>JAPPVO010000003.1:242495-829961 GCA_030407325.1 Camellia japonica
AGGTGGCGTTCGACCACAAAGTTGGTCTCTCTCGGGCCACAGTGTTCCTCAAAGGGAGGAAATAAGGTGTATACCAAAAACCGGAACAAACGGAGGTGGTTAGGCGGTCCCGAATCGAGGCACACGGCCGTCGGCTCTGAAAAACCAGAAACCGGGCTCCAAATGGGAAAAATGGCCTACGACCACAAAACGTAGCCTACGGCCACTAAGAGATGATCTACCAGACCACTCCTTCCCTTCGGGAAGAGAAAACAGAGAAAACAGAGCCTAGTTCGCAAACCGAGGCAAGACACGAAAGAGTCCGAAAGTCTGGAGGCAAGACTCGCAGCCGAGACTCTGAAACTTCTGAACGAGCACAATATGCAATATCACCGAGCGCTCAATCGGTGACGTCTGAGTCTTAAGGTCGGTCAAAAATGGGGTGTCTATAGTTGCCCCTCTTTGACAGAACTCGAAAGTCATAAGTGACGGGAGTGAATGTCAAAGCCCAGAGACAACTTATTTTTGACAAGGCCGAAGACTTTAGACAAACAGGCGAGATAAACAGAGATGTGCCCACAGGCGCGCCCGCAGGCAGGGGGGGCAAAATGCAACTGGCAATGCAAGAAGCCGAAGGTAACCCAATGATCATGCAAATGCAGCAAGCTGTAATGAAGCACATATTCATAATAGATGCAACAGTTTTAAGCAAGAATGCAAAGCAACAACTACATTTCATGCAGTTAAGAATGCGGAGAATTATTCAATTCTCGCTACGTCTCACACGGAGAAGATACAATACCTGCGCGATTCGTCTGGTCGCACCAGCCTCAAATGAACCGTACATACAATATCATGCCTGCAAAAGAAAGAAACTCGAAAAGCACAACATAATTAGCAACATACGTTCAAAGCGATATCGAATGCAGACAATCGCGGTGTTGATAGAAAAGTGCATCGCAATGCGAGGAGTAACGTGCGTGACCACGCGGGTTAAGCGCGAGGGTATGATAATACCCATGAAATGTGCACAATAATATGAGTGGTGTGCATGAGAATGCAAGTGACGTGCACAACAATGCAGAATAAATGCGAACTCGAATGCGAATTTGTCGCAAAACGACGAGCAAAGAAATGTGAGTTTTCGACGAGGGCGACTCAATCGCGACCTCCGGTTTACCTCCCGGAGGGGTCGCAACACATTCAAAAAGGATACACCTTGCTTTTGACGAGTAACGATGAGAAACGCATCGAAAGTTGGAGTTGAAGTTCCGGTGGAGCAATTTCGCGACGGAAAGTGCACTTCTCTTGTACTTTTTCAGGTCCCGGGGTGTCACGCCCCAAACTCGCCCCTAAAAGTTTGGGCATGACCTAACCAGAAACAGACACTTAACCTGCTATATAGAATATCCGGGGCCTGAATGGAAGCGCTAAAAGAATAAAATAACATGCAAAGACATCCATTGAGCCACTACAACTATGCCAGGACCACGATTTAGAATTAAAACTCATAGTGGACATGCATCTGCGACTAAGTTACATACACATCTACAAGTTAGCCCAGAGATTGGGCATACAACAAAATGTTAGATACAACAACCTTAGCCCGCAAAACATAGGCACAAAATGACAAGGACTAGCAAGCTGTCCTAGTAAGCAAAAGGGGTTCTCCAAGTGCCTGGTTATCCTTAGGCTGACAAAAGATGCATGATATAGACGCTAGGACGGATCTCCAAGCTGGTTTCCTACAAAATCAGACAAAATGACAGAATGAGGCAAACTCAGTGAATAATAATACATAAGCAGTTTATTGGCTAAGTTTAACCACAATACATAATAGTGCATTTATTAAATGACATACAAAAGTAAATCTGATATGGTTTTATTTTCAGAACGTCCTTTAGCCTAATGTATAATTATAGCATAATGGCCTACTGACCCAAAATTAGCAGAATAGCCTTTCGGCCCAGATAGCCTCTCGGCCCAGAATAGCCTTTCGGCCCAGATAGCCTTTCGGCCCAGAATAGCCTTTCGGCCCAGATAGCCTTTCGGCCCAGAATAGCCTTTCGGCCCAGAATAGACAGAACGGCTTATCAGCCCAGAAATATATGTATGGATTCAAGAGGTGGCTCGTACGGATTCTAGAGGTGGCTCCCACTAAAGTGTAGCACTTAGTTCCATACAGCACTTTGCTCCATACTAGAATTTAATCAGTCTCATCATGTCTCAATATAACAAAGCGAATACTACAATGGAATAACCACAGGTGTATAACTTTTAGGACAACTTGATGATTCACAATTTCGTAATATGGCCCTTGGCCTGAGAGTTCACATATTCACAATTCACAAGTTCACAAATTCGAATCTCACATATCGGCCCTTGGCCTCATAGGTTCACAACTTTACAATTCCTTTGACGCGTTCCATAATCACAAGATTTCACACAAAGCGTACATGACTCAACACACCTCTTTCAATGTTTCCATAATTTCATAATATGTCTCATAGAGCACATAACTTCATGCAAACATGATTCTTACAATAAGGATCATAACGTCAATAATAATTATTAACGGATAGAGGTACATTGAAGTACTATTACTCACAGTGTTGTGGTGGCGTACTAGTTCCTTCTGGAGTATGCCCTGTATACAATGTAACTGATAATTTAGTATTCTTTCTTTGCGAATCCTTAAGAAGTCATTTCATGTGTCACCACATTTCTTATGAATTTATAATCATCTTAAACTCATCAGAAAAGTATTCTAAAAACACTAGAGAGTCAAGCACGCAAAACTGAACAAACACATTTTCTTTTTGCAAAACAGTCCTCCGCTCGAGCGCCAAGTTGTCCGCTCGAGCGGACAGTACAATGCGATCAAAAATGCTGAGAGGGTGATTTTCCCGCTCGAGCGGCCATGACCTCCGCTCGAGCGGCCGTAGGCCCAGATTCAGGGCAGCTCGATTTCAACTCAAAAATTAACACCCAAGCTTCATTTTTCATGCAATCAAAGGTTAGATTTATGCAATACTTCAACCTAACAACACCATAACATGGATTCTACTTTAATTATGACAATTTAAACTAACTTAAAGGCTTCAACAAGCCTTCACTTTCTCAAATTCCATGCTACATTCAAGTTCAACCAATATAACCCATGATACTAACATATTTCCATGGAGTGCTGATACAAAACCAAAGATTGAAGTAGAATTTCAGACATCACCCAATCTAAAGTGTCAAAGTAAACAATTATTGAGAAACCCTTATAAATCAAACATAGATCACTTATGAACCAAATACAAACATGAGTTTCAACTCCTAAGTTGCCACAAGAAGAGAACTTGAGTTACCTTGAATTAAATCTCACAATTCTAACAATTTTGCTTAGCTTCCTTGTTGAATCACGTTTTCCCCCAATTCTTCCTCTCCTATCCTCACGTTTTCTCTCTTCTTGATTTCACACAAGACATAGCTTTAAGTCAAAAATATCTTCTAAGTTGATATATATATATATATGGTAATATAATGGGATAATAAGACAAAATTCAATTCAATCGCTTTATCATGCCGAAACTAAAATTTCACAGAAAATCCCATTAAAGCTTAAAAATTATGTAGATTCCAAATATCAAATCCATTTCTGAAAATTAAGTCTCTAAGATGTCCAATTTCAGATTTATATAATTCAAGTATAATAGATAGTGTTCTGATTCAACAGATAAAAGTCCATTTTCCTAAGTTTCATTTAAGTTAATGTAATTCCACATAGAATCTCACAATGAACATTCAAAGACACAGCATAGAGGACTGAAATGACACCAGAATTATGCACGAGGGTCGGGGTATTACACTCTTCCCCCCTTAAATAAGTTTGGTCCTCCAAACTTGTTTCAACGTATAACAAGGTAGAAATCTTAGTCTCACTTCAGTGCCTCCTTTTCTTATAAGACTTCACATAACGCTGCAGTCCAAATGATTCACAGATTACTCTGGTCCTTACCGTAATCAGTCAGAAGGTGTCACCACAATCAATATCTTACTGCAGTGGGCACGTAAAAACAAAATAACGCAAGACAAGATTACACGAATCCATGACAGGGAATCGCCAATAGGCAGGATATCGAATCACATCCATAAGTGTATAATTTTCACGGATAAAAGCATACAATTTCCAAATACAGAACATAATGGATATCGCTACCTTCAACACATGAGTCACATAAACTATCTTTCCGTAGCATACATTAATCCCAACCACAACCTTACTTATTTATTATTATTATTATTATTATTATTATTTTTTTTGCAATTACGTGGTTAGAGTCAAGTCGGATTATGTATAATTCAATCAGACACCAAAGCTCACCAGCAGGGCCCTACCTAACCACGTATAATTCATTTCAGCCGTTACAAAGAAGCCGTTTAAGTATATATCCACTAGTCTCACAGTCTTTATTGTTCACAAATATTCTAAAAACATACCATTATATTGGTTTAGAATTACGTGCAATGGTTTTTAACAAATCTTTAAGAACGACATATCTTTAAAAACAAAGGTTAGCACAACAGCAAAAAAAAAACAAGAAATCCCGATACACATTGTTAGTTTTAGATAGCATTACTGGTAAGTGTTGAGTTACAAGGGAAATCATACCCCGGTCAACGATTAGAATAACACTTACATAACTTCATGCAGATTTATCGTCATAACACTTGGACATATTTCATGAATACAAATCTAAGTACCAAATAGAATTATGACGATCGTCGTTTCAAGCAAAAGGAGCCAGTTAAGGATAAGTTAGGAACCACACTTCGAATCGTATTGCATCACTCAATCATAATGATGTAGTACTACACCCACTCTTCTTACGTCTTCTATCCAGATATTTCAAACAAGTGCGTCGCTTCTCTTTTCTTCCTTTTCCAACATCACTCCAGGGTTTATATTTGCTTCTTATAGTGCATACAATCAACTACATTGTTCCGTCCGTAGCCACAATAGTAATCACCAAACAATTATACATAAATCACTACCCAGTTATGCAGTTTAGCTCTGCTCCGTATGTAGACTCAATTAAATCTTTAACATGGTTATAGGGACTTAACCAACAGTATACCCATAAAGTGATGTAACAACACTCTAGGAACTTAATGCAGACTCACATAATGCGGAATATACAAATCTGTATGACCATGTAAGAGGAGATATATATCCGGCAACTCATTCTTATCCTGAAATACCCCTATAATCATTTATTCTCGTCAAAATTCACAGTGACACCAGAACAACTTGTCTTATTGCCGTCAAATACAACATAGGGGTTGGCTTGACAATTGCAATATTCACACAAAATTTTATCATAGACGTGTTTTCTTATTTTTAGAGATGGGATGCTAATCCTTACAGTAACCTATCACATTACCAATCAATTTACTTGGTGGTTAGCTATTGCTTTGCAAGTATCATATGGACAGACACGGATTATAGGCGGGGTTCCTTATGTTATTTGACTCCTCCTTATAAGAAGTCCCAATGGCAGATTACAAGTTCGACATAAACAAAGCAGGGATCAGATCACAATTATACATAACAAACAAATTCTAAACATAACATATCAGATGATAGAATATTTCTTATCATGTCATGTCATTAGAGTACACTTAACAAAATAAACAGTTCACATTCTAATGAGTCAAACTTTTGCTTTCATGCCGTAAATTAAACAGCTCGGGTCCCTACGTAACAACAGAATAATCTCAACTTCGCACAGATACCTTAATTTATAGATGAATATCATTCCATTTATTCGTTAAGATACAACTTAGTTCGCTTTTAAAAAAAAAAAAAATAGTAGACGGTTTTTATTCATTAGTGATACAACAGAAGGATTCCAAAATCATACAGAATTACAATCCAACATGCAGCTTTTCGTACATAGGTACTATTAGTTCCATTTACAAAATCATAAATCCCCATTAAACATGCCGCATTCATAGTAAGCACAGTCGGTAATGTTAAAACGAAACAGATAATAATATTTTATCGTAAATCAATTTGTACCCATGTATTAAATATCGTTCGAATCTCAAAACAAAAATCATCAACATAGCATATTCCCAATTCCATTTGTTTCTGTCCGAATTCACATTGTCATGCAGAACGGTTCACACTTGAAGGTTTTCATAATCTTAAACAAACCGTGAACATATATAAACAGGATTTAATGTGGGTAAAATTCCCCATGTCGTTCAATCATTCTTCATAAGAAATCTTAGTCACAGATTATCAATCATTCATAACAAAACTAATTACAGATTTCAACTTTCATAAACAACCCTTCAGTCCCCATCAGACATTAAGAAGAAATATGTCAGCTCACCATTTTATAGTATTTATATCTTATTCCAAAATCGGAAGTCATAGTACTTGATCAAATCGGTTCAAGGCCAATCTTCACATGTCCAAACACAACTAATATGTATGTCATTCTCTTCTTTCGTATAAACTACAGTAGTCTATATACCTAACCTCATATCACAGCCAGTCCTTCTCAACACACTACAAAACGTCATGCAAAACTTATTCTTGTCTAAAAGTCTAATTACAAGCACCCCGCAGGTTTGAACATTGCTATAATACGGTGAACGTGACTATACTGTGAAATGTACATATTATATATATTATTTGGTTTAATTACTAAGTCGTAGGAATAATCCATATTTACGGTGTGAGCCATTCAGCTAAACAGATGCTAGAAAACACACTCGTTTATTATCATTTCCCACAAATATCGGTCAATCCATCAATAACAACCAATAACATAAAAGTGCACTTCATTATGGATACATAAATTATCTTACCAGTCAACTCGAATTCTTACCCCACTTCTACCGACAACTTTGTTGATCCGATTCCACCTGCTTGCTTATACAGCCTACCAACAATTTTTCTTTTCTTTTCTTCTTCTCCCTTTTTTTTTTTTTTTTTTTTGACCCAGCGGAGGTAGAATCCTTTATTCTTACTCTCGCCATATTCTGCACAACAATCATTATACAGTAGACATAATTCAAAATTGTTAGTCTTATCAGAGTATTCTTAACGTTGCTATCGATTTGTCATACATTTCCTAGATGTCATGCAAGATGCCTAAAGCTTTTCTAGACATCCTAAAGCTCAATGGATCCGTGTGTGAGATAGCAACTCGTGCTCTGATACCACTTGTCACGCCCCAAACTCGCCCCTAAAAGTTTGGGCATGACCTAACCAGAAACAGACACTTAACCTGCTATATAGAATATCCGGGGCCTGAATGGAAGCGCTAAAAGAATAAAATAACATGCAAAGACATCCATTGAGCCACTACAACTATGCCAGGACCACGATTTAGAATTAAAACTCATAGTGGACATGCATCTGCGACTAAGTTACATACACATCTACAAGTTAGCCCAGAGATTGGGCATACAACAAAATGTTAGATACAACAACCTTAGCCCGCAAAACATAGGCACAAAATGACAAGGACTAGCAAGCTGTCCTAGTAAGCAAAAGGGGTTCTCCAAGTGCCTGGTTATCCTTAGGCTGACAAAAGATGCATGATATAGACGCTAGGACGGATCTCCAAGCTGGTTTCCTACAAAATCAGACAAAATGACAGAATGAGGCAAACTCAGTGAATAATAATACATAAGCAGTTTATTGGCTAAGTTTAACCACAATACATAATAGTGCATTTATTAAATGACATACAAAAGTAAATCTGATATGGTTTTATTTTCAGAACGTCCTTTAGCCTAATGTATAATTATAGCATAATGGCCTACTGACCCAAAATTAGCAGAATAGCCTTTCGGCCCAGAATAGCCTTTCGGCCCAGATAGCCTCTCGGCCCAGAATAGCCTTTCGGCCCAGATAGCCTTTCGGCCCAGAATAGCCTTTCGGCCCAGAATAGACAGAACGGCTTATCAGCCCAGAAATATATGTATGGATTCAAGAGGTGGCTCGTACGGATTCTAGAGGTGGCTCCCACTAAAGTGTAGCACTTAGTTCCATACAGCACTTTGCTCCATACTAGAATTTAATCAGTCTCATCATGTCTCAATATAACAAAGCGAATACTACAATGGAATAACCACAGGTGTATAACTTTTAGGACAACTTGATGATTCACAATTTCGTAATATGGCCCTTGGCCTGAGAAGTTCACATATTCACAATTCACAAGTTCACAAATTCGAATCTCACATATCGGCCCTTGGCCTCATAGGTTCACAACTTTACAATTCCTTTGACGCGTTCCATAATCACAAGATTTCACACAAAGCGTACATGACTCCACAACCTCTTTCAATGTTTCCATAATTTCATAATATGTCTCATAGAGCACATAACTTCATGCAAACATGATTCTTACAACAACAAGGATCATAACGTCAATAATAATTATTAACGGATAGAGGTACATTGAAGTACTATTACTCACAGTGTTGTGGTGGCGTACTAGTTCCTTCTGGAGTATGCCCTGTATACAATGTAACTGATAATTTAGTATTCTTTCTTTGCGAATCCTTAAGAAGTCATTTCATGTGTCACCACATTTCTTATGAATTTATAATCATCTTAAACTCATCAGAAAAGTATTCTAAAAACACTAGAGAGTCAAGCACGCAAAACTGAACAAACACATTTTCTTTTTGCAAAACAGTCCTCCGCTCGAGCGCCAAGTTGTCCGCTCGAGCGGACAGTACAATGCGATCAAAAATGCTGAGAGGGTGATTTTCCCGCTCGAGCGGCCATGACCTCCGCTCGAGCGGCCGTCCGTAGGCCCAGATTCAGGGCAGCTCGATTTCAACTCAAAAATTAACACCCAAGCTTCATTTTTCATGCAATCAAAGGTTAGATTTATGCAATACTTCAACCTAACAACACCATAACATGGATTCTACTTTAATTATGACAATTTAAACTAACTTAAAGGCTTCAACAAGCCTTCACTTTCTCAAATTCCATGCTACATTCAAGTTCAACCAATATAACCCATGATACTAACATATTTCCATGGAGTGCTGATACAAAACCAAAGATTGAAGTAGAATTTCAGACATCACCCAATCTAAAGTGTCAAAGTAAACAATTATTGAGAAACCCTTATAAATCAAACATAGATCACTTATGAACCAAATACAAACATGAGTTTCAACTCCTAAGTTGCCACAAGAAGAGAACTTGAGTTACCTTGAATTAAATCTCACAATTCTAACAATTTTGCTTAGCTTCCTTGTTGAATCACGTTTTCCCCCAATTCTTCCTCTCCTATCCTCACGTTTTCTCTCTTCTTGATTTCACACAAGACATAGCTTTAAGTCAAAAATATCTTCTAAGTTGATATATATATATATTGGTAATATAATGGGATAATAAGACAAAATTCAATCGCTTTATCATGCCGAAACTAAAATTTCACAGAAAATCCCATTAAAGCTTAAAAATTATGTAGATTCCAAATATCAAATCCATTTCTGAAAATTAAGTCTCTAAGATGTCCAATTTCAGATTTATATAATTCAAGTATAATAGATAGTGTTCTGATTCAACAGATAAAAGTCCATTTTCCTAAGTTTCATTTAAGTTAATGTAATTCCACATAGAATCTCACAATGAACATTCAAAGACACAGCATAGAGGACTGAAATGACACCAGAATTATGCACGAGGGTCGGGGTATTACACGGGGACTCCAATCCTCCTCAAAATTTGCAGAGAGCTTGGTGGGCACCTTGGGAACACCACCGGCCAGCTCTCTTCCCAAGGAGAGGCCACCGGCCAGGGTTGAGGGAGAGAGGTGGCTGGCCGACCCGAAAAGGTGGCTGGCCGGCCACCTTTGCAAAACCGTGGGTAGTTAGGTCATTTCACTCTCTTTTCTTTAAATGTGCTCATCCAAAGCACTTTTCCTCACAACATCAGCTCCGAAATTGCTTTCTCTTCCTTCCCAAACCATTTTCTTCTTCAGATCTGAGCTCTATACGCGTTTTCCAACGCCCCACGCCAAGTTTCGCGAAAACTTTCAGTTCTCTTCACTTTGAACCGATTAAATTTTGATTTCGGTGCCTCTTTCTTCATTTTCGCCACTTGAGGTGAGTTTGTCTCAACATTTGGAAGATTTTCTCGGGAGTTGACTTTTGTTGACTTTTTCATTTCCCGAGAGTTGACTTTTGTTGACTTTTTCCAATTTTGGCTTATTTTGCTCATTTTCGCTTCTTTTTGCAGATTTTCTGAGATGGCCGGTCATTTTCCTCACGGTGGAGGTCCTCCTGGGGCCGGGGATGATCCCGATATCATGGCCCTACCTCCGAGGGTTCGACCCTTCATACCCGAGAGGTACGACCCTCGGGCATATATCCTTCCGCGGGCTATTTTCTATCACTTTACGGATTTTGATGATCGGGCGCATGGGGATTTGCTTTTGCGAGAGCCGGAGTCCCACCTCTCCTATGAGGCACGAGAGGTATTCACTTCGCCTTTTTTACATTTCCGCAATGTATTTCTACATTTTTGTACGTTTCATGCCTCTTGCTATGCATATCTGCTCATTTTAGCACGTAGCTTGTTCTGATGCTTAGCCCATGATACAGTATTCTGTTTGCATTTTGAACACTTGAATTTCTGATCACGTAGCCCATAACTTGATGGTGAACACACAGCACACACATATGTTGACAGTTGAACACTCAGTCCAAACTTCGAATTTCCAAACACACAGCCCAGCTGAAGGTGAACACTCAGCACACACTTGTTGAGAGTAGAACACACAGCCCAAACTCTGAATTTCTGAACACACAGCCCAGCTGAAGGAGAACACACAGCACACACTTGTTGAGAGTAGAACACGCAGCCCAAACTCTGAATTTCTGAACACACAACCCAAGTTGAAGGTGAACACACAGCACACACTTGTTGAGAGTAGAACACGCAGCCCAAACTCTGAATTTCTGAACACACAGCCCAAGTTGAAGGTGAACACACAGCACACACTTGTTGAGAGCAGAACACACAGCCCAAACTCTGAATTTCTGAACACACAGCCCAAGTTGAAGGTGAACACACAGCACACACTTGTTGAGAGCAGAACACGCAGCCCAAACTCTGAATTTCTGAACACACAGCCCAAGTTGAAGGTGAACACGCAGCACACACTTGTTTTGAAATTTGAACACACAGCCCAAACACTTGACGTCGAATACGCAGCCCGAACTTTGAGGTGAACAGGCAGCCCACTGATTTTGAAATCTGAACACACAGCCCAAACACTTGACGTCGAACACGCAGCCCGAACTTTGAGGTGAACACGCAGCCCACTGATTTTGAAATTTGAACACACAGCCCAAACACTTGACATCGAACACGCAGCCCGAACTTTGAGGTGAACACGAAGCCCACTGATTTTGAAATTTGAACACACAGCCCAAACACTTGACGTCGAACACCCAGCCCGAACTTTGAGGTGAACACGTAGCCCACTGATTTTGAAATTTGAACACACAGCCCAAACACTTGACGTTGAACACGCAGCCCGAACTTTGAGGTGAACACGCAGCCCACTGATTTTGAAATTTGAACACACAGCCCAAACACTGAATTTCTGAACCCGCAGCCCAAATTGAAGGTGAACACACAACACATACTGATCTTGAAATTTGAACACACAGCCCAAACACTCGATTTGCACGCAGCTCATTGCATTGTATCTGTTTTAGTTTGCACACAGCTCATACATTTCATTTGCACACAGCTCATTTATTTCATTTGCAGGCAGCTCATTTATTTCATTTGCAGGCAGCTCATTTATTTCATTTGCACGCAGCTCATTTATTTCATTTGCACGCAGCTCATTTATTTCATTTTGAGACTGAATGTATGTATTGACCTCACGTATAGCACGAGGATATGGCTCTGTCGCGGCTAGAGAATGGTACGCGGAGCTTCCGGAGGCTGTCCGGCATTTGATCGACTTGGCAGGGTTTGGGCCCTTCTGCTCTAGCATATCTCGTTGTCCGGCTAGCAGGACATTGATGGGCGCTTTAGTGGAGAGATGGTGGGACACCACCAACTCCTTTCATTTCTCTACTACTGGGGACATGACTATGACCCCATTTGACTTTGCCGTGCTGACCAGCCTTGATGTGGGAGGCTGGGCGATCCCATATGATGAGGACATGGGCCAGTGGGAGGCCGCCTGGATCTACTTGTTCGGGGCTCACCCTCCAATTGACAGATCTTCGGGCAGGGTCCGATATACTTGGTTTTCCTCCCATTTCCGGAGGGTGGAGATGGAGCCTGAGACTCTTGAGGAGGTAGCCCAGTATGCCCGCGGATTTCTGATGTTCCTCTTCGGGACCACACTGTTTGCCGATAGGGGGAACACCGTCGGGCTCTATCTGTTGAGTGCCCTAGTGGACCTATCATAGGTCCGGCGGTATGATTGGGGTGGCGCCAGCCTGGCCACTCTTTATTGCTATATGAGCGCGACCTCCCGCGGACGGGGGAACATACTTGGCGGTTATTGGAGAGCCTGGGAGGTACTTTCTGCCCTCTTGATTCACATTTCTGCTTTTCATTCTCTGTACACTGCACACACGGTACACTTTACATTTTGTATCTCTGTACTCTGCCCTCAGCATTCTGTATTTACAATTTGCACTCAGCATTCTGTATTCTGATGGCTACTGCCCTGTTTTCCACAGCTATGGATCTATGCATACTTCCCGACACTAGCCCCGGAGCTCAAGGTGGCGATGCCTCCCATGACCCCTTATTCGCTGGTATTTGAGGGCCCGTACCGGCCGAGACCTCGGGAGTCTTTTCTCTATCTACGGTAATACTTTGACACAGCACGGCCATCAGAGGTATTGCAGAACTCTCAGTTCTTCATGTTTCCAATCTTTGATTTATCTTGCGCATTTACGATTTCTGATCAGCTTATGCATTGGTTATCCGCAGATCGCATGGCAGCCTTGGGCGCCTTTGGGTAGTGACCTCTGATTTCAGTTTGCCGGAGCCTGGGGTGCCTCTCGGTACAGGATCTTGTTAGAGGGGCCGGTTGGCAGGGCCTGGTTTTTAGGGGAGCGCTTCATGCGCCAGACATGGGGCTATCCCGTTCAAGAAGTTCCCTCAGCACCCCCAGATGATATGCGGACCGCTGATAGGCTCCCTCCCCAGGGTGTTGTTGACGCCAGGTTGGGTACTGACGTATTTCTTCATGTGGAGCAGGGAGAGTATGCGACTTATCATCACACATACTTGATGCCTTCGCTGACGAGAGTCCGTACTCCGACGAGGAGACCCACTGGTATGCCCTCATCGAGCCGGGCTCGGGCTGCAGATATCCCTTCCACTAGCAGGGTCGATACATCCAGAGGTGGGGGTGGATTGGTTCCCCCGATTCCTCCGACTCATCATCATCCTGGGTGGCCAGACATGCCGACCGAGCTGACGGGATGGCGATTCGGGACTCCCTACTCGATTCTGATAGAGCCTCCCATGTCTGACCACAGATATGTCAGATATCCTGATTCCCCGCCGGTACGCTTTACAGCTTTGATTTATCACTCCAATATTTGGACATTCATTCCTTTACTGATATTTTGCATTTGTATCTGCAGCCTCCGGTCGGGTACATGGATGAGATGCTCGGGATGATGGTCGCACTCGAGGGTATGGTCTTACGGAGAGAGGCACAGTTGTCCATCATGGGCATCCAGGTACTCTTTAATTTTCTCGCATTGATAGGTTACCTGTGTAGAGCATATCTGACACACACCACATTCGTATACTGTATCTGCATGAACCCTCATTTCATGTAGTTTGCTTGGATCTATACCTGATACACACATTTGAGCTGATGTATTCAAACTGCACTTTTATTTTCAGATGCCTTCGGTATATCAGTCATAGACCGAGCCATCCAGGCCTTCTTGGGGAGTTGGGCCATCTCGACCTTCTCGGGGAGCCGGGCCATCTCGACCTTCTCGGCGGGCCGGGCCATCTCGACCTTCTCGCGGGGCCGGGAGAGGGGAGTCGTCCCGCAGACGCAGAGCACATATCATAGAGGAGGAGCCCGATGAGGAAGAGGAGGAAGAGGAGGAGGCCGCAGATCGTCAGTCAGAGACATCTGCTGATAGAGATGAGGGTTCCGACCCTGGTTCCGGGAGTGGAGAGGAGGCTGAGGAGGATCCCCAGGATGATAGTTCCGACTCAGATGGTGCCGGTGGTGCAGAGCCTGTTCCGCAGAAGAGGACGAAGAGGGCCTCTTATTCCTGCTCTTGAGAGCATTGGCGCAGCTATTTCCTGCTTTATTTACCTTTTTACTAGTAGTTGTAGCACATTGTACATTGTTAGGCAGTTTTATTTTCTATAAAACTTGTACCTTTGCTGTAAAGTGCTGTAACAAAGGAAGCATGATGGAATGAAACAGCTTTTTAAAAAGTGTTGTAGTTTATGTTCTCAACATCGCATCGCATCATTTTACACAAAAATGAGATTGAACAAATTTGAGCACTGAAAATTTCCAAGTCAGGTAGTGAACCGACGCAACCAACTAAACAACCTAACTTACTAAGAAACAACAAAACCTTAGCAAGTTTACAACTCGATAAGCAAAACACAACAAAAATGATTAAACAAGGAGTAACAATCTTGACAAACAAAAACTCGACAGCTTGACAAAACTTAACAACTCGATAAACAAGACAATTCAACAAACATAACGACAACTCGATAAGCAAAACAACAACTCGATAATCAAAACAATGACTCGATAAGCAAGACTTAACAACAACTCAATAAACAAGGTGCATTTCGGACGATCTGGGCGGCAGAACGCATCCAAAACTGAGGAAAACTCGTGCCTTCAACACTCCCGATGCATGGAAATGCTAGGAACTTCCTTCTAGAGACTAGAACAAGACCCAAGACACAGATTGCAGCATGACCGGCCACATTTGGGAGCTGGCTGACCAGCTTTTTGCATTTGAGGGGAGAGGGGTGGCCGGCCTGCCAGAAAAGGTGGCCGGCCGGCCACTTAGCTCAGCAACCACCAATTTTTCGACACGTGTCCCCCCGAACAGTGCTTTATCCCCTTTAAAAGTCCTAGCTCCGTGGCTCATTCATTTCATCTCAGTTTTGCACCAAAATGAAGGCGTTTCTCGTCGAAAATCTCGCAGCTTGGATTGCTTCTTTAGACGGCTCGGAAAAGTTGAATTTCCGGGGCTTTGGCTTGAATGCACTATTCACGCTGAGCTGTACTCCGCTGCATCTTCCTTTCCTCCATGCCGCGGCGAGGTTTTGGAACCCGGTAACACATGTCTTTAGCTTCGGCGGGCAAGAGATATGTCCAACTTTCGAAGATTTTCAAGTTTTGATGGAATCTGAATGTTATGGAGAGATCTTGCCTCAGTTTCGCTTTGGTCACGCCCAAGCTTTAGGGCGGATGTGTGGACTCACCACGCATGACACTCGGTCTCTGATCTGTAATGGGGAACTGGACATCCTCGGATTGAGTCATCGCTTTTCTGCCGTCGGTGACCGCGGCAACCATTATTGGCAAGGTTTCCGACAACATGCCCTTTGCTTGTGTATGCTATCTCACTTTCTGCTTGCTCCGGGCTTTGGTGGATCTAGCATTCGCTTGATTGAAGTTGCTCAAGACTTGAAGGAAGGAAAGAGTTGTATTGCGATGACACTAGCTGAGACGCTGATGGGCTTGGATGCTTTCCATCGCCGAGAGACGACCAGATTTGCGGGGAGTCCACTACTGCTATAGGTAATGTTTCCCACCCAATCTTACATATGTATTGCTCACATCACTCGGCCCTCAGGCTCGGTTTTTCTCACAAAACCCCTTTCTTACTTTTCTCTCATCGTACATCTCTCTATTCTTTATTCTCTCATTTTTCATCCCTCCCCAGGTATGGTTGATGGATAAATTGCAGGTTATGGACTCTTGCCCAGCCTACTCAGCTCGCGGTTACTTCTTTCGCGATGCCCTTGATGAGGGATGGTGGTTCAACTGGATGTGCAATTTTTCTGCAGATCGCATCGCCTGGCGCTGCCCTTGGCTCAATCTCCCGGCAATGAGCTATAGCATGTTTCGGCAGACCGGGATCCAGTTGATTGGTCTGACTCACTGTGTATTCTACTTTCCGTTCCAGTTCCAGCGCCAGTTCGGTCATGATCAGACTTGCCCACCAGAGGGGATAGAGTATCCGGCTTCATTCCCGGTTCGAGGTGCACAGCTTGCCCAATATGCCACAGCATGGAGGACGAGAGAACTCCTAGCCCCCGCTCCCACTTTCAGTTGCACTTTGTCTGACGAGTGCTTGGATTGGCTCAATGAAGAGGCACAGATTGGGCCCAGCTTGGCATCAGAGGCTTCGACCAGCTCTGGGAGGGGGCGCAGGGACACCTGACTTGACTATGCCCCGGATTTATTGCTTTATTAGTACTTTCAAGTTTTCTTTATGAATGTAATAAAAAGCAACTTCGATTGTATGCAAGAGCAGGAGAACTCTATTTTGAAATCAATGAAATTGAAGGTTGTGGTACTGAAAATTTTCCGCTTTGGTCCAAAAATGGTCTTAGTTGTAGAAAGATTAATTTGAACAAAGTCAACTTTTATTAAAACTTTTCAAAACCATTTTTGATATGGATCAGAACTGGACACGCTTGAGATCTGTCACTGAGATGCACAACCCCAGATCCCTGCAACTGGAAAGTTGCCCCTAGTTTGAAGAGTACCGCGGCGCTGTATGGCAACGGAAAGTTGCCCCTAGTCTGAATAGCACTGCACCGGAGATTACAATCGAAGCTCTTGAACGCTGATAGACAAAGATGACTGAGATGATCAAATGGACAAAGTTGATCGGGGAAAAGTTTATGGCTGAACTTCAGGATGAAGTTGCCTACGTATCCCAAAGATGGGAATCAAGCCTTACGTAGTTCAGGCTTGGGTTCACTCGAGTATTTTCACTCTCCTTTTACGCTCTAACTTTTGCCAAGGCCGCCCTTTGCGGGTTTTCAACCTTGCGAGCTCAGTTTTTATATTTTCCAATTTTTTTATGCTCTGAGTTTTGCCTAGGTCGCCCTTTCGGGTTTTCGGCCTAGCAAGCCTCTCAGGGTAATATTTCTTCAACTTGTCCATGTTGATCGGTTGGGAAAATTCTAGGCCATCTAGGTCCATCAGAACCACAGCTCCACCTGACCAGATAGACTTGATGATGTAGGGACCAGTCCAATTGGGTCTGAACTTGCCCCTTGGGTCGTGGATGGGAGCTCGGTTGTCCTTGAGCACCAAATCTCCTTCCTTTAGATTCCTGGACTTAACTTTCTTGTTGAAAGCCCGGGCAATTCTGCGCTGATAACCTTGAACATGGTACAGTGCTTTCAGTCTTCTCTCGTCAAAGAGCATGAGTTCCTCAAATCTGCTCTGCTGCCAATCTGCTTCGGCTATCTGACATTCAGCCAGTACTCGCAATGACGGAACCTCAATCTCGTCAATCTCGATAGATAGAACGGCCTCCATCCCATAAACCAATGAATACGGAGTCGCTCCGGTAGAAGTTCTGATTGAAGTCCTATAGCCCCACAGAGCAAATGGCAGCTTATCTGGCCAATCCCGGTAGGTTTCCACCATCTTCTGCAGTATGTGTTTGATATTCTTGTTGGCGGCCTCGACCGCTCCGTTGGTTTGCGGCCGGTATGTGGATGACTTATGAAAAGCCACGTTGTATTTTTCCAACAAGTCAATCACTTCCTTCTTGAAGTGGGAACCGTTATCTGAAATGACCTCGTTTGGGACCCCGTAGCGGCAGATGATGTTGTTTCTGATAAACTTTGCAACGTGCGACGCCTTCAACACCGCATATGATTGGGCCTCGACCCACTTTGTGAAGTAATCTATCGCGACCAGGATGAACTCATGCCCATTTGACCCCTTCGGAGTGACAGCCCCGATCACATCAATTCCCCAAACTGAAAATGGCCATGGCGAAGTCATGTTGTACAACTTCGACGGCGGGATATTCATGCGGTTTGCATGGATCTGACATTTGTGGCATCGCCGAACAAAATCGATACAATCCTCCTCCATGGTGGACCAGTAGTAACCCTGTCTGAGGATCTTCCGTGCTAGCATTACTCCGTTCATATGCGCACCGCATTCTCCTCCATGGATGGCCTCCATTAGGCGCTTTGATTCTTCGGCTTCAACACACAGCTTATGCATTCCCAGATGACCTCTCTTATACAGCTTACCCCCACAGATGATGAACTGAACGGCCATTCTCCTGATTGCCCTTTTATCCTTGGCATTTACCCCTGGCGGATACACTTCCTTCTCCAAGAAATTCCAAATGTCGTAATACCAGGGGTTTTCGTCCTGAACCTCATCTATAGCAGCAATCGACTCATAGGCTGGCGCAAATTTATGGTCAATGATGATTGGACGCATCCGGACTCCAAACGGGATGTCTATCATGGAAGATAGAGTTGCTAAAGAATCTGCGAACCTGTTGTTCTCTCTTGGAAGATGAGCAAAGTTTAGCTTCTCAAACCTAGGAATTAACAAGTCCAAGGTCTGGTGATACATCATCATCTTTTCTTCTTTGACTTTCCAGTCTCCTTTTGCTTGAGACACAACAAGGTTCGAGTCCTCGATGACGTCCAACCGTCTTGCCCCTAGTTCCAGGGCTGCTTCTAGACCGGCAATGCAGGCCTCATATTTTGCTTCGTTGTTTGAGACTTTGAATCGGAGTTTGAAGGCTAGAGGGATACGGGAATTGTCAGGTGCTATTAGTAAGACTCCTATCCCATACCCGTACTAATTTGACGCTCCGTCAAAGTACATCGTCCAATACTCGTCGTCGATGTGCAAAATGGCTTCATCTGGGAATAAGTATTCAACTGCTTCACCCCCTTCCACTGGATGATCGGCTAAGAACTCTGCTACTGCTCTTCCTTTGACTGACTTGCGTGTCACATATTTCAGGTTGAATTGCGGAGAGCACAGCAACCAACGAGCTAGCCTACCCGTAAGTGTCGGTTTCTCGAAAAGATATTTGATGGGATCGAGTCGTGAAACCAACATTACGGAGTGAGCTAACAGGTAGTGTCGCAGCTTCCTGGTAGCCCATACCAAAGCTAAGCAAGCCTTCTCCAACGGTGTGTAGCGAGTCTCATACTCTAGCATCGTCTTGTTTAGATAGCAGACAGCCTTCTCCACATTGTCATCGGATTCTTGTGCGAGCATACAGCCCATTGTGGTCTCAGTCACTGAAAGGTATAATATCAACGGTTTCCCCGGCTCTGGTGGCGACAACACGGGCGGGTTCTGTAAATATTCTTTGATCTGTTCAAAAGCAGCTTGGCATCGGCTGTCCCATTGGAATTTCTTGCCTTTCTTCAGGAGACCAAAAAGTGGTTCACAAGTTAAGGTTAATTTTGAGATAAACCATCTTATTATGAATTGCACTTTACCCAGAAAGCCTCGCACCTCCTTTTCAGTCCTTGGTGGTGGCATTTCTAAGATGGCCTTGATTTTGGAAGGGTCGACTTCGATGCCCCTTTGTGTAATCAGAAACCCCAGCATTTTTCCCGTTGTAACACCGAACGTACACTTCTGAGGATTTAGCCGCAACCGAAATTCTCTGATCCTTTGAAAGAACTTTTGCAAGGCGATGTAGTGGCCCTCTCTTTCTTTGGACTTGACAATCATGTCGTCCACGTACACCTCAACCTCTTTGTGGATCATATCATGTAGTATTGTAGTCGCGGCCCGTTGATATGTAGCTCCAGCATTCTTCAACCCAAACAGCATCACTCTGTAGCAGTAGGTTCCCCACGGGGTGGTGAAAGCGGTCTTCTCCCGGTCTTCAGGTGCCATCACTATCTGGTTGTAGCCTGAGAAGCCATCCATGAACGAAAGCAAAGCATGCCCTGCTGTGAAATCCACCAACTCATCAATATGCGGCAAAGGAAAGTCGTCCTTCGGACTAGCTCTGTTCAAATCCCTGAAATCCACGCACACTCGGATCCTGCCATCCTTCTTCGGCACTGGCACGATGTTGGCCAACCAAGTCGGGTATTCGGATACCAGCAGGAAGCCTGCGTCGATTTGCTTGGTGACCTCTTCCTTAATCTTGAGAGCCCAATCTGGGCGGATCCTCCTGAGTTTCTGCTTAACGGGTCGGGCCTCGGGGTCAAGAGGGATCCGATGCTGTACAATCTCAGGATCGATTCCAGGCATGTCTTCGTAGGACCACGCAAAAACATCTTTGAAATCTTTTAATAAAGCGATTAAGCGCTCGCGTTCCTCTGAAGACAACGTGGACCCGATCTAGACCAACCGCGAGTCCTCCTCAGTACTAATATTCACTGTAGTGATTTCATCAACTAGGGGTTTGACAAATCTTTCCTGCTCTTGTTCAATTAAGCGTTGCAAAACCGGAGGAATTTCGTCCTCATCGTTTTCATCAAAATTTTGAAAGTCTGAGTTAATGCAATAAATCATGGGCACAAAAAAGTACTCAGAAACCACAGCCACTTGATTCTCATTAAGCACATCCAAATCGTCCGATTCTTCGGTTACAACAGACTCAAAAGAGAAAGAAAAAGACGACCTGGACAAGACTGTGGCATCCGGGTTATCATCCCCAGGAATACCAGACTCAGACTCAGTCGAGCTGGAACCTGATTCCGACTCACAAGACTCGGTGAATCAGATTCTGGCTCACTACCTGACCCGGTGCTGCTGGACAAAAATCCCTCTTCATACTGCCAAATGAGAGAGGGTGCGATAGATGCATCCAAAATAGTTGCTGGTGGGCCCGCAGCCGTTCCATTCCCGATCACGCATACCGAGAAGTTATCCCCCAAGCACTCCTGGTCGATCGGAGGATCTGAAAGTAGACACGCCAGCGCTACCCCCATTTCAAGTTCGGTGTCCTCAGACTGCACTTTCTTACACTGCTCAACCTCAGCTGATGGGTCCGTCTGCTCTTCGGCAACGTCATCCCCGGATAGTTGCAGGTCGAAGAAGATCTCGAAACCAGGCACGCGCTTCCTCTCCGCGTTCAGCCACGGCTCTGGGAAGCCACAAAATGGAAAGTCCTCCCCCTCCCGGACGAAGCGTCCGTTCAGGGTACCCTGAATGGGCCTATGCATTAACTCAAAAGGCTTCCCTGCCTTCTTTGCTCTGGCTCTTCCAGCCATCTCTTTACCCTTCCTCACCCAGTCCTCTTTGGTGGGCAGATAACCCAAGCCAAAGGTATGCGGATTGTGTGGCACTTCGGCCAATGCTGCGACGCCCTTCCGGCCGCTCTTTCCTAATCCCATCCCGGGGATGTGTTGAAGCTTGTTCATGAGGTATACAGATTGAGCACTGACATATACTCCCTCATTAACAGCCATGATGTTCTGCACAATTCGGGCCTCAGCCAAAGTAAACCCTGATAAGAACACATCCTCCGTGCCGTGTTCGATCTCCAGGACTAGTGTAGACACCTCCGGCGGCGGATGGATCGATGAATTTCCAAAAATTATAGCTACCCCCTTCCCGTGAGGGTATTTCAACATCTGGTGCAAGGTGGAAGAGACTGCCTTGACCTGGTGCAACCACGGTCGTCCCAAAAGTAGGTTAAAGGTTGCGGGAACGTCCAAGACATGTAATTCAATGCTGTGTTGTCCTGGACCAACCTGGGTCTGGATTTTGACAGTCCCCATCACCTCTCTGCTTGTGTTATCATAGGCTCTGATCACTTGAGTAGTTGGTACGAAGTCCGCGGGCTTCAACCCGATCGCATATGCCGTCCTTGACGGGCACACATTAATAGCGGATCCCGTATCGACAAGAACCACCGGTACCCATTTGCCTCTACATTCCACCGAGATGTAGAGAGGTTTATTGTGATTTACGCCCTCAGGCGGTAGTTCTTTGTCAGAAAAGGTCAACGTCGGGGAACCTCCTCCCGGAAAAACCAATCCAACTAACTGCTCCGGTGTGGTGTCTACAGAGAGCTTAGCCTTGTCCATGGCTGAAAGGACAGCCTGCCTGTGTACTCGTGATGCCATAAGCAGTCCCCAGATGGAGATGTCTGCTTGTATCTTCTTTAACTGCTTCAGTACAGCCTCTTCTTCGATTTGCTTTTCTTTCAGCCTCTCAGCTTCCTTATCTTTCCCAGATGCTTCCGGCTGGCCTAGGTGCGGGGGCTTGAAATACCGCCCACTTCTTGTCATATGATCGACCTCGCCGATATACCAGGTGTCGTCTGGCTGGTTGCTCCCCCAATCCTCGTCTGTGTGGGCAAGACATAAATCATCGTCCTCCCACCACATTCCGTCGGCGGCCGACAGACACCTGTCCGGCCCCGGTATGATCGTACTCTCAGTACTTTCAGTCCACATGCCCGCAGCATTTTCTGTTCCTGTGCCCACAGCACTCTCGGCCCCTTCATGGGCTTTGGCTTTCCTGATTCTCTCAGAATCCCAAAATATTTCTTGTTCTGCCTGTGTCGGTGCAGTTGGTTGTTCAGCTTTCTCTGCATCCACGATGCTCAAGTCCCGAGCGAAATTCTTCGTACCGGCGCTCTCCGGCAATGCATTCTGACTTCCGGCCCTTCCGGCCACAATTGATACTCTCGCCCCTGCCGGGCCCTGCTCTAACTGGGATTCTTTGACAACGTCTGGTAGGTCGTCAAGCCACCCAGTTACCTCTGTCGATTCTTTATAATCAAACCAGTTGACTGCCGCGTCCCCTGATTCTTGGTCATTGAAAAACTGGAGGTTGGCTAAGTCCTCTTCCACTGCCGTCAAATCATCTGCCCTCTGCTCAAATCCATCCCCTCGGATCACACACAGCTCTGCCCTTTCTGGCAATTCTACACTTGGCTCAACCCGGCCTACTGATAAGATGTAATCACTTGGATCGTAGGCTTCCCCAGCGACAATCCCAGATTGCTCAAACCCTGATTCACCAATTTCGTCCTCTTCTGAAACCTCCTCTACTCTGTCTTCTACAGTCACCACCATTGGCTCAGGTTGGGTTCTGGAGATGCCTATCATGCACAAAAGGTCAGTGCAGTCAGGAAGGAGCACCTCCGGCTTAGGTAGGTGGGAAGGAGTGATATAGATACTAGGATCGTAAGACACGACCCCAGTCTGGATAAAATTGACTCTTTTGGGAGGTGGAGCTTGGTTGTGTGTAGGGAGTGGGTTAGTTGTGACATTGGGTTTTTCTGGAGGTAGGATCACCTGTTTGTCAATGAGATCTTGAATCTCATGACGCAGTCGGAAACATTGGTCAGTGTCGTGACCATGTTGTTGGTGATATGCACAGTATTTGGCTGGGTTGTGAGAGGGAGGGAGCGGATTTGGCAATGGCCTTGGCTCCAGGGGCTTTAGATGCCCTTTCCTGATTAATACCCCTAGAGCCTTGGACAGGGGCATATACAATGGGGTGAAGTTTCTTTGGCCTCTGGGTGGGTACTTGGTGGTTTGGGTGTTACTTCCGGATGCACCGGAGAAAGGTGTGGCTGCCATGGGTCTTGGAAGGGGAGGGGGAATGGTGGTGACCATGCTGACTTCCGAAGCCCTTGTAGTTGTAGCGCCACTCGGGCCTGCATTGTTGTTGCGGTTAAAGGTTCTTCGGGGCTGCTCTCTATCTTGGTCAATCAGACCCTGTTTCATTGCATCTTCGATTTGTACCCCCATCTCATGCAGATCAGAAAAGGTGGGGAAGGGGAGTACAATCATCTTTTGCATCAGTTTTGGCTGGAGATTGCGCACAATCATCCTGATCTGGTCCTTGTCAGTAGGCCTTAGGGTCATCATCGAGGCCTTCGCCCTCCACCGAGTTACAAATTCTGAGAAGCTCTCTTTAGGCTCCTGCCTTGTTGTTTCGAGATCCCGGGTTGTAATCTCGATTTGAGTATTGTACGAGTATTGCGCAACAAAGGCCTCGGCCATTTCATCCCAACTCCGCTTCACATCATTCTCCAACTTTGCATACCAGATAGCGGCCACACCCGACAGGGTCCGGCCAAATAGCGAAAGCTTCTGTGGTCTGGTGAGGCCCATCGGCTGTAGTATATCTGAGAATAAACGGAGGTGGACCATGGGATCGCCAGATCCGTCAAAGCGATCAATTTGCGGCATTTTGAATCTATCTGGTAGCGTCACGGCCACATCGGTATATCCGTCCTCGATATCCGGAATAGCCTTCACCCCTTGGGATTTCTTGAACAACTTCTCAAGCTTGCTCAATTTTAGTGTTGTAGGGTCTATCTCGAACTCGAAGGGAGAGTCCGGGTGGTTGATAGGCGTAGGTGCCTTAGACAGTTGAGGTAGAAGTGGGGGCGGAGCTGGCCCTGCTGGAATATCTGTGTCCTCCTGAAGGATCTGAACATTCGGCAAGATGTTCTGGGCGTTCGGCAGGGTATTCTGGATAGTCGGTGCCTGCTCAGGTAGCGGGGCTCCTGGTGGGGAAGGAGCTTGATGTGAGGTTGATGCTCCATTCTGCTGTTGCAGTCTAGTGATGAGCTCAGCCTGCTGGGCCATGACTGTGGCCTGCTGTTTGGCAAATTCCGCTTGGCGGACAACATCCTCCTGCATTTGCTTCATACTCTCTTGGAGCTGTCGCATCATTTCTTCCATCTCGGCTATGTTCTGCTGATCCTGCTGACTGACTGGTATGTGTATCTCTATGGTAGAAACTGAGATCTCGGTCCGACTGTTCACTGCTAGAGTAGACCCCTGCTCTGGTAATCTCTGTTCAGACACACTGCGCTTTCTCGGTCTTCTCCTGATAACTGGGGGTAGAGAGTGGAACACTGGCTGTCCGTCAACCAGATCCTCAGATCGATTGAGTCGGCGACCTCTTGTCCAGGGTGCTTGGGGAATATCCGCTTGGTCGGAAGCAATTGTGCTAAAACTGCCCTAGTAAAAAGATAAATAAAGCAATAAGGAAATAAATAAACAGATAAACGGACAGCATGTCAACTTAAAGTAAATGCACAACACACAGCTGGGCATAACAACACACGGTCGATAAGATGAATACAGACTGTCCTCAATCACTGATCACTATCCCTGAATCACTGTCCCCAAAGACTGAATCTGATACCCGCAGATAACTGATTCTCAAACGCTGACTGATGCCCGCAGGCCTGATGCCCAAACTCGCAAACTGATACATGCAACCCCTGTAGAGACGCACTCTGACAGCACATAACAGATAATTGAGAGCCAAAACACCCCTATGTTGGGGTAGGGTTTCCCTGTCCTATTTTGTCAGGAACTAGGGTTTCACTACGCACGCAGCGGTTTCAAACAACCTATATTGGGTAAGCAACCTGTCCTAGTTTGGAATGGTCACTATGGATCCGAATATGCACTAGGTCGAATGGTCCAAAAAGGATGCCCCGGTAAAACCGGGGTTTGTGTTCCCATACTGGCAGAGCCCATAACCGGCCAGCCTTATGGTCATGCCTTGACAAGACAAGCCTCCGGCAAACCGTTCAGGAATAGCAGATGGCAAACACAGTGTCCTAGGCGCACCAATGCAAATGCAATGCAAAGAAACACACAAGTGTAGTCAAAACAAGATATCATGAGTTCGAGTTAAGTTCTCTAAATTCCCCAGCAGAGTCGCCAGAAACTGTAGACGTCCCTGAATGCCCCGGGAGAGACGAGGTCCCGTTCTGTTCATTTGGGGTTCACTACAGTTCGGACTCAAATTGTCACGGTTCTTAATCTGAACCAAAGAGTCCAAATCCGGCAAATCGTTTTGAGAAAACAGATTTTTGAAAGAAGTGCCAAACATGGACTGCTTTGCCAGATACAGAGTCGCCACCTAAATATTTTATTTTGGGAAATTTAGGAAACCCTGACTCGTTTGCCTAAGGCCACGTGTCCGTCATCACCAAAGTTGCCTCGGCTCGGGAACTTGGGTACGATTGGGGAAGGTCACTTCGTGAGCACCCCCGCTCGCCCGATCAAAGATCGGCCTCTACTAACCATGATATCAAGTTTTGAAAACATTATGCGTTCTTATTCCGGTTATTAGCCTAGATTACTATGTGATGCACACAGCATACAAGTATAGACTGAATCGCCTGAATTGGAACAAAACATTTCATGTTTGTTTGTTTGAAAAATGGTTTGATGGTGCTACTCGCAAGTAGGCTAAGACGTGGATTTGCCACCCTCGGGTGGGCTTAGAAAACATGATTTTGCCACTATCTAGTGGGCTTAAAACTCACAATTAATGAATTGTTCCGATTCAAATAACCCAACCTTCACCCACAGGCATTCAGGCAGATATATCACATAAGCAATTAGCCTCATGGTAAACATGCTATCATGGCAGTCACTCACACGCATGCAAGGATGCTAAAGCATAAACACTTACCGAGTGCTCCAAGCCAAAACAGAAGCTGATTAGAAATCCATGCATGATCCTAACTATACAGAAATGCCTAATGCAACACATGCAAAATGCAACTATAGCAGGCTCGGCTATTCTAAAGATGGCATATGATGATGCTACAGCTAACATGTATTCAACTTGGAATTGAAATACAATGCAGTTAGTATGATGCGCCGAGCCCGGTGCGTGCAAGACAGATGAATGAATGCAAACATGCTATCATACTGTATGCTAATTGAAACATGCCCTAATCTAACCATCATAAGTGGGTAAATAAAAGGGAGAAAAACGTGGGGTTGGAAGACATACATCACACACACGCACACTTATTACAGTTGTACCCTTGCGCAGAGGGTCCTAATAAATAATATACAGTCCCAAATGAATAAATAATACAGTCCCGAATAAATAATTACAAAATCCTAATTAATTAACAAATTAATCTAGGAAAGAAGTAAATTGGCACGCAAATCCATGGACCGCCTCAGCTCTGTTCCAAATGATGAATGATGCATGCTCGGGTTGCCTTGCACAAAAATCCACTGCGATGCCCCGGTTTGCCTCTGTTTGCAATTGTTCTTGGGATGCGTGCCAAGCTCCGAAGGCTGCCGATTTCTGATTTGCTGCAACAGAGAGCAACAAAGGGGCATGGCAAAGTATTTTCACATATGTATGCATGCATGACTACTCTTCAGGGAGTGTAGTCCTCGATCCTCGTGCCACCAATCACGCATCTCGATGCATGATGGCCGAGGAGTCGATTTGCACAACTCAATATGAAATGAATGCACATGGAAACACAATAGGGCCTAGACTCCATCATGGATAATCCGGAGTGTCGGCGACCGGAATTGAGACACGTTCCGTCACTCGGAGTACGAAACATCCCTCGTTTCCCGTGCTCGGGCTAACTCCTATCCCGAACACAATGCAATATGCATGAATGCAATCCTAACATGCAACCTAGCATACACAATGCTATGAAATGGCACACACGATGCACGAGGTAACATGGCATACACAATGCGCTAACATACAACCTAGCATACGCAATGCTATGAAACAAAAAGGCATACACAATGCATAATGGACTTACACTAACATGAGTGGACCTCAGCCACACTCACATCAGTAGCCATTAGATGGAAATGAGACTCTCGAAATGCGTGCACGCATGCACGCAAATCGAGGACCGAACCTAAGGCATCAAATGCCACTCTACCAAAGCATGGCAAGGCATGGAACATGGTATGCAAACATGCAAATTTCAGCACTGAAATATGATACAAAATGATCCCGAAACATGGAAACATGGCACCCGATGCATGAGATGAACCCCGAAACTCGAAACTAGGCGCATGGAATGACTTATAGCTATACAAAGCATGCATTATTTGATCATGAAGCATGAAGACAGAGCCAAGGCAGTCCCAAAACATGAACATTTCTAGTTCAAAGCATGGCCAAAAGATGCTAGCAAGATGGACTAAAATAGCATGCAATTTTGACTAGCAAACATGGTTTACATGGCAAGTATAGGATGCACATGGAATTTTACCAAACCAACAAAAATCAGTGAATAAATCATATGAAAATAGGCCCAAATAACCACTGATATGCAACCATGGCATGCAAAAATGATGAGTTACTTTAGAGGGCCATGCAAGGAGTTATTAGGCACATATAAGATAGACATGAAGCATAACCAAAAAAACTTTGGAAATCAAATATGGTAGTCCTAAAACTCACCAAATTGGGCCTGGAAAGTGACTTCAAAGCATGCAAGATAGGGTCTCTTTGGAAGGCCAAAATGACCACCAAACAAGAGAAGGTGAGAGGGGGTCACCCCCCTCTGATTTGGAGGCTCAAAATAGTGTCTTAGCCACTGAAAATCCACTGGATTTCAGTGGCTAGAATGCCAAAACAAGGCCAATGCAAATGCTCACATCTATAGCTCAAAACATGAAGAAATAATGCATGCAAGGAAGGAGATGACTCCAAAAAGAAATGGGACCTTGAACAAACTTAAAGAGAAGGTCAAAACAAGGCTTTTTTTAGTTTATGGAAAACCTCGAAAACAAACACAAGTAGGGCTAATCTATCATGCAAAAATGGCCCTAAAAGAGAGAATAGAGACAAGTGGTAGCTTCTGGCCTCAAACAGAGGAGAGCCCTTCAACAAAGTTGAAGAGGGGCTCAAAATAAGGTACTTTACAGTTTATGGCCAAGTCCGAAACAGCTCACAAATAGGCCTAAAATACTATGCAAAAAAAGGCCTAAAAGAGAGTTAAAGAGGCAAGTGATAGTAGGAGACCTCAAACAGCAAGAGATCCTTGATCAAACATGAAAAGGAGCTCAAAATATGACTATTTATAGTTTGGGTCGGAGCCCAAAAATGTAAGCAAGTATGGCTTAGATTGCATGCAAAATAGAGCAAAAAGAGAGATAAATGAGGCTCACCCTTGTAGTCCAAACTTCCAGCAGCTTTTGGTCCAAGAAATGGTGCTCCTAAGCTCTGAAAAACAGCCTCCAAGTTGCTGGAATGGAGTGTGGATTGATAGGCTAGGAGTTGGTGTAGAAATGGTCAAGAATCAAGGGTATTTTGAGGCTTGGAATAGAGAGAGAGGGAGATGTAATGCAAGAGCTCTAAACCAATGTTTGTAACCCTCAAAAATGGTGGTGGAGGTACTGGTTTTATAGGGAGAGGAGTGGAGGAAAAGGGGGGGAAAACCAATTCAAATTTCCCCCCCAAAAGGCAGCCCCCCGGATTCAAAATCTGGGGGAAACAAATTGCACAGCTGGAATGCATTTGAAGAGGAGATTCTGGCCGGCCAGGTTCAAAGGGTTCAAGTGGCCTGCCGGC
This sequence comes from Camellia japonica, assembly GCA_030407325.1. Classification (NCBI taxonomy): domain Eukaryota; kingdom Viridiplantae; phylum Streptophyta; class Magnoliopsida; order Ericales; family Theaceae; genus Camellia; species Camellia japonica. The sequence continues at coordinate 271,820 of JAPPVO010000003.1, forward strand.
CACCCCCCCTGGCCGGCTGGCCAGGGGTCAAAAGGGTCAAGAATTATTGCTGGCCGGCCACTCCAAAAAGGTGGCCTCCCATGTGTGCACAACACAAATATGTGGTTGAAACCCAGAAAATGTGAAACAGGAGAGAGAAAAGCCAACTTTTTAGAGGGGTTCAAAAGGGTCAATGACAATTGCTGGCCGGCCATGTCATATTGGTGGCCTCCTAGGTGTGTACAACACAAATATGGGGTTTAGGGCTCAAGAAAGTGGCCCTGGGGTGGTCAACATTAGCTTTCAAGTGATGAAAACGGGCGACGGAGAGCGATGAAGAAATAAAGCTGGCTTTTCAGAACAATTGCTGGCCTCCCACCCTCCTACAAGCTTCCTAATAATGAAAATAAGGTCTCCACCAAAAATGAACCAAAACGGATGCACAACGAAGGTTCGGGGACCGAAACGCGCGGCCCGGGGCCCCGAAAATGGGCCGTTAAGCACCGGAGGTGGCGTTCGACCACGAAGTTGGTCTCTCGGGCCACAGTGTTCCTCAAAAGGGAGGAAATAAGGTGTATACCAAAAACCGGAGCAAACGGAGGTGGTTAGGCGGTCCCGAACCGAGGCACACGGCCGTCAGCTCCGAAAAATCGGAAACCGGGCTCCAAACGGGAAAAATGGCCTACGACCACGAAACGTAGCCTACGGCCACTGAGAGATGATCTACGAGACCTCTCCCTCCCTTCGGAAAGAGAAAATAGAGAAAACAGAGCCTGGTTCGCAAACCGAGGCAAGGCACGAAAGAGTCCGGAAGTCCGGAGGCAAGGCTCGCAGCCGAGACTCTGAAACTTCTGAACGAGCACAATATGCAATATCACCGAGCGCTCAATCGGTGACGTCTGAGTCTTAAGGTCGGTCAAAAATGGGGTGTCTACAATAAACCATGTATTCCATGTTTTGAAAAAAAATTTATTCAATTCTCTGAATAAGTAATATAATTATTGCTATATACTCTTTCCCAAGTGATATGTGATATTTTATTAAAATATAAAAAAATAATTAATGTTCTTAATTTTATTTTCTCAATTTCACCTCTAATGACATAATACACTTTTATGTGAAGTGGTCTCACACTCATCTCCTTCTTATATTTAATCTCCTTAATTGAAATGGGAGTGAGACACGTCATTAGAAGTGGAATTAGACGAACAAAATTAGGAGATATAGCACCATTCATAAAATATTTAATTAAACTTTCTTTTTCATTTATTCTCTAATCATCAACTAATCATTTTGTTAACATATCAATAAATTTAGAAAATGAGCCTATAAAATGGTTTGTATATCATTTTTTCTATTTAATTGCATTTCAACCCCTATCTCCTCTCTCTTTCTTCTCTCTAACATTGAATGTATTGATATCCTCTGAGCAATCCTTATAAACTCTTACATCTTGTTTGGAAATATATTATTTTAATAATTTTTTTTTATTGAAGTATAAGATAAAAAAAATTAGTAATATATTTGAGATAAATGATATCCTCTGAGCAATCCTTATAAACTCTTACATCTTGTTTGGAAATATATTATTTTAATAATTTTTTTTATTATTGAAGTATAAGATAAAAAAATTAGTAATATATTTGAGATAATTTTTTATATTATCCAAAAAAAATAAAAAAAAAGTGAAAAAAATAAAAAAAAATAATAAAATAATAAAAAATTTAACATTTTCATATAATTTGCTAATTCTTTGACTTTTTGATATTTTTTTGACTTTTAGACTAACATGAAAAGTTGCCAAACGAATCCTTGAAGATGGCTTCTCTTCGGTTTGTGCTGGTTTTTGGGTTTATGTTAGGCTTATTCTGATGATTCAAATTCATAAGAATCGTTGAGAAAATAATTCAGGTAAAAAATTAAGTTAGATATAGATAACTATATGTTTAGATTATATTTGTTATATAAAATTGGACCACAAATATAATTTTAAAAATCATTCAAAATTTTATCCAAAATTGAATGTGTGGATAAAATTTATATAAAATATAACCCCGCAATATATTAGTTTTAAATATAAGCCATGTATTCCATGTTTTGAAAAAAAATTTATTCAATTCTCTGAATAAGTAATATAATTATTGCTATATACTATTTCCCAAGTGATATGTGATATTTTATTAGAATATAAAAAAATAATTAATGTTCTTAATTTTATTTCTCAATTTCACCTCTAATGACATAATACACTTTTATGTGAAGTGGTCTCACACTCATCTCCTTCTTATATTTAATCTCCTTAATTCAAATGGGAGTGAGACACGTCAATAGAAGTGGAATTAGACAGACAAAATTAGGAGATATAGCACCATTCATAAAATATTTAATTAAACTTTCTTTTTCATTTATTCTCTAATCATCAACTAATCATTTTGTTAACATATCAATAAATTTAGAAAATGAGCCTATAAAATGGTTTGTATATCATTTTTTCTATTTAATTGCATTTCAACCCCTATCTCCTCTCTCTTTCTTCTCTCTAACATTGAATGTATTGATATCCTCTGAGCAATCCTTATAAACTCTTACATCTTGTTTAGAAATATATTATTTTAATAATTTTTTTTTATTGAAGTATAAGATAAAAAAAATTAGTAATATATTTGAGATAAATGATATCCTCTGAGCAATCCTTATAAACTCTTACATCTTGTTTGGAAATATATTATTTTAATAATTTTTTTTTATTGAAGTATAAGATAAAAAAATTAGTAATATATTTGAGATAATTTTTTATATTTTCCAAAAAAAATATAAAAAAAAAGTGAAAAAAATAATAAAATAATAATAAATTTAACATTTTCATATAATTTGTTAATTCTTTGACTTTTTAATATTTTTTTGACTTTTAGACTAACATGAAAAGTTGTCATACGAATCTTTGAAGATGGCTTCTCTTCGGTTTGTGCTGGTTTTTGGGTTTATTTTAGCCTTATTCTGATGATTCAAATTCGTAAGAATCGTTGAGAAAATAATTCAGGTAAAAAATTAAGTTAGATATAGATAACTATATGTTTAGATTATATTTGTTATATAAAATTGGACCACAAATATAATTTTAAAAATCATTCAAAATTTTATCCAAAATTGAATGTGTGGATAAAATTTATTTAAAATATAACCCGCAATATATTAGTTTTAAATATAAGCCATGTATTCCATGTTTTGAAAAAAAATTATTCAATTCTCTGAATAAGTAATATAATTATTGCTATATACTCTTTCCCAAGTGATATGTGATATTTTATTAAAATATAAAAAAATAATTAATGTTCTTAATTTTATTTTCTCAATTTCACCTCTAATGACATAATACACTTTTATGTGAAGTGGTCTCACACTCATCTCCTTCTTATATTTAATCCCCTTAATTCAAATGGGAGTGAGACACGTCATTAGAAGTGGAATTAGACGGACAAAATTAGGAGATATAGCACCATTTATAAAATATTTAATTAAACTTTCTTTTTCATTTATTCCCTAATCATCAACTAATCATTTTGTTAGCATATCAATAAATTTAGAAAATGAGTCTATAAAATGGTTTGTATATCATTTTTTCTATTTAATTGCATTTCAACCCCTATCTCCTCTCTCTTTCTTCTCTCTAACATTGAATGTAATGATATCCTCTGAGCAATGCTTATAAACTCTTACATCTTGTTTGGAAATATATTATTTTAATAATTTTTTTTATTATTGAAGTATAAGATAAAAAAATTAGTAATATATTTGAGATAATTTTTTATATTTTCCAAAAAAAATATAAAAAAAAAGTGAAAAAAATAATAAAATAATAATAAAATAATAAAAAATTTAGCATTTTCATATAATTTGTTAATTCTTTGACTTTTTAATATTTTTTTGGCTTTTAGACTAACATGAAAAGTTGCCAAACGAATCCTTGAAGATGGCTTCTCTTCGGTTTGTGCTGGTTTTTGGGTTTATTTTAGGCTTATTCTGATGATTCAAATTCGTAAGAATCGTTGAGAAAATAATTCAGGTAAAAAATTAAGTTAGATATAGATAACTATATGTTTAGATTATATTTGTTATATAAAATTGGACCACAAATGTAATTTTAAAAATCATTCAAAATTTTATCCAAAATTGAATGTGTGGATAAAATTTATTTAAAATATAACCCGCAATATATTAGTTTTAAATATAAGCCATGTATTGAAAAAAAATTTATTCAATTCTCTGAATAAGTAATATAATTATTGCTATATACTCTTTCCCAAGTGATATGTGATATTTTATTAAAATATAAAAAAATAATTAATGTTGTTAATTTTATTTTCTCAATTTCACCTCTAATGACATAATATACTTCTATGTGAAGTGGTCTCACACTCATCTCCTTCTTATATTTAATCTCCTGAATTCAAATGGGAGCGAGACACGTCATTAGAAGTGGAATTAGACGGACAAAATTAGGAGATATAGCACCATTCATAAAATATTTAATTAAACTTTCTTTTTCATTTATTCTCTAATCATCAACTAATCATTTTGTTAACATATCAATAAATTCAAATGGTGTGTTATATGACTTGTTATTGCTATATTTTGTCTTGAAAGCTTTCAAATTTTCAATTCAATGGTAATATGACTTGCTATATATTATCTATGAGTAAACATTGTGTCAAATATAGCACAAGTTTTACTTATAGCTAAAATCTTTCTCTCTTTCCTCTAAAGATCCATATATAGCATTTTAATTTGATATTTTGTGTGAAAAGTTAAAATTTTTTACATTGTATCATTGGAGCAAAATTGTTAAAATTAAATATTTGTATTCATTGCTAAATTGTAACAATAACTAGCTCTTTACCTATCCAACAATTGGAGGTGCTCTAAGTAAGAAGATGAGTATAGTCTCTATTGATGGTAAACTTCTTTGCAATCTCAACCAGTCTAACGGTGGGAATGGTGGGTGGAGGGGGTCGGTGGATGGTGGTATGGGGTGATAGGTGGGGGTGACACCTGGATGGTGAGTTGTCGATAGGAGATGCAAAGAGAGGGGAAACGGATGAGCGGTGGAGGAGGGAAGGGATTTGATTCGATAAGGTATATAGTAAATATATAAAGAGTGGTTTTGATTTAGTAGAAGAGTTATTTCTCATTTGAAAATCTAACCTCCATAAATAATTGTCCTTATTTTACCTAAAAAACTAAATTGAAGAAAAATTTGTTATAACCTTTTTTTTCACGTGTGCTTGTGTATAATATAAATTTTTTTTAAAAAATATTAATATTTTTTCTATTTCATTTATAAAATATTAATTTATATCTAATTAGTTTTTTTATTCCTTTTTAATTCAGCACGTGCATCCGATTGAAAATGATTGTCCTAATTAATAATCGTTGCATTTTTAATTGATGTGCAAAAAAATCATTTTAAGATTTAAATAACAATATTTGTATGGTAACAATATTTGTATTCAATATTTGTATTGATGGTAACAATATTTGTATTCATTACCTATCCAACAATAACTTTTTTATTAGCTAGCTCCATTGAACCTGACCTCCCTCCTCTCTTATCCTCCCTCATCTCCTGCTTCTTTGGTCTCACTATATAAATACTCATATCTACACACAAAACCTAGTCTCATCACCAATCCTCCTCCCTTTTCAAAGCTTATCTGCTACACTATACCCCCAAAAAATACAAAAACATTTCAAAAATGTTGAAATCTGTGGTGAATTTGAGAGAGAAAAAACAACAGCAACGGAAAAACCTGGTGGTGAAGAAACCTGACCGAGCAACTTCAAGAAAGGGGTGCATGAGAGGGAAAGGAGGTCCAGAGAACGCTTCCTGCACTTACAAAGGGGTCCGGCAACGGACTTGGGGCAAATGGGTTGCCGAAATCTGTGAGCCCAACCGCGGATCCCGCATCTGGCTCGGCACCTTCGACACCTCCGTTGAAGCCGCCATGGCTTACGACTCGGCTGCCCGTAGACTCTACGGTCCAGGCGCCAACCTCAACTTGCCGGAACTCTATGCCGCTACGACTCGGTTTTCAATTTCTGGCACCAATATCCCAATCAACCCCCATCAAGAAAGCTTGGGCTTGAAACCTCGTTTTTCCTTCTCTCAAAACCTCCACCTCCGGCCTCTTTTTTGGGCCGGCTGGCCGCCGCCTTTGGCTATGGCGGTCGGCTGGTCTAGCTCGTTTTTCCTTTGTCTTGTTAGTTTTTCTTTTCAATAAACTTGAGTCCCCCGTTTCTATCCACCTAGGTGTGTTTCGTTGCTGCGGGAGAGTGTTGGTGCGTCCAGGTTTTGTTTTCAGCTTGTCCTCTTGTGTTTAAACTTTGCCGTATTGGATGGTTCAGCAGGGGTGACCTGGTATTTCACTCGAGCGCTCTTTGGCGAGTTGGAGTTTGAGGGGTGCGCTTTCTGGGTGGAAACAAGGGTATCATAGGCGTTCCAGTTTCTGTCCGGTTGTCACTCGAGCACTCCTCCTCGAGTGAGAGTTTGAGGGGTAAGGTTCTACCAGTTGTTCGGTGGTGTGCGGATCCGAGGCGGGAGTTTGAAGACCTGTTGGTTATGGAGTTTGGCAGAGGTTTTTGGGTGTGAGATAGAAGTTGAGGAGAGGAGTAGTAGCAGCTTAAAGTGGGTATCGGGTGTTTGGCAGTGGGTATTGGGTGTAGACTTCCCGGTGGTGGCAGCATAGAGTGGGCCTTGGGTTTGTGGTTGAAGATGAGGAGAGGAGTAGTAGCAGTATGGGGTGGGTATTGGGAGTTTGGCATAGGAGGTGTAGTCTTTCCGGTGGTGGCGTTGGTGTTTTCTCGGCCGGAGTGGGGTCTTGTCGCAGCAGCAGCAGAGATGTGGGTCATGGGGAGTTGATGCAGCAGAGGCGTGAGGCATGGGGAGTTGCTCAGCAGAGACGTGGGTGTGACACCCTGTATTTTTGAAGTATTAATATTTAGTGAGTGGTATTAGTGGTTTATTATGATAATTTAGTGGTGAGATTTTTAGATAAGAATTTAATTTTAAATTATTTATTTGTATTTATCTCATCTCTTTTATATCTATCATATTGTTATTAATAAATCAATTTACCATTCCCCATCATGTGAAAAAAAAAAAAAAAAAAAAAATACACTCAAACAAAACCGTGGGCTTTACCCACAGTTCCACCTACCACAAAACCAACCATTCATCACGTGGAGAATAAGAAAATAATAAAATAAAAAAATAAAAAAAAAGAAAAGAAGAGAAAAGAAAAAGACAAAACCGTGGGCTGTTCCCACAGTTTTCAACCTACCACAAGGCCAACCATTTCCTTTATAAATTGAGCCCTTCTCTCATTTTCATACCTCCCTTGAAATTTCATCTCTTTGTTTCTCATTTTTCTTTTCTTCTACTTTCGGCTCTCTTTTCAGTTGTGATGAAAATTTTAAGTTTAGACATAAGAATATTTAAATTGAGAGTTAGTAATTTTACAAGAGATCAGAATTATTTTTGGAGATTCATGGAGCAATTTCAGATTTATGGTGATGGAATTAATTATATGAGGTAAATTCAGGTTGTATACAATATGCTCTATTTAAATCTCTTTGCAAAGAGTTCTCTTATTTTAAATTATCATCGATTTGTAATCCACTTGATTAATGTGATTATTAATAGATTTCGTAAAATCACTTGTTGTTGAATCGTTGATATTCTGATCATTTGGTAAAATTCTCTACAAATATTCTGTGTTAAGTGGTGATTTATCTGACTGAATGACATAGAAATACTCCGTACATGGATCGAGTGAATCTTATTAATTGTTTACACCAATATGCCCGGATAAGCGTGGAGCTTGGGCGAGGTGGGTGAATAAATGAATTTATTCACTGGTCATGTACTGAGTAAGACTGGGTATTTGGTCTAGATAAATTATGGTTGCATTGTTGTGCAATTTGGTAAATTGCTTGATTATCGTATCGTTGATTTAGTGTCATAAATTGTTGGATTCCTGTTAATTTATTCTGTATCCGAGCCTTATATTCCTGTCGTATTGTATACTTCCCGAATTAATTTATTTTTCAGGTGCGGAGCAGATTTTAGCGGAGCTCAAAATTGAGATTAAAAAGATTTATTAATATAGACATTTGGGACCCACCACTGTAGTTATTAAATTTGGAGATAGTTGTAATATTGTTTATTTTGGAGGTAATTAGAATATTTGGAGGATATTGTACCATTTGGAGACAATTTTGTAATTATTATTTTTGGGAGCAAAACTTGTATTTTTTGAGGTTATTTTAGTGTATTTAACGACCCGGGAGTGGGGCGTTACAGTGGGTCTGAATGGACGTTGCTCAGCAGAGGCGTGAGGCATGGGGAGTTGCTCAGCAGAGAAGTGGGTGGCTGATTGGACGTTGGTTTGAATTTTCTAGTTAGAAGGCGTGGACTGTGGGTCTTGTTTAGTTTTTTCAGTTTAGTTTGTTTTGGGTGGTTTGTGGGTTTTTGTGGGGATTCATGTATTTTGTTGTTCTAGTCAAGTTCTTCTTAACTTTTTAATTTAAAAAATCGTGAGGCTTAGGGGTTGGTTGTATGGATGCGAGTAGCAGTAGTAGGGGTATTTTTATATTTCCGAATCTCTCTCGAGGCATCTCATCTTCCTGTACTTTTAATTTCTTGCTGTTAATGAAATTTTTCTTTGCCGATCAAAAAAAAGAAAGCTTGGGCTTGGGCAGTGCAGGTTCATCGGAGAGCCCTTTGTCAGGGCTCATCGATGAATCTGTATCTGCTGTTGCTACTACGAGCTTTCCTGGTGGCGATATGGGTGTTGAGTCTCGGAATAAGAGGAGAGTTGGCCGAGAGGAAAGGGGAGATGATGGATTCTGGGGGAATCTGAATGCTGAGTTGCCGGAGTTTGATGACTCGGCTATGTGGGCAGAGGCGACAGCGACGATGGATTTTCAGGTGATGGCAGGGCCGGGGACTTTTGTCGAAGACTTTGAGGATCGAAAGGGATGGTAAGCCATACAGTACCCTTGGTGGCACTGAAGCTTCTCACCCTCACTTTTATATGTACAAAATTTGATCGCATCACATCACGTGAGGTCGGACTTATGTGAAAGAGTTGTGATTAGATTCTGTATACTATTTTAATATATATATGTATAAATATATATTAATCACTATATAAGATTAAGAAAATATAAGAGAAATAAATTGTGTAAATGTGACTTTTGTTTCAAATTATGTACGCAACTATGTGAATTAGCAAAAATATGCTTAGCTTGTATAGTTTTGGATGCATTTATAAAAATCAACTTGTTATCTATGCCAAGGTTTGGTTGGTTGGAAATGTGCCTCACGTGCAATTTTAAATGTTTTTTTCTTTGATTTTCTTTTTATATAGTTTTTTTTTTTTTTTTGGATGAATAATATATAGTTTTTTTTGATAACTAAGAAAATGGAGCTTAATGGTATACAAGTATTATCTATTTTATTATGACAACATTTGGGTAATAATTTTTTGATATCACCAATCATGTCAAAAAAACTACGTCACCAATAAATTCATGTAAGAAAAATGATATATAAATTCACTTTTTAAATTCATTTTATAAACCCAATCATATATAAGTTTATATATAATTAGTTAATAATTAAATAATATATAAGAGAGAGTATTATGTTTAATATCTTAATTGATTAATACATTTGAAAATTGAGTCTACTTTTTTGTCTTAAATAACAATGTTCTTGGTGTAATGGATCCTATATTTGTGAAAAATTAATACTCAAATTTAATCATTATAATATTATTACATTATTCCAGACGAATGTAGCAATTAAGGGTAAATCACAAATAAATCCTTTGAGATTTGATTAAAATATCAATTGTTCTATGTGGTTTTAAAAATTGCATTCCACCTCTCGAGGTTTTTAATTTCATAAAAAATCGATCCTTTCATTAATAAATCATTAAGTCAATTAACAGTTTTTAATGATGCTAAAAATATGTTTTAATTAACAATTTAGGTAATTTTATTATTGTATAGGAGAACAATTATAAATTTTATTTTTTTAGTTAATTCTGTTAAATAATTTTTTTTAATAATGGGGTATTTGTAATTTTTCAAACCATATAGGACAATCTATATTTTAAATGAATCTCAAGAAATGTATTTCTAATTTACCTAGAATTTAATTAATTTGGAGATAAAGAGGCATCTCTCCCATTCAAGTTTTATTTTCTTTTTGCTTTTGTTTTTGTTTGTTTGTTTGTTTGTTTTGTTTTGTTTTGTTTTTTTAAATTTATTTTTTTATTTTTTTTATGGTGCAAATTCAAGTTTTGGACAAGTTTTCATAGTTGTGGGCATGCCATTTAAATTGTAAGTCTCGTCTATCATACCAATAAAAAAAATTAAATTAATTGAATATTAACAATTATTTGATCAGATTATATTCATAAAAAAAATCAAATCAAATAAAAATTGAAATCAAACAAAATTTTAAAAATAGACTATCTATTTTTTATACAAATATAACTGATCACGTGATTAGTAATATTCTATCTTAATTTTCCACATAGGTAATCAGCTTGACTAATTTTTCGTAAGCCAACAGTCATATGTCTTAGGTGACACAATTTTATGTAATGACTAACCCCAAATAATTAACTAATGTTTCTCTTTTATTTTAGGTTAATGCGCCTGCATGGCAACCAACATGGAAAATACTAGGAGAAAAATTGTGAATAGTTTAATGCCCTTTTGTTTGGAAATTGTTAAGGAAATTAATTCTTCATTTAACTATCATGAAAATTTGAACAAGTCTAGGCATAAAGTTACTAATCATAGAACCAAATACAAAATATTAATTGATCGACAAAAATTTTCAAAAGTGAGTCCCAGCAAAAAATTATGTAAAATCTTATCTATTTCTTTGTATTTTGTGTTCTATTATGTATTTGGTTTCAACGTTCGTAACAAAATTGTAAAGCAATTTTTTTTTATACATATCATTTATTATTATGATTTTAAATGATAATTATTCAAAAAATTCAAAATATCATGTAATAATACTTATATAATACTTCAAATCAATCACAAATTTTTAATCTTTAACTTATTTTCAAACTATTTTTTAAATCATTCACGATATTGAATATCCTAAGATATATGATAACATTTTTTTTTCTTTTTTCTTTTTGTGTGCTTGATTGCGTGTCAACACAAAATTTAAAATGCATATTCAGAGTATGCGTAGTTTTGCGAAGCGGGAGATTCTATTTATTTATATTAAAAAAATATTTAAGTGAGCTCAATTTTTCAATACACTCTATTAAATTATTTTTGTTTTGTGTATTGTGTTTTGGTACTTCTCTAGAGAGAAACATGGGCATATATTTATAGACTCAAAACTCAAAAAAAAAAAAAAAAAAAAAAAAACAAAAATAAAAATTCATTGGCTTGTTTGCGTGTTAACACAAAGCACAAAAAGCCATACAAGCGTGTGTGTGTCTGCGTTTTGTGGGATTGTTAAACCAAGTTTTTTTTTAAAAGGGGAATTGTTAGGCCTAGTTGAAAGACATATTAATGGATTAATGTTTCGTAGCTCGAAACTTTTCCCCCCTGAATCCCCCTAATGCCCAAAACGACGTCGTTTTGGGCATTTTTTTTTTCTTCTTTTTTTTCTTCATTTTCCAGTCTGAACGCAGAGAGGAAGATGGAGAGGGAAAGAAAGAGAAGAGAGGGGAAGAGGAGGAGAGAGGGAGAAAGAGAGAGGAGGAGAGGAGAGAAGGGCCCCTCCCGTGCCTCCGCCGCCGCCGCCGATCGTCGCAGTAGCTCCGATCGTCGCAGCAGCAGCTCGTCGCAGCCCCGCCTCCGACCGCCGTCGCCCCCGGCCCCGCCTCCGCCTTCGCCTCCGCCTCCAGCCCGATTGGCCCCCTCCAGTCCTCCTTCTTCTTCCTTCTTCTTCCTTCCTTCTTCTTCTTCTCTTCTTGGTTGATTCGGGGGATTCGGGGCTCCAAATTCGAGCCCCCTAGCACGACTGCATATTAATGTGTACGTGTCTGACAAAGTTTTAGAGGATTACGTGTGTGAGAAGCCAATTCACCTTATTGTGGGTTTTGAATGGCCCACCTTGGTGTGGCTGTAAGTGTGGGCGTATTATGTCAATTTTATGTAATGCCATACCACAAATAAATAACTAAAGTCAAGAAAATGGCAACTCTAAGTATATTGCTTATATGAATTTTTAATAAGTAGTTGTCGGTGTTGATTTTTGACCACATAACTAAAAGAAAAACTCAGCTGGAGAGTATCGGCAGAATAGATACATGCACAAGAAGATGAGAATTCCGCGGTGGTTCGTCCACTTGGGACATTTCGATGATCAAGTTAGTAAACAATATCTCTCACAAATAACAAGTAGTGCTTAAACTCACAAGAAAGAACTTACCTTAGACCCACGAGGGTGCCTTACTTTTATAACCAGCAGTGACCTGATTCCTTTAGAAGTTTCGCTTCAGTGGACTCATGCTCAATGCCCATCCTAAACTCTCGGCTAGATAAGGATAAACTCTTCATGAGCTTTATCCTTATCCTAACTGAGACCCTTCCCTGTTCTAGGACTCTTGTCCCTTATCCAAATATCTCGGATTTCGGCATCTCCGCAGATAACCTCGGCCTAGCCGAGATAATCTCGGCAGACATGACTAGCCCATGTGGCACCTCGGCTAACATTTCAGCATCACCTTAGCCACGTGCTGTCACTCACAAAATATGTCCCTACAACTGCCCCCTAGGTTCTATTACCTCGGCAACCTAAGGTAATGGAATCTACATCGTTTGTCCATATAGCATGTCGACTAACAATCCATTCATCTCTCCGACCGAGATCATGACTCGTCGACTTCAAGTAACTAAGACTCTGCTGCCCATTCTATCAAGGACCAAGAACCAAGAATCAAGTTCTTTGAGCATCTAACCGAGATCATTCCTCTAGCCGAGGTTATAGCCTCATTACTTCAAGAATTTCAAGAGTCTCTAACTGCGCATGAGTTGTCATATACAGTATTTTCAACCGTTTCTTCTACGTGTCCCATTCTTACTGGTTCGTTCCTGACACGCGTTATCAGGTCATGTCGTTTCTGCCCATGCCGCCTGACAAGCACGTCATCCAAGGCTAATTATGTTTTGTTGTCTTTTCATATTTTTGACAAAAACCCTTTTCTCTTTCTTCGTCTCTTTACTTCTCATTCTCTCGTTTTCTCTTTGCTCAAGTTCTCTCTCTCTCTAAACTCTCAAACCTCTATTGCCGCTTCTCCGAGCTTTCTGAAATTGCTCCGTCAATCGCCTCCAATGAAGCATCCATTGTTCTACTCCAGTGTTTGTCACCGTCTGATTCCGGCAAGTATTGTTCCGACATTGTTTTCTCAGTCTTACTTGGTATGTTCTCTAATTTCTTCATTTCTTCTTTCAGTTCTTTACTGTCCTTCGAGCATGTCTTTGTTTGTGCAATATCTCTTGCTCTTGGATTTGCTTTGCACTGTATCTGTAGTTACTCTTGTATTGCAATTAGATCTATATCCGTACTCATACTTTGTTTTTCTTCATTATAAACAAATTCTTGCTCTTGAATTGGTTTTGTGCTATTTAATTTGCCCCTATGTCTATATACACTATTCATGGTTCTTGCACACACATATACATTGTTCATAAATTCGTAATTCTCCATGTTCTTGAATCTCTATTGTTTTCTTGATTTTAAATCATGCTCTTTTTTCTACTCTTCTTGCTTTGTTTCCAGATTCTTGCCTTTGATTCTTGTTTCTACATAGACTTAGGTTTGGGATTTGATTTAGAATCCTGTTCTTTAGGAAAACTAAAACAAAATCCTCCTCTTGGTCTTCAGAAACCCTCAACCTAGTGCTCTTTAGGTTTTAGCCGAAATCTTCAGACCCATACTAATCACTCTTTTCTAAAAGCCAGTACCAATTAAATTGAGCCGACATCATGGGTATGTTCAAATGGTGACGTTAAACTTCGGTTGGCTATGGTCTTCATTGTTGAGGGCGGAGTCAGGTTCTCCCTTGACATCCTTTTTAGAGAGATCCTCCACTATTACAAACTCAATCCTATGCAACTGGCTATAAATTCCTTTAGGATCATCAATGGCATTGCCGAACTGGCACGCTGGCAGAATGCTAGAATTACCTTATTTGATATCCAGTACCGCTACACAATGTGTGGCCTCAAGACCAACACTGGCTATACGTACTACCTCAAGCCGAGATCTACATAGTACAAGTTGATAACCGACATTCTATACTCCAATAAAGGCGCGACAGAGGACTACTTAATTGTCTCGGACAATTGGGAGTTCGCGCCAGATGATAAGCTCCACCTTTTCCCCTTGCACCGTGAAGTTCTTAGGGACGACAAGGGTAAGGACTTAGTTCCCCCCTAAAGTGCCCTTTTTTACTGCCTTATTTAGCAGTCTTGCTGTTTATCTGTTCTAATGTTCTCTTCTTGTCTTTGCAGCTCTCCCTCAGCTAGAAAAGGGCTTTCGCCAGTCTTACGTACCAAGCAAGGACTTGGTTTGACTTATTGGCCTACCTATTGAACTCCGCAAGGCTCCACTCCTTCTCAACTACATCCCGACGTACCCAAGTCCCCTGTCCGACATTCCTCACAAAAGCAAGTCTCCTATGTTCGCTACAACTCTGCCAGTTAGTTCATCACCAAGACCAGACCAGGCCTCCAAATCCGATCCAGCAAAGCAGCCATCAACCTCTGCCCCCTAGTTAATTCCTCCATCCAGCGCCAGCATCGACGCTGAGTTCCTGCTAACGCCCTTGCATGCAGAAGTCGCAGTCGCAGTCGCAGATGCCGAAGGCCTATTTTCTCGGCCACAGACCCATCAAACCCTCCAATTGCCCTGTCGGCAATTCATTTCGGCCCTAGAGTCACTGTTGCCGCTACCGTCGACAAAATAGGCCATGCAAAAATTGTTCTAGATGATCTTTTCGCCGATATCCCTAGCGTGGTGTTGGTCCATTCTTCTTTACCATCCTAGTCCCAACCAAAGCCAAAAGCCAAGGGGGTAAAAAGGGCTAAGGCTAAAGCCATCGCCATAGAAGTGGAATCAGAGGATACAGTGCCAATTTCTAAGTTGGCTGAAATTGAGAAAACTGCTTCTGTGGCCAAGAAGAGGCCTTCCGAGGCCGAGCCATCAAACAAACCACAAAAAAGGCCGAGGTCCAAAGATGTGACTTACCCTGGTGCTTTCTGTGCTGACGAGCCCTGGGTTCTAGCCGTCAAGGTCGAAGATCAACCTTTGCTAGTCGGGGAGAGTGCCCTCGACAATGTAGAAGTCGGTGCCACCCTTTCTACCGTCGTTCTGTTACCGGGCAACCTCAACCGTATGGCCGAGCTAACTGAGTATGAGAATTATGCGCTAATGATATAGCATTGTGTTTTGGTAAGTTTGTATACTTTGTTTCTTTTTGTTTAATTTCCAACTTATTTTTTATTTGTACTTAACCAAAGTTTTCTGTTTTCTTTCTTGTAGGCCACTCAGCAGGGTCACTCATTCGCAATCAAAACTGAGGAGTTTAAGAAGGAGTTGACTAAGCAGACTAAGGAGGTAGCCAAGCTCCTTACTTCACTAAACCAAGCCGAGGCTCGCATCTGAGGTCTGTTGGACTAGGCCAAAGCTGCCCAACTGGCCCAAAGCAAAGCCGAGGATCATGCCGAAATTGTCGAGAACGTTGCCGAAGTCGCCAAGGCCGAAGCAAAAGAAGCAAAGAAGCAAAAGAGAAGGAGCCCAGGCCCAGACCGAGCTTCGAACAGTGCTTGCCACAAAAGAGACCGAACTTAAAGCTGCTGACGAGAAGGCCTACGCCGAATGAGCAACCGACGTTCGTGATGCCTACAAGAAGCAAGTCAATCAGGCATGCAACAAGGATTACATCTTTGGCTGGATGGCTGCTTTGAAGGAGTTGGCCATCC
Organism: Camellia japonica; assembly: GCA_030407325.1. NCBI lineage: Eukaryota > Viridiplantae > Streptophyta > Magnoliopsida > Ericales > Theaceae > Camellia > Camellia japonica. The sequence continues at coordinate 287,831 of JAPPVO010000003.1, forward strand.
CGGACAGCTGGTCTCTTCAAGATACAAGCCGACTTGTCATGCCATTCCCTCTTGCTCCAAGCCAGTCTGAGGATGAGGTTAAGGGAGAAGAAGAAGCCGAGGCCAAAGTCGATGCTGAAGAGTCTACTAGGGCCAAGTCCCTAACTTTGAATGAGCAAGTCTTGGACTTGACTCAAGGTGAAAAGGATGATGAGGTCCCCAAAAATATCTTTGCTAAAAAAATCGCATCTAAAGCCGAGACTGCTTCTACCGAGAAGAGTCTGGACTAGACCCTTCTTGAAATTGATGTCAAGATAGCGGCCAAGAATGAGGGATCTCTGGCAACCGAGGCCGACGCAACGCCAATAGCTAAGGTTGAGCAATCCGAAGTTAACGCCAATGTTTCCAGTACTTAGGATTTTTTCTTTGCTTGTACTTTTTTCTTGAACAGTTGTAATTTTTGGAAATTTGAACAATGACAGTTTTAATTTGGCCGATGTGCCCTCTCCTCTGTAGTTTGAACAAGTTTCTTCTATGCATACATGCTTCTTTTTCTCTAAGTGTTGAATGCTTCTCTGTGTGAATGCTTACTTCACTGCTTTTGTGTCTTGTATGTTTCCACACTTAGAATATTTTTGCAATTTAAGTATACCTTAACTATGTAATCACTTCGGGTTGGAAGACATCCGATAAGTATCACCTCAGACCCACTTTATCTCGGGTGCGGCCTTAGTTGGTCATCTCGAACCTACTTACCTCGGAGTTCACCTTTTGTTGTGATCTCGACCAATGGGCACTTCAGAAACATTCTTTGAATAATCAACAAGTATTGTTTCCTTACTTGTACTTGCTGTCTTTTATCAAGACTTCACCCTTCCAACCTTTCCAGGTTTGACAACCTGGTTGGTGATCTCGAGTAACAAACAGTTCGAGTGTCCCTTATCTGGATACCTCGGCTAATTCCAACTTATAAATTTTTCCAAAAATTCCAACAAGTGTCAAGCCTATTCCTGCTTCCTGCCCCTTAATGTGAACCTAAGTACCACTTATGTTCACATTAAGCATGCAACTCCAATTTTTTGCTGAGGTCTAATTCAAACAAAGATTGGCTGAGGTTTTCTACCTCAGTTTCTTTGTTAATCTAACTATATCAAACTTAGTTCAACTCTACCGTCGTGGCAAATCTAAGTTACTCGTCATATTTCATTTGGAAACATCGCCAACTTAGTTCAACTCTATCATAGGGCAAGTTGAGTTTAACTCTACCATATGATAAGTCTAAGTTATTCGTCATGTTTCATTTGGAAATATCGCGAACTTAGTTCAACTCTATCATATGGCAAGTATAATTCAACTCTACTGTAGACACCCCATTTTTGAAACTCCTCAAGACTTGGACGTCATTGTTTGTGCACTCGATGATTGTGATTATTTGTGCTCGTTTTGGCGCCCGAAGTCCTCGGGGAGTGTAGTCCTCGATCCTCGTGCACCAATCACGCATCTCGATGCATGATGGCCGAGGAGTCGATTTGCACGACTCAATATGAAATGAATGCACATATGGACACAACAAGGGCCTAGACTCCATCATGGATAATCCAGAGTGTCGGCGACCGGGAATTGAGACACGTTCCGTTACTCGGAGTACGAAACGTCCCTCGTTTCCCGTGCTCGGGCTAACTCCTATCCCGAACACAATGCAATATGCATGACATGCATGAATGCAACTAAGATACAACCAAACATGCACAATGCTATGAAATGGCATACACGATGCACGAAGTAACATGGCATACACAATGTGCTAACATACAACCTAGCATACACAATGCTATGAAATGAAATGGCATACACAATGCACGATGGACTTACACCAACACAAGTGGACCTCAGCCACACTCACATAGGAGGCCATAAGATGAAAATGAGACTCTCGAGATGCGTGCACGCATGCACGCAAATCGAGGACCGAACCTAAGGTATCAAATGCCACTCTACCAAAGCATGGTAAGGCATGGAACATGATATGCAAACAAGCAAATTTCAGCACTGAAATATGATACAAAACAGCCCGAATCATGGAAATATGGCACCCGATGCGTGAGATGAACCCCGAAACTCGAAACTAGGCACATGGAATGACTTATAGCTATACAAAGCATGCATTATTTGATCATGAAGCATGAAGACAGAGCCAAGGAAGTCCCAAAACATGGACATTTCTAGTTCAAAGCATGGCCAAAAGGTGCTAGCAAGATGGACTAAAATAGCATGCAATTTTGACTAGCAAACATGGTTTACATGGCAAGTATATGATGCACATGGAATCTGACCAAACCATCAAAAATCAGTGAATAAATCATGTGAAAATAGGCCCAAATAACCACTGATATGCAACCATGGCATGCAAAAATGATGAGTTACTTTAGAGGGCCATACAAGGAGTTATTAAGCACATGCAAGATAGACATTTAGCATGGCATAAACAACTATGAAAATCAAATATGATAGTCCCAAAACTCACCAAATTGACCCTAGAAAGTGACTTCAAAGCATGCAAGATAGGGTCTCTTTGGAAGGCCAAAATGACCACCAAACAAGTCAAGGTGAGAGGGGGTCACCCCCCTCTGATTTGGAGGCTCAAAATAGGATCAAAGCCACTGGAAATCCACTGGATTCCAGTGGCTAGAAGGCCAAACAAGGCATGCAACAAGGGCTAGGGTGTAAGGCCCAAAACAAGGGACAATCAAGCATACAAGAAGCATGAGACCTCAAATAAGAAAATTCCATTAATAAAACATGAATATGATGTCAAAAAAAGCCTTTTTCCAGTTTATAAAAAATCTCAAAAATGAACACAAATAGGGCTAATCTATCATGCAAAAATGGCCCTAAAAGAGAGATTAGAGACAAGGGACAGCAGCTGGCCCCAAACAGTGAAGAGCCCTTCAACAAAGTTGAAGAGGGGCTCAGAATAAGGCACTTTACAGTTTACATAAAGCCACAAAAATAAACACAAGTGAGGCTAAACTATCATGCAAGAAAAAGGCCTAAAAGAGGGATAAAGAGACAAGTGGTAGCTTCTGGCCTCAAATAGAGGAGAGCCCTTCAACAAAGTTGAAGAGGGGCTCAAAACAAGACATTTCACAGTTTATGACCAAGTCCAAAACAGCTCACAAATAAGCCTAAAATATCATGCAAAAATTGGCCTAAAAGAGAGATAAAGAGGCAATTGATAGTAGGAGACCTCAAACAGCAATAGGTCCTTGATCAAACATGAAAAGGAGCTCAAAATATGACTATTTACAGTTTGGGTCAGATCCCAAAAATGCTAGCAAATATGGCTTATAAATGAAGCAAGAAAAGACTAGTTTAAGGGAGATAGGGACTTACCCTTGAAGAACAATCTTTCCAGCAGCTTTTGGTCCAAAAATCTAAGCTTCTAACCTCTGCAAAACAGTCCCAAAGTGTTGGAATGGAGGGTGGAGGTCTTGTGCTATGGGTTGTAGTGTAAAAGTGCAAAGAAGAGGGACTAAAGCAACAACAATATAGAGAGAGAGAGCAAGAAATATATAGAGAGAGAGAGCTATATCTCTTCTAAAGCTTCAGAACCTGGTATAAGGAAGAAGGCTATTGCTTATATAGAGCAAAGCCAAGCCAAAGCTTTTTGAACAAGCTTTTCAAGGCTGCCATCCCTCCATACACGTGTATGGAGGGCAGATATGAGGATTCCAGCTGGTACAAAAGATCTTCCCGGAAACCAGCTGAGATAGGGGGGGTGCAGGCCATCAGCAATGGCCGGCAGTGGCTCACTGATGGCCGGAAGGGGAAAAGCCATGGCCGGCAGTGCTATGCCATGGCCGGCAGTGCACCAAGAGGGCCACTCTGAAAGGACCAGGTCAGGGTCCAAAAATGAGACAGAAAGGATACAAGGTCCGGGAAACCCAAACCGGTGACGTTCCGCCGCGACAATCGAGTGCTGGGCGAGCAATCGAACCAGTTGTTGGGTGTACCTACAAGCACAACCAAGTCTTGAGGACGGTCAAAAATGGGGTGTCTACAGTTGCCCCTCTTTGACAGAACTCAACAGTCACAAGGTGACGGGAGTGAGTGTCAAAGCCCAGAGACGACCTATTTTTGACAAGGCCGAAGACTCAGACAATCAATTAGTATAAGCATGCGGAGATGCGCCCGAAGGCTGGGGCATAATGCAAGTGATATGCAAGATGCAACAGCACGATCAGTAATCATGCCAAGGATGCTGTAATGAAGCAAACATGCGACAGTTTTAAGCGGGTAAACAGCAGTTCTACATATTCCAACAGGAAGGATGCAAGAAAGATTATACAATTCTTACCACGTTTCACGCGGAGTGAATACAATACCTGTACGGCTCGTCTGGCCATGCCAGCTTCAAATGAACCGTACATACAATATCGTGCCTGAAAAAGAAATGAACTTAACAGGTACAATATTGTTAGAAACATGCATAACAATGCATTTGAGAAGCGCGCGGCTACGCATGCGAAGTGTGCACAAACACATGTTAGTAAAGCATACGGGATCAAAACACACAATGTGTACAGCAAGAGTTTGAACACATGTAAGTAAACCATGCGGTCAACGCATGCAATGTGTAACGAAACTTGAGAGTACACATGTAAGTAAAGCATGCGGTCAACGCGCGCAATGTGTAAAGAGGAACTTGAGAGTACACATGTAAGTAAAGCATGCAGCCAACGCGTGCAATGTGTAACGAAACTTGAAAATACACATGTAAGTAAAGCATGCGGCCAACGCGTGCAATGTGTAACGAAACTTGAAAATACACATGTAAGTAAAGCATGCGGCCAACGCGTGCAATGTGTAAAGAGGAACTTGAAAGTACACATGTAAGTAAAGCATGCGGCCAACGCGTGCAATGTGTAACGAAACTTGAAAATACACATGCAAGTAAAGCATGCGGCCAACGCGTGCAATGTGTAACGAAACTTGAAAATACACATGTAAGTAAAGCATGCGGCCAACGCGTGCAATGTGTAACGAAACTTGAAAATACACATGTAAGTAAAGCATGCGGCCAACGCGTGCAATGTGTAAAGAGGAACTTGAAAGTACACATGTAAGTAAAGCATGCGGCCAACGCGTGCAATGTGTAACGAAACTTGAAAATACACATGTAAGTAAAGCATGCGGCCAACGCGTGCAATGTGTAACGAAACTTGAAAATACACATGTAAGTAAAGCATGCGGCCAACGCGTGCAATGTGTAAAGAGGAACTTGAAAGTACACATGTAAGTAAAGCATGCGGCCAACGCGTGCAATGTGTAACGAAACTTGGATTTGAACACATGTAAGTAAAGCATAACGCGACAACGCATGCAATGTGTATAAAAGGAACTTGAACATACACATGTAAGTAAAGCATGACGCGACAACGCATGCAATGTGTATAAAAGGAACTTGAACACATGTCAGTAAAGCATAACGCGACAACGCATGCAATGTGTATAAAAGGAACTTGAACACATGTCAGTAAAGCATAACGCGACAACGCATGCAATGTGTATAAAAGGAACTTGAATGTACACATGTAAGTAAAGCATAACGCGACAACACATGCAATGTGTATAAAAGGAACTTGAACACATGTCATGACAAGGAGATGCATAATGACGTGTGACAAGGAAACGCATGATAATGCATGATAATGCGTGCATGTGAATTAGATGGGTGTTTATTGTAACAGACGAATGCTAATTGATATCAACAAAAGAGAAAGATGCTTAGGAAGGACATCTTAAAAGGACACCTCCGGTTTTACCTGTCGGAGGGTTTGGGATGCATCAAAAGGATACACCTCGTGCGCATTGATGGGTGTGAACTATCACATTTGAGGACGTGATTCCCGAACTTCCGCAGAGGCATTTCGAATCAAGCTTTGAACATTCCGCGGGATTATTGAGACCCCAAAACAGATTCCAAGATCAAATATGTAGGAAATCTGGAAAAGACTTTCTGGTCACCAGGGGCAACTGCCGGCCACCGCCGGCCATCAGCATCAGCCGCTGGCCATCGACAGCACACTGCCGGCCATCGATGTGCCACCGCCGGCCATCGGTGGCAGATTGGGGCAAACTTGGCTTGCAAGCCGTGGGTCTTTAAATTGGCTCAAAATTACTCCATTTCCTCACAAATCCTTCCATAGAAATCACTTTTCTTCATTCCTAGATGTGCCTTCTCTCTAGATTCGCGCATTCTACGCGTTTCCCAACACCCTATTCAACTTTACATCGCGAAGGATTCTTGATTTCCTTTGGTTTGAACCGATCAGAAATTGCATCCGAGGCTTCTTTCACCATTTTCCGCCTTCAAGGATCATTTCCCCCGATCTTCTCTCGAGGTTAGTTCACTTTCCCGAGTTTTTCAACTTTTCTTGAATTTTCTCTCTCTTAGGGTTTGAGTTTATCCCAAATTGCATCATTTTGCCCATTTTTGCTTATTTTTGCATCATTCCTGTGCATTCATCTCAGATGGCTGACGATGTGCCTCATGGCGAGGGCTTCCCCGCACTTCCTCCAGTAGGGTTAGCAGCAGAGTTCGCGGTTGAGCCAGAGGTTGAGCCTCAGCCATTGCCATTGGACGTACGTCCCTTCGACCCTGCGGTATACCATCCGGAGACTCACATCATTCCGGTGGCGGGAGGCATTCATACTTTTATCGATTTTGATGAGGACGTACCGGACGACCTCTTATTGAGGGAGCCGATGTCTCACTTGTCGGCCATTGCTGTGGAGGTACCATCTCTGCTTTTCTGTAGTATTACTTTTGATCACCTGCACTTCTTGCGCTATTTCGATTTGATTACATCGCATGCTTTGATCTGACTGTATTTCATACTTTGTTGATCTGCACTTGACTGCACCTTACATATTACTACCCTGCATACACTGTACATAACCGCATCTCATGCGTCACTATTCTGAATCTGAATGCATCTTTAACACATCACTGCTCCGGATGCGACTGTATCTTCAATACATCAATGACCTGATCTAAACTGAATGGCACTTTCAATACCCTTGTTGATCTTATTTGAACTACATTTGCCATACACTGTCGCTCTGATTTGAACTGTATTTTCAATACACTGTTGATCTGATTCGAACTATGCTGGTTTGGTTTAAAACTGCATTTTCAATATTCCCCTGATTTGATTTGAAACTGTATTTTCCACAGGAGGGATCTCACTCTTTCCGAGGCTACGGCGCTACGACCGCTCGCGACTGGTACGATGTGCTCCCCACGGGGGTCCGCCGGATTATCGACGAGACTGGCTTCGGCATATTTTGCCGCGGGCTGACGCGAGTTACAGCGAGTCGCCCTCTCTTGGGGGCTCTGGTGGAGAGGTGGTGGGATACCACCAATTCCTTCCATTTTTCCACAGCAGGGGAGTTGACCATGACTCCTTTTGACTTCGCTATGATCACCGGTCTGGGAGTGGGAGGTGATCCGATCCCCTTAGATCCCGACATGGGGGAGTGGGTGGCTGCATGGGATGTATTACTTGGGGCACGTCCACCCCTTGCGCGAGCGGGCATGGTTCGATACTCTTGGTTCGAGGAGCAGTTTCGCGGGGAGGATCCCGAGACCGATGAGGGAGTGGAGCAGTACGCGAGGGGCTTCCTCCTATTCCTTTTTGGTACCACCTTGTTTTCGAACAGGTGGAATACCGTGGGTTTGTACTTCTTGAGCGCCCTGGTAGTGCTTCCGCGGGTCCGCTCCTACAACTGGGGCGCAGCCGGCCTCACTACTCTTTATGGGTACATGAGCTCCACTTCTCGGATGCGTGGGAGATTGATCGGAGGCTATTGGCGAGCTTGGGAGGTACACGACCCAGTTCCCCTTTTCATTACTTTGCTTAGCCTTTATACATTTTGCTTGGTTCAACACTTGTATTCTCCGTACTCAACATCATACTATATGCTTTCTGCTTTGCATTTTCTGTATACCCTACATACTGCACACTGCACACCATACACCGCACACACAGGATTTGCACCCTGTTCACGATACACTACATGCACAGGATTTAGTGCCCGCCTTTCTAGGCCCGCATCTGTTATATACTGTACTGCATTCTACATTCTGCTTTCTGCATTCTTGTTCATACACTGTACTGATCACCTCTGTTCAACAGCTCTGGGTATATGCATACTTCCCGGCGCTTGCTCCAGATCCGGTAGAGGAGACTGCAGTGACGGTCCCATTTTCTGAGGTATATGACGGTCCACTCCGTCGTAGGACCCGGGAGAGCTTCATGTTCTTCCGGCAGTATTTTGACACCGTTACGGCGCGTAAGGCAAGTCTGCAATAAGATCATTTCAATTAACCCAATGCACCTGCCTTTGTTATTTTGACGACTGATCATCTTGTTGGTTCCCTTTCTCAGATTACATGGCGACCATGGGAGGTGATTCCATCAGGACTCCGAGATCAGTATCGCACTGCCCAGATTATGTCTCAGTACCGCATCCTCTTCGAGGGGCCGATTTGTCGGGCGTGGTTTCTGAGTGAGCGCTTTGTGCGCCAGACTTTGGGGTTGCCTGCTCCATTTGTACCGATGGCGCCTCCACCATCGATGAGGGAGACACACAGGTTATCTGCTGACCAGGTGATCCAGTTCATGGTAGGGCTGGAGACAGATTACTTCCGTGCCGAGGGCGACTACGCGACCTTCATTCAGACACATCTGATGCCGCCTTTGACCAGTTCCCGAGGAGGGGAGGGAGCGAGGGCTTCAGTTGCGAGAGGCAGAGGTGGGGCAGCCAGACCTCGTAGGAGGAGAGGTCCTGAGGAGAGGCAGGGGTCGGGATGGCCAGTGTTGCCTGCTACTTTGACACTTCGAGGGCGAGCATGAGAGATTTATCAGGTTCCTTTTGCTCCTCCTCCAGCTGGTCACGAGCTTGTCGGAGGTTATGGCTCGACTCCGGTATATACCACACTGTCATCCCTTGTACAGTCATTTGATTTCACTTGATATTCTGCAAAGTATTAATGATTTCAAACATTTTGCAGGCTCCCATTGAGTACACTCGTCAGTCTCTGGCGATGACGGCTTCAGTGATAGGGATGCTACAGACGAGCATGGACCTACTTAGTATTTACAGCATCCCGGTAAGTTCGCTCAAACTGTACTTCGTGCCATGAAGTCCTTTCTTAACTCACCATTACAGCTTGCACATTGCATTGATCTGATACATTGTTCCCATACACCACTCACGGTACACGTTCACTGCAAATCATTCACCATTCATAATACATCACTCTTCCTGCATCTGATACATTTTGATTACTAATGCATTTTGGTGGATTGTCCTCTTTCAGATTCCTTTCTTGCCGCCAGGCCCATCGGGTGTTCCAGTAGGAGCAGGGGCAGGTCCTTCAGCACCTCCTAGAGCAGCAGAGGGAGCAGGACGAGGGACTAGTTCACGGGGGCCTGCCTCAGATGATGACGAGTCTGACGAGGAGGCGATGAGTCCGCAGTCAGAGTTAGAGTCAGATGCTGATGGTAGAGATCCTGGACCTTCGTCCAGGAAGAGGACTAGGACGGATTCCCGCACTTGAGGTCATCGGCACTGATCCAGACATTTTGCTACTTCAGACGCTGATCTTTTTTTACTTTATTTTCCTTTTTACTAGTAGTTTTTGCACATTGCTGGTTTATTTTGGAACCAATTACTTTTGTAAAAGGAAAACTATGACAGAATGAAAACAGCCCTTTTGTTTGAAAAAGTGTTTCATTTGTGCATTCCATGCATCGCATCGCATCGCATTACTTTACACAACAATGTAAATGAAATCGAAGTTTTATTTTGAAAACCAAATGCTCAAATTGCACTAATCAGGTAGTGAACCGACGAATAACAAAACAACTCGATAAACAAAACAAAGCCTAATAAGTTTACAACTCGATAAGCAAATTGCGACAACTCGATACATGAAAGGAAGATAATTACAACCTGACATAGAAAAGGAAACTAATACATCTTAAACAAGACACGACAGAGTCCAACAGGACAAAAACAAGACCTTGAAAGACACAAAGAAAAGGACTCCACTGCAGTAAACAACTGGGTCTTCAGTGAGGGAGACAAGGGGCAAGAGGGAAGTACTGCCGGCCACCGCCGGCCATCACTATCAACCGCCGGCCATCGATGTGCCACCACCAGCCATCGATGGCAGACTCTCCGAAATGACGACATCTGTCCTCCACTCACTACCTTATCTTCTATATGAGTTCCAGCTTCGGGATTTTCTTCATTTCAGCTCAGATTTGCACCAAATGGAAGCACTCCTTGCTCAAAACCTCACAAATTGGATTGCCAACTTGGATGGCTCGGAAAAGCTGAATTTCGGGGCTTCGGCTTGAATGCACTATTCACGCTGAGCCGTACTCCGCTGCACTTTCCGTTCCTCCATGCCGCGGCAAGATTTTGGAATCCGGTAACACACGTCTTTAGCTTCGGCGGGCAGGAGATGTGTCCGACCTTCAAAGATTTTCAAGTTTTGATCGAATCTGAACGCCATGAAGAGATTTTGCCCCAGTTTCGCTTCGGTCACGCCCAAGCTTTAGGAGAGATGTGTGGGCTCACCACACATGACGCTCGGTCTCTGATCTGCAACGGGGAACTAGATATCCTCGGCTTGGTTTATCACTTTTCTGACGCCGGTAACCGTGGCGACCATCATTGGCAAGGTTTTCAGCAACACACCCTTGTGCATGCTATCTCACTTCTTGCTTGCCCCGGGCCTTAGCGGATCTAACATTCGTCTGATTGAAGTTGCTCAAGGCTTGAAGGAAGGAAAGAGCTGCATTGTCATGACATTGGCCGAGACACTGATGGGCTTGGATGCTTTCCATCGCCGGGAGACGACCAGATTCACGGGAAGTCCACTACTGCTGCAGGTAATGTTTCCCACCCTTTCTCACATATATATTGCTCACATCACTCGGCCCTCAGGCTTGGTTTTTCTCACAAAACCCTTTGCTCACTTTTCTCTCATCGTACATCTCTCTATTCTTTATTCTCTCATTTTTCATCCCTCCCCAGATATGGTTGATGGATAAGTTGCAGGTTGTGGACTCTTGCCCAGCCTACTCAGCCCGCGGCTACTTCTTTCGACAACGACTGGTCAATGCCCTTGATGAGGGATGGTGGTTCGACTGGATGTGCAATTTGTCTGCAGATCGTATCGCTTGGCGCTGTCCTTGGCTCAATCTTCCAGCGATGAGTTATAGCATGACTCGTCAACCTGGGATTCAATTGATTGGCCTGACCCACTGTGTGTTCTACTTTCCGTTCCGGTTCCAACGCCAGTTCGGTCATGATCAGACTTGTCCGCCAGAGGGGATAGAGTACCCGGCTGCCTTCCCGGTTCGAGGCGTACAGCTTGCCCGATATGCCACAGCATGGAGGACGAGAGAACTCCTGGCCGCTCCTACTTTCAATTGCACTTTGTCTGATGAGTGCTTGGATTGGCTCAATGAAGAGGCACAGATTGGGCCCAGTTTGGCATCAGAGGCTTCGACTAGCTCTGGGAGGGGGCGCAGGGACACCTGACTTGACTATGCCCCGGATTTATTGCTTTATTAGTACTTTCAAGTTTTCTTTATGAATGTAATAAAAAGCAACTTCGATTGTATGCAAGAGCAGGAGGACTCTGTTTTGAAATCAATGAAATTGAAGGTTGTGGCACTGAAATTTTTTCGCTTTGGTCCAAAAATGGTCTTAGTTGTAAAAAGATTAATTTGAACAAAGTCAACTTTTATTAAAACTTTTCAAAACCATTTTCGATATGGATCAGAACTGGACACGCCTGAGATCTGTCACTGAGATGCACAACCCCAGATCCCTGCAACTGGAAAGTTGCCCCTAGTCTGAAGAGTACCGCGGCACTGCATGGCAACGGAAAGTTGCCCCTAGTCTGAATAGCACTGCACCGGAGATTCCAATGGATGCTGATAGACAAAGATGACTAAGATGATCAAATGGACAAAGTTGATCGGGGAAAAGTTTATGGCTGAACTTCAGGATGAAGTTGCCTACGTATCCCGATGATGGGAATCAAGCCTTACGTAGTTCAGGCTTAGGTTTGCTCGAGTATTTTCACTCTCCTTTTACGCTCTAACTTTTGTCAAGGCCGCCCTTTGCGGGTTTTCAACCTTGCGAGCTCAGTTTTTATAATTTCAAATTTTTTGTACTCTAACTTTTGCCTAGGTCGCCCTTTCGGGTTTTCGGCCTAGCGAGCCTCTCAGGGGTAATATTTCTTCAACTTGTCCATGTTGATCGGTTGTGAGAACTCCAGGCCATCTAGGTCCATCAGAACCACAGCTCCACCTGACCAGATAGACTTGATGATGTAGGGACCAGTCCAATTGGGTCCGAACTTGCCCCTTGGGTCGTGGATGGGAGCTCGGTTGTCCTTGAGCACCAAATCTCCTTCCTTTAGATTCCTGGACTTAACTTTCTTGTTGAAAGCTCGGGCAATTCTGCGCTGATAACCTTGAACGTGGTACAGTGCTTTCAGTCTTCTCTCATCAAAGAGCATGAGTTCCTCAAATCTGCTCTGCTGCCAATCTGCTTCGGCTATTTGACACTCAGCCAGTATTCGCAATGACGGAACCTCAATCTCGATAGGTAGAACGGCCTCCATCCCATAAACCAACGAATACGGAGTCGCCCCAGAAGAAGTTCTGATTGAAGTCCTGTAGCCCCACAGAGCAAATGGCAGCTTATCTGGCCAATCCCATAGGTTTCCACCATCTTCTGCAGTATGTGTTTGATATTCTTGTTGGCGGCCTCGACCGCTCCGTTGGTTTGCGGCCGATATGTGGATGACTTATGAAAAGCCACGTTGTATTTTTCCAACAAGTCAATCACTTCCTTCTTGAAGTGGGAACCATTATCTGAAATTATCTCGTTTGGGACCCCATAACGACAGATGATGTTGTTCCTGATGAACTTCGCAACGTGCGACGCCTTCAACACCGCATAAGACTGGGCCTCAACCCACTTTGTGAAATAATCTATCGCGACCAGGATGAACTCATGCCCATTCGACCCCTTCGGAGTGACAGCCCCGATCACATCAATTCCCCAAACTGAAAATGGCCATGGCGAAGTCATATTGTACAGCTTCGACGGCGGAATGTTCATGCGATTTGCATGGATCTGACATTTGTGGCATCGCCGAACAAAGCCGATACAATCCTCCTCCATGGTGGACCAGTAGTAACCTTGTCTGAGGATCTTCCGCGCTAGCATTACTCCATTCATATGCGCACCGCATTCTCCTCCATGGATGGCCTCCATTAGGCGCTTCGATTCTTCGGCCTCTACACACAGCTTATGCATTCCTAGATGACCTCTCTTATACAGCTTACCCCCACAGATGATGAACTGAACGGCCATTCTTCTGATTGCCCTTTTATCCTTGGCATTCACCCATGGCGGATACACTTCCTTCTCCAAGAAATTCCAAATGTCGTAATACCAGGGGTTTTCGTCCTGAACCTCATCTATAGCAGCGATCGACTCATAGGCTGGCGCAAATTTATGGTCAATGATGACTGGACGCATCCGGACTCCAAACGGGATGTCTATCATGGAAGATAAAGTTGCTAAAGAATCTGCGAACCTGTTGTTCTCTCTTGGAAGATGAGCAAAGTTTAGCTTCTCAAACCTAGGAATTAACAAGTCCAAGGTCTGGTGATACATCATCATTTTTTCTTCTTTGACTTTCCAGTCTCCTTTTGCTTGAGACACGACAAGGTTCGAGTCCCCGATGACGTCCAACCGTCTTGCCCCTAGTTCCAGGGCTGCTTCTAGACCGGCAATGCATGCCTCATATTCTGCTTCGTTGTTCGAGACTTTGAATCGGAGTTTGAAGGCTAGAGGGATACGGGAATTATCGGGTGCTATTAGCAACACTCCTATCCCATACCCGTACTGATTTGACGCTCCGTCAAAGTACATCGTCCAATACTCGTTGTCGATGTGCAGAATGGCTTCATCTGGGAATAAATACTCAACTGCTTCACCTCCTTCCACTGGATGATCGGCTAAGAATTCTGCTACTGCTCTTCCTTTGACTGACTTGCGCGTCACATATTTCAGATCGAATTCGGAGAGCAACAGCAGCCAACGAGCTAGTCTACCCGTAAGTGCCGGTTTCTCGAAAAGATATTTGATGGGATCGAGTCGTGAAACCAACATTACGGAGTGAGCTAACAGGTAGTGCCGCAGCTTCCTGGTAGCCCATACCAAAGCTAAGCAAGCCTTCTCCAACGGTGTGTAGCGAGTCTCATACTCTAGCATCTTCTTGCTCAGATAGTAGATAGCCCTCTCCACCTTGTCATCAGATTCTTGCGTGAGGATACAGCCCATTGTGGTCTCAGTCACTGAGAGGTACAATATCAACGGTTTCCCCGGCTCTGGTGGTGACAGCACGGGCGGGTTCTGCAAATATTTCTTGATCTGTTCAAAAGCAGCTTGGCATCGGCCGTCCCATTGGAATTTCTTGCCTTTCTTTAGGAGACCAAAAAGTGGTTCACAAGTCAAGGTTAATTTTGAGATAAACCGTCTTATGAATTGCACTTTACCCAGAAAGCCTCGCACCTCCTTTTCAGTCCTTGGTGGTGGCATTTCTAAGATGGCCTTGATTTTGGAAGGGTCGACTTCGATGCCCCTTTGTGTAATTAGAAACCCCAGCATTTTTCCCGCTGTAACACCGAACGTACACTTTTGAGGATTCAGCCGCAACCGAAATTCTCTAATCCTTTGAAAGAACTTTTGCAAGGCGGTGTAGTGGCCCTCTCTTTCTTTGGACTTGACAATCATGTCGTCCACGTACACCTCAACCTCTTTGTGGATCATGTCATGCAATATTGTGGTCGCGGCCCGTTGATAAGTAGCTCCAGCATTCTTTAACCCAAACGGCATCACTCTGTAGCAGTAGGTTCCCCACGGGGTGGTGAAAGCAGTCTTTTCCCTGTCTTCGGGTGCCATTACTATCTGATTGTAGCCTGAGAAGCCATCCATGAATGAAAGCAAAGCATGCCCCGCTGTGAAATCCACCAACTCATCAATATGCGGCAAGGGAAAGTCGTCCTTCGGACTAGCTCTATTCAAATCCCTGAAATCCACGCACACTCGGATCCTGCCATCCTTCTTCGGTACTGGGACGATGTTGGCCAACCAAGTCGGGTATTCGGATACCAGCAGGAAGCCTGCGTCGATTTGCTTGGTGACCTCTTCCTTAATCTTGAGAGCCCAGTCGGGGCGGATCCTCCTGAGTTTCTGTTTGACGGGTCGGGCCTCGGGGTCAAGAGGGATCCGATGCTGTACAATCTCAGGATCGATTCCAGGCATGTCTTCGTAGGACCACGCAAAAACATCTTTGAAATCTTTTAATAAAGCGACTAAGCGCTCGCGTTCCTCCGAAGACAATGTGGACCCGATCTGGACCAGCCGCAGGTCCTCCTCAGTACCAATGTTCACTGTAGTGATTTCATCAACTAGGGGTTTGACAAATCTTTCCTGCTCCTGTTCAATTAAGCGTTGCAAAACCGGAGGAATTTCGTCCTCGTCGTTTTCATCAAAATTTTGAAAGTCTGAGTTAATGCAATAAATCAAGGGCACAGAAAAGTACGCAGAAACCACAGCTACTTGATTCTCATTAAGTACATCCAAATCGTCCGATTCTTCGGTTACAACAGACTCAAAAGAGAAAGAAAAAGACGACCTGGACAAGACTGTGGCATCCGGGTTATCATCCCCAGGAATACCAGACTCAGACTCAGTCGAGCTGGAACTGGATTCTGACTCACAAGACTCGGTGGAATCAGATTCCGGCTCACTACCTGACCCGGTGCTGCTGGACAAAAATCCCTCTTCGTACTGCCAAATGAGAGAGGGTGCGATAGATGCATCCAAAATAGTTGCTGGTGGGCCCGCAGACGTTCCATTCCCAATCACGCATACCGAGAAGTTATCCCCCAAGCACTCCTGATTGATCGGAGGATCTGAAAGTAGACATGCCAGCGCTACCCCCATTTCAAGTTCGGTGTCCTCAGACTGCACTTTCTTACACTGCTCAACCTCAGCTGGTGGGTCCGTCTGCTCTTCGGCAACGTCATCCCCGGGTAGTTTCAGGTCGAAGAAGATCTCGAAACCAGGCACGCGCTTCCTCTCCGCGTTCAGCCATGGCTCTGGGAAGCCGCAAAATGGAAAGTCCTCCCCCTCCCGGACGAAGCGTCCGTTTAGGGTACCCTGAATGGGCCTATGCATTAACTCAAAAGGCTTCCCTGCCTTCTTTGCTCTGGCTCTCCCAGCCATCTCTTTACCCTTCCTCACCCAGTCCTCTTTAGTGGGCAGATAACCCAAACCAAAGGTATGCTGGTTGTGTGGCACTTCGGCCAATACTGCGACGCCCTTCCGGCCACTCTTTCCTAATCCCATCCCGGGGATGTGTTGAAGCTTGTTCATGAGGTATACAGATTGAGCACTGACATACACTCCCTCATTAACAGCCATGATGTTCTGCACAACTCGGGCCTCAGCCAAAGTAAACCCTGATAAGAACACATCCTCCGTGCCGTGCTCAATTTCCAAGACTGGTGTGGACATCTCCGGCGGCGGGTGGATTGACGAATTCCCGAAAACAATAGCTACCCCTTTCCCGTGAGGGAACTTCAACATCTGGTGCAGAGTGGAAGAGACTGCTTTGACTTGGTGCAACCACGGTCGCCCCAAAAGTAGGTTAAAGGTTGCGGGAACGTCCAAGACATGGAATTCAATGTTGTGTTGTCCTGGACCAACCTGGGTCTGAATTTTGACAGTCCCCATCACCTCCCTGCTTGTGTTATCATAAGCTCTGATCACTTGAGTAGTTGGTACGAAGTCCGCGGGCTTCAACCCGATTGCATATGCCGTCCTTGACGGGCACACATTAATAGCGGATCCCGTATCAACAAGAACCACCGGTACCCATTTGCCTCTACATTCCACCAAGATGTAGAGAGGTTTATTGTGATTTGCGCCCTCAGGCAGTAATTCTTTGTCAGAAAAGGCCAACGTCGGGGAACCTCCTCCCGGAAAAACCAATCCAACTAGCTGCTCTGGTGTTGTGTCTATAGAGAGCTTGGCCTTGTCCATGGCTGAAAGGACAGCCTGCCTGTGTACTCGTGATGCCATAAGCAGTCCCCAGATGGAGATGTCTGCTTGTATCTTCTTTAACTGCTTCAGTACAGCCTCTTCTTCGATTTGCTTCTCGTTCTGTCTCTCAGCTTCCCTGTCTTTCCCAGATGCTTCTGGCTAGTCTAGGTGCGGGGGCTTGAAATACCGCCGCTTCTTGTCATATGATCGACCTTGCCGATATACCAGGTATCGTCTGGCTGATTGCTCCCCCAATCTTCGTCTGTGTGGGCAAGACATAAATCATCGTCCTCCCACCACATTCCGTCGGCAGCCGACAGACACCTGTCTGGCTCCGGTATGATCGTACTCGCTGCACCTTCAATCCACATACCCGCAGCATTTTCTGTTCCTGTGCCCACAGCACTCTCGGCCCCTTCATGGGTTTTTGCCTTCCTGATTCTCTCAGAATCCCAAAATCTTTCTTGTTCTGCCTGTGTCAGTGCAGTTTGTTGTCCAGCTTTCCCTGCATCCACAATGCTCAAGTCTCGAGCGAAATTCTTCGTACCGGCGCTCTCCGGCAATGTAATCTGACTTCCGGCCCTTCCGGCCACAACTGATATCCCTGTCCCTGCCGGGCCTTGTTCCAACGGAGATTCTTTGACGACATCTGGTAGGTCATTGAGCCACCCAGTAGCCTCTGCCGATTCCTCATAATCAAACCAGTTGACTGCCGCGTCCCCTGATTCTTGGTCATTGAAAAACTGGAGGTTGGCTAGGTCCTCTCCCACTGCCGTCAAATCATCTGCCCCTTGCTCAAATCCATCCCCTCGGATCACACACAGTTCTCCCCTCTCTGGCAATTCAGTATTTGGCTCAAACTGGCCTGCTGGCAGAATGTAATCACTCGGATCGTATGCTTCCCCAGCGATAATCCCAGATTGCTCAAACCCTGTTTCAACAATTCCAACCTCCTCTGAAACCTCCTCTACTCTGTCTTCGACAGTCACCACCACTGGCTCGAGTTGGGTTGTGGAGATGTCCATCATGCACAAAAGGTCAGTGCAATCAGGAAGGAACACCTCCGGCTTAGGTAAGTGGGAAGGAGTAATATAGATGCTAGGATCGTAAGACACGACCCTAGTCTGGATAAAATTGACTCTTTTGGGAGGTGAAGCTTGGTTGTGTGTAGGGAGTGGGTTGGTTGTGACGTTGGGTTTCTCTGGCGGCAAAATCACATTCTTGTCGACGAGATCCTGAATCTCGTGACGCAACCTAAAGCATTGGTCAGTGTCGTGACCGTGTTGTTGGTGATATGCACAGTATCTGGTTGGATTGTGAGAGGGAGGGAGTTTTTCTGGCAATGGCCTCGACTCCAGGGGCTTTAGATGCCCTTTCCTGATTAATACCCCTAGAGCCTTGGACAGGGGCATATACAAGGGGGTGAAGGTTCTTTGGCCACGGGGTTGGAATCTGTTGTTTTGGGTGCTACTTCCGGATGCACCGGAGAAAGGTGTGGCTACCATGGGTCTTGGACGGGGAGGGGGAATGGTGGTGACCATACTTACTTCCGAAGCCCTCATATTTGCAGCACTGCTCATGCCTGCGTTGTTGCGGTTGAAAGTCCTTCGGGGCTACTCCTTATCCTGGTCAATCAGACCCTGTTTCATTGCATCTTCGATCTGTACCCCCATCTCGTGCAGATCTAAAAAAGTGGGGAAGGGGAGTACAATCATCTTTTGCATGAGTTTTGGCTGGAGATTGCGCACAATCATCCTGATCTGGTCCTTATCGGTAGGCCTCAGGGTCATCGTCGAAGCCTTTGCCCTCCAACGGGTTACAAATTCCGAGAAGCTCTCTTTATGCTCCTGCCTTGTTGTTTCGAGATCTCGGGTTGTAATCTCGATTTGAGTATTGTAAGAGTATTGCGCAACAAAGGCCTCGGCCATCTTATCCCAACTTCGCTTGACATCGTCCTTTAACTTCGCATACCAGATAGCGGCGACACCCGACAGGGTCCGGCCAAATAGCGAAAGCTTCTGCGGTCTGGTGAGGCCCATCGGCCGTAGTATATCTGAGAATAGCCGGAGGTGGACCATGGGATCACCAGATCTGTCGAAGCGATCGATTTGTGGTATTTTAAACCTATCCGATAGCGTCACAGCCACATCGGTATATCCGTCCTCGATATCCGGAATAGCCTTTACCCCTTGGGATTTCTTGAATAACTTCTCGAGCTTGCTCAATTTCAGCGCTGTAGGGTCTATTTCGAACTCGAAGGGAGAGTCCGGGTGGTTAACGGGTGTATGTGCCTTGGACAGTTGAGGTAGAAGCGGGGGCGGAGCTGGCCCCGTTGGAATGTCTGTGTCCTCTTGGAGGGTCTGGACATTTGGCAAGGTGTTCTGGGCATTCGGCAGGACATTCTGAACAGTTGGTGTCTGCTCGGGTAGTGGGACCCCTGGTGGGGGAGGAACTGGGTGTGAGGTTGATGGTCCGGTCTGCTGCTGCAGTCTAGTGATGAGCTCGGCCTGCTGGGCCATGATTGTGGCCTGCTGTTTGGAGAACTCCGCTTGGCGGACAGCGTCATCCTGCATTTGCTTCATGCTCTCTTGAAGGTGGCGCATCATTTCTTCCATGCCGGCCATATTCTGCTGATCTTGCTGGCTGACTGGTATGTGTACTTCTATGGTAGAAACTGGGACCTCAATCCGACTGTTCACTGCTAGGGTAGACCACTGTTCTGGTAACCTCTGTTCAGACACACTGCGCTTCCTCTGCCTCCGTCTGATAACTGGGGGTAGAGAATGAAACACTGGCTGTCCGTCAACCAGATCCTCAGATCGATTGAGCCGGCGACCTCTTGTCCAGGGTGCTTGGGGAATATCTGCTTGGTCAGACGCAATTGTGCTAAAACTGCCCTAGCAAAAGGATAAATAAAGCAATAAGGAAATAAATAAACAGATAAACGGACAGTATAACGGCTTAAAATACACAACACACAGTCGGGCATTACAACACACAGTTGATAAGCTGAATACGCATTGTCCTCGAACACTGGTTATTATCCCTGAATCACTGAAAACTGAATCTGATACCCGCAGATAACTGATTCTCAAACACTGAACTGATGCCCGCAGGCCTGATGTCCGAACTCGCAAACTGATACATGCACCTTGTAGAGACACACTCTGACAGCACATAACAGATAATTGAGAGCCAAAACACCCCTATGGAGGGGTAGGGTTTCCCTGTCCTATTTTGTCAGGAGCTAGGGTTTCACTACGCACGCAGCGGTTTCAAACAACCTATCGGGTAAGCAACCTGTCCTAGTTTGGAATGGTCACTATGGATCCGAATATGCACTAGGTCGAATGGTCAACAAGGGTGCCCCGATAAAACCGGGGTTTGTGTTCCCATACTGGCAGAGCCCACAACCGGTCAGCCTTATGGACATGCCTTGACAAGACAAGCCTCCGGCAAACTGTTCAGGAATAGCAGATGGCAAACACGGTGTCCTAGGCGCACCTATGCAAATGCAATGCAAAGAAACACATAAGTGTAATCAAAACAAGATATCATGAGTTCGAGTCAAGTTCTCTAACTCCCCAGCAGAGTCGCCAGAAACTGTAGACGTCCCTGAACGCCCTGGGAGGGTTGAGGTCCCGTTCTGTTCATTTGGGGTTCACTACAGTTCAAGACTTAAATTGTCACGGTTCTTAATCTGAACCAAAGAGTCCAAATCCGGCAAATCGTTTTGAGAAAACAGATTTTTGAAAGAAGTGCCAAACATGGACTGCTTTGCCAGATACAGAGTCGCCACCTAAATATTTTATTTTTGGGAAATTTAGGAAACCCTGACTCGGTGCCAAAGGCCACGTGTCCGTCATCACCAAAGTTGCCTCGGCTCGGGAACTTGGGTACGATTGGGGAAGGTCACTTCGTGACCACCCCCGCTCGCCCGATCAAAGATCGGCCTCTACTAACCATGATATCAAGTTTTGAAAATATTATGCGTTCTTATTCCAGTTATTAGCCTAGATTACTATGTGATGCGCACAGCATACAAGTATAGACTGGATCGCCTGAATTGGAACAAAACATTTCATGTTTGTTTATTTGAAAATGGTTTGATGGTGCTGCTCGCAAGTAGGCTAAGACGTGGATTTGCCACCCTCGGGTGGGATTAAAAAAATGATGATTTGCCACTATCTAGTAGGCTTCAAACTCACATTTGATGAATTGTTCCAATTCAGATAACCCAACCTTCACCCACAGGCATTCAGGCAGATATATCACATAAGCATATAGCCTCATGGTAAGCATGCTATCATGGCAGTCACTCACACGCATGCAAGGATGCTAAAGCATAAAACTTACCGAGTACTCCAAGCCAAAACAGAAGCTAATTAGAAATCCATGCATGACCCTAACTATACAGAAATGCCTAATGCAACACATGCAAAATGCAACTAAGATAGGCTCGGCTATTCTAAGGATGGCATGTGAAATGCTACAACTAACAAGTATTCAACTCGGAATTGAAATACAATGCAGTTAGTATGATGCGCCGAGCCTGGTGCATGCAAGACAGATGAATGAATGCAAACATGCTATCATACTGTATGTTAATTGAAACATGCCCTAATCTAACCATCATAAGCGGGTAAATAAAAGGGAGAAAGACGTGGGGTTGGAAGACATACATCACACACACGCACACTTATTACAGTTGTGCCCTCGCTCGGAGGGTCCAAATAAATAATATACAGTCCTGAATAAATAGTACAGTCCCGAATAAATACAAAACCCTAATTAATTAACAAATTTAACTAGGAAAGCAATGAATTGGCATGCAAGCCAGGGACTGCCTCAACTCTGATCCGGATGATGAATGATGCATGCTCGGGTTGCTTTGTGCGGAGAATCCCTCGCAATGCCCCGGTTTGCCTCTGTTTGCAATTGTTCTTGGAATGCGTGCCAAACTCCGGAAGGCTGCTGATTCTTGATTTGCTGCAACATAGAGCAACAAAGGGGCATGGCAAAGTATTTTCACATATGTATGCATGACTACTCTTCGGGGAGTGTAGTCCTCGATCCTCGTACCACCAATCACGCATCTCGATGCATGATGGCCGAGGAGTCGATTTGCACGACTCAATATGAAATGAATGCACATATGGACACAACAAGGGCCTAGACTCCATCATGGATAATCCGGAGTGTCGGCGACCAGGAATTGAGACACGTTCCATCACTCGGAGTACGAAACGTCCCTCGTTTCCCGTGCTCGGGCTAACTCCTATCCCGAACACAATGCAATATGCATGACATGCATGAATGCAACTAAGATACAACCTAACATGCACAATGCTATGAAATGGCATACACGATGCACGAGGTAACATGGCATACACAATGCGCTAACATACAACCTAGCATACACAATGCTATGAAATGAAATGGCTTACACAATGCACGATGGACTTACACCAACACAAGTGGACCTCAGCCACACTCACATAGGAGGCCATAAGATGAAAATGAGACTCTCGAGATGCATGCACGCATGCACGCAAACCGAGGACCAAACCTAAGGCATCAAATGCCACTCTACCAAAGCATGGTAAGGCATGGAACATGATATGCAAACAAGCAAATTTCAGCACTGAAATATGATACAAAACAGCCCCGAATCATGGAAATATGGCACCCGATGCGTGAGATGAACCCCGAAACTCGAAACTAGGCACATGGAATGACTTATAGCTATACAGCTATACAAAGCATTCATTATTTGATCATGAAGCATGAAGACAGAGCCAAGGCAGTCCCAAAACATGGACATTTCTAGTTCAAAGCATGGCCAAAAGGTGCTAGCAAGATGGACTAAAATAGCATGCAATTTTGACTAGCAAACATGGATGGAATCTGACCAAACCATCAAAAATTAGTGAATAAATCATGTGAAAATAGGCCCAAATAACCACTGATATGCAACCATGGCATGCAAAAATGATGAGTTACTTTAGAGGGCCATACAAGGAGTTATTAAGCACATGCAAGATAGACATTTAGCATGGCATAAAAAACTATGAAAATCAAATATGATAGTCCCAAAACTCACCAAATTGACCCTAGAAAGTGACTTCAAAGCATGCAAGATAGGGTCTCTTTGGAAGGCCAAAATGACCACCAAACAAGTCAAGGTGAGAGGGGGTCACCCCCCTCTGATTTGGAGGCTCAAAATAGGATCAAAGCAACTAGAAATCCACTGGATTCCAGTGGCTAGAAGGCCAAACAAGGCATGCAACAAGGGCTAGGGTGTAAGGCCCAAAACAAGGGACAATCAAGTATACAAGGAAGCATGAGACCTCAAATAAGAAAATGCCCTTAATAAAACATGAAGATGATGTCAAAACAAGCCTTTTTCCAGTTTATAACAAATCTCAAAAATGAACACAAATAGGGCTAATCTATCATGCAAAAATGGCCCTAAAAGAGAGATTAGAGACAAGGGACAGAAGCTGGCCCCAAATAGTGAAGAGCCCTTTAACAAAGTTTAAGAGGGGCTCAAAATAAGGCACTTTATAGTTTACATCAAGCCACGAAAATAAACACAAGTGAGGCTAAACTATCATGCAAGAAAAAGGCCTAAAAGAGGGATAAAGAGACAAGTGGTATCTTCTGGCCTCAAACAGAGGAGAGCCCTTCAACAAAGTTGACGAGCAGCTCAAGACAAGACATTTCACAGTTTATGACCAAGTCCAAAACAGCTCACAAATAACCCTAAAATATCATACAAAAATTGGCCTAAAAGAGAGATAAAGAGGCAAGTGATAGTAGGAGACCTCAAACAGCAAGAGGTCCTTGATCAAACATGAAAAGGAGCTCAAAATATGACTATTTACAGTTTGGGTCGGAGCCCAAAAATGCTAGAAAGTATGGCTTATAATTGAAGCAAGAAAAGACTAGTTTAAGGGAGATAGGGACTTACCCTTGAAGAACAATCTTTCTAGTAGCTTTTGGTCCAAAAATCTGAGCTTCTAACCTCTGCAAAACAGTCCCAAAGTGTTGGAATGGAGGGTGGAGGTCTTGTGCTATGGGTTGTAGTGTAAAAGTGCAAAGAAGAGGGACTAAAGCAACAACAATATAGAGAGAGAGAGCAAGAAATATAGAGAGAGAGAGAGCTATATCTCTTCTAAAGCTTCAAAACCTGGTATAAGGAAGAAGGCTATTGCTTATATAGAGCAAAGCCAAGCCAAAGCTTTTTGAACAAGCTTTTCAAGGCTGCCATCCCTCCATACACGTGTATGGAGGGCAGATACGAGGATTCCAGCTGGTACAAAAGATCTTCCCGGAAACCAGCTGAGATAGGGGGGGTGCCGGCCATCAGCAATGGCTGGCAGTGACTCACTGATGGCCGGCAGGGCTTCATCAGTGGCCGGAAGGGAAAAAGCCATGGCCGGCAGTGCACCAAGAGGGCCACCCTGAAAGGACCAGGTCAGGGTCCAAAAATGAGACAAAAAGGATACAAGGTCCGGGAAACCCGAACCGGTGACGTTCCGCCGCGACAATCGAGTGCTGGGTGAGCAATCGAACCAGTTGTTGGGTGTACCTACAAGCACAACCAAGTCTTGAGGATGGTCAAAAATGGGGTGTCTACAAAACCCTATCTGGATGAGTTCGTCATTGTCTTCATTAACGACCTTCTTATATATTCTAAATCACCGAAAGCAATGAGCAGCACTTATGAACGGTTTACAAACACTACATGATCACAAATGCTATGCCAAGTTGAAGAAATGTGAATTTTAGATCACCAATGTACACTTTCTCGGTCACGTCATTAACAAAGACGGCATCTCAGTTGACTTCCAAAAGGTTGTAGCAATGTGGATTAGCCACGACCCACTAACGTGTTTAAGATTCGAAGCTTCTTGGGTCTAGCAATCCATTCTGGCGCTTCGTGCAAGATTTCTCGAAGATAGCATCACCCTTGACCCTGCTAACTTAGAAGAACACACACTTTGAATGGACGGACAAGAAGGAACGTTGCTACCAAGAATTGAAAAACAGACTTGTGACAGCTCATATACTAACACTCCCAGCATAAACAAAATGGTTTGTAATTTGTAGTGATGCCTCATACAATGGTTTGGGTTGTGTTCTTATGCAAAATGAGAAGGTCATTGCATATGCCTCACGTCAACTAAAGACCCACAAGAAGAACTACTCAACCCACGATCTGGAATTAGCCGTAGTAATCTTTGCCCTCAAAATCTGGCATCATTATCTCTACGGAGTAACCAACGAAATTTACACAGATCACAAGAGTCTCAAATATCTGTTTACAAAGAAGGAATTGAATATGAGGCAACGACGGTGGCTAGAATTTATGAAAGACTACGATATAGAGATCCATCACCATCTAGGCAAAGCTAACGTGGTAGCAGACACATTAAGTCGAAAGACGACTAAAAGTTTCATAGGTACCATTGTTTCCCACAAGAACAATGGACTGCTCGCCAACATAATCGTAGAACCCACGTTGATTGAAGAAATTAGAGCGCGCTAATGTGAAGATAAACTTTTAAAGAAAAGGAACGAGGAGCAAGGAAGCACGCCCAATCCTAACTTCACGATAAGTAATGGGATGCTAAAATTTCAGAATTGAATTTGCATACCCGACCTTCTAGAACTCAAGAAGAAGATATTTGTAGAAGCTCATAGCTCGAGGTTTGCAGTCCACCCTAGCAATACGAAGATGTATCACGATCTGAAAAAACACTATTGGTGGACAAGAATGAAAAAAGACATAGCAAGTCACGTCTCCAAATGCCTGCATTGTCAATGAGTTAAGGCAGAACATCAGAGACCTGCAGGAATATTACAACCACTCTGTGACAACCCTCACCTCTGATTAGTGCTAATCTCTGATTTAGCATGATAAGTAACTGATTAGAACGAAATCCTGAATCGATTGCATGAGTGTATTGTCTTAAATGCATTTCTATCTGTTTGATTACTGAATGATCTATTCTTGTTTTTAGTTTCGAATTGCGAATTGAAAGCCTTATCGGCGACCGATTCGGAAATTGATTAGTGTTTTATGCTAATTAGAATTTATGTGATTTTATGATAGGTTTAATTAAAATTTGATTTAGAATGATTAATTAGATTAAATAATGTTAAATTACATCAACTTAAGTTATTTCGAAATTGCCACTTAGTGGGCCACTTTAGGGGCATTGTTTGGAGCGTGATTCATATCATTTGATGCACCATTATTCAGCCATTTTCTTAGACCAAACCGAGAGAGGGAGAGAGTAGGAGAAATTGGTTTCATCAAGAGCTTTGCTTGGAAACTTAGAAGACTTGAGGGGAATTTGCAAAATTTAGCTTGTATACTTTGAATTCAAGACCTAAGGTAGAGACTTCATCATCTCATTTGTGAATTTAAGTCATTTCTTGCATGGTTCATGGAAATTTGGAGTTAAAGTCAAGAATTGGTTTAAAGTGTTGAGTTGAGAGTGAGTTCATGCATGCATGTTCATATTCTTGAATTTTGAGGTTGTTTTGCATGAATTTCTTCCATGCATGTTTATATTTCAGTTGTAGTCCATGAATCCACCGTGATTTTGAGCTCAACATTGTATTTGATCTTGTTTTGGAACACTAGAGTTCATGAGAACTCATGCATGTATGATTTTACATTGTTCTTCATGTTTACACTTAATTTTTGTGTTCAATTGGCTTACCTTGGGCTTGATTTTACAAAATGATCTTTAAAACATGTTGTACTATGCGTTTCTAAATGTTTTCCAAAAAATTATCCTAAAAGAATCGAGTTTGAAGCTTTTAAAGTTGAGTTTTGTGCTTGAGGATCAATCTGGAAATTCTAGATTTTGGATCCACGCTCGAGCGGAGGACTTTACGCTCGAGCGTACACTCTGAGTACATACACTTCCGCTCGAGCGTAGAAAGTCACGCTCGAGCGTGAAATTCATATGCCCAGAAGTTCATGTGTTTTACAGTCCGCTCGAGCGAGAGAATTCACGCTTGAGCGAGGGTCTGAGTCTCACGCTCGAGCGGAGGTCGAGCGTCCATCGAGCGTGAAAATCGTGCATCCAGTACTTTTTCATGAGTTTGCAATCCGCTCGAGCGTAGAAAGTCACGCTCAAGCGGAGCTCCTTTGTCTACATGTCCGCTCGAGCGTAGAAAGCCACGCTCGAGCGAGACCCCTATTTCAGCAAAATTTTGAAAAGTATTTTAAAGTACATTTTTGCATCCTCATTCCATCCTAGGCATTCCTAGGCCATGTTTAAGGCATCTTAATAAAGATAACATTATAGAACCACACCGAGTCAAGTTAGGGGGCTAAGTTATTAATCCCTAGTGTGTAATTCAGTGTGTGTTCGTTCTGTTACTGTGTAGGGTTGGCATCCGAGGACGCTCATTAACCTGTCTGTAGCCCAGTACTCTGTGAGTAACAACGTTGTAAAGATATGTTCAATGATGATTATTTTCTGAATAATTAACTGTACTGTTTTCTGAAGTGACACTGTTTACTGAATGAATGATGTCCTATTTATGAACTGTACTCGTGGCATCCATAGCAACTTACTGTTACTGTACTGCTACTGTCATAGAGATCTCTGTCGGTTCCAATACTGTATACTGTTATGATGGCCATCAACTGACTGCTTGGTCTGTTAAGACCTACTGTACTGTTTTGTTATTGGATGCACCACATATGACTGATATGACTGATTTATTTCTGAAAAGACATTTATTCTTAACCTCTTTACACAGTTGTTATTCACTGAGTTTTAGCTCACTGTTTATATTTATATGTAGGTGTCCAAGCACCGGACCAAAGCTAGAAGCGTCAAGCCAAGCTTATGTTTTGTCAAGCCAATCTTTGTGCTTCACTTCGAGGTTCCAGTCTGTCAAGCTAAGGCTGTTTTGGGGTGTCTCAGTTTCACCCTTCTGTCTCTGTTTTGTAATGAATGTTTAGACTTGACTGTACAGTTATGATAAGGGGATTTGGTCCCCAATCTGGATGTTTGAGTACATGATGAATGTATATATGTTTTGATTATGAATGTGACTTGTCCATAAAAAGTCTTTTTGCATTCAGATTATCACAGCTCATTGGACATCTTTTAATTATTGTTTTGGCTTCCGCTAGCCCCTTACCCTGTATTACTGTCTATACTGTTAAGCAGGCCTTTGGTAACAACGGGCTACTGGCCGATTACGATGCTAAACCCATAGGGGCGGGTTTGAGTTGTGACAGAGTGGTATCAGAGCGATACTAAAGCACGAGTTATACCGCACACACGTGTCCAAATGAGCTATAGGATGTCCTAGAAAAGTGATTAGGGCATTGCATGAGCATTGAAAAAAGTGTGCGTGGCCGTGACATGAATATATGTGCTAATGTGATAATGTGCTTAGGTAAGCAATTCCCATGTTTACGATTACTGTATTGCGTATAGTGAAATGGACAATGCAAGAACTACTGATGAATCTAAATCATCCGAGGCAAGGATGGCAAGGTTGGAAAGAACAGTTGAACTGTTGACCGAAGCTTTAAGACAACAACAGAACCAACAGCCCCCACCTCCTCCAATACAACCTGAACAGAATGTTAATGATGATATAATTGCTCTGACACAGAAGTTCAGTAAAATGAAACCACCATCATTCCAAGGAGGCCTTGAACCATTAAAGGCCGAAGCGTGGGTTCTGGAAACTGAAAAATTATTTAAGGTGTTTCCGTGTTCTGAAGCACACAAAGTGTTATTGGCCACCTTTACTTTACAAGAAGAAGCTAGGCGGTGGTGGATGCTTGTCCGTGATGCAAATAATGTCATGAATTGGGTTCAGTTTAAAGAAGCCTTCTTCGAAAAGTACTTCCCTCAGTGTGTCAGGGACCGCAAGGTAACCGAATTTGAACAGTTGAAGCAAGGTACCATGTCTGTAGCCAAATACGAATCAAAGTTCACTGAACTTGCCCGATATGCACCACACATGGTGGACACTGATTATAAGAAGGCCAGGAAGTTTGAAGGCGGACTTAATGTCGAGATACTTGACCGAATTAATGTTTTGAAGTTGTTTAAATATGTGGATGTTCTTGACTGGGCAATAATAGCTTAATCGAATATCGAAGCATTAAAACAGACTGAAACACCAGCGGCCGAGTGACGTGGTAAGAGACGGGCTTTAAGTTCAAGAAAGGCCGGAACATTTCCTTGAATAAAAAGCAGAACACAGGGTCAACAAACAGTTCTAGTCAGGGAAGTGGTTCCATACCACCCTGCTCTAAATGTGGCAAAAGACATAAGGGGGTTTGCTATAAAATCTCTGGTGCTTGTTACAGATGTGGCAAGGTAGGCCACATGGTCAAAGATTTCCCTTCCACATCTCAAGGCAATAGTAAGGCTGCAGCTAGCGCCGCAGCATCAACTGTCCCACCGAAACCCAATCCCAAAGCTACAGGAAAGGAGCCTTTAAGGCAAGGCCGAGTATTCGCACTTGTACCGGGAGATGTGCAGAATACCGAGACCGTTGTGTCAGGTATACTCTCAATTTGTGCCCAAAATACTTATATTCTGATTGATTCGGGGTCTACACATTCGTTTGTCTCACATGTTTTCTCACGAAAATTAAATAGGCCATTGGAACCCATGAACTATTTGTTAGTTGTATCTTCACCTGCTGGGGGATCCATGACTTGTGCTTATGTGTATCCTGCATGTGATATTGTTATTGGGGATGTGCTCTTATATGTTGATTTACTGCCTTTAAACATTGATCATTTCGATGTAATTTTGGGAATAGACTGGCTAACAAAATATCATGCTTCTATTGACTGTGTAACGAAACAAGTTTTCCGCCCACCTAGATTACCTGAATTTGTATTTAATGGAGTTGACGTAGTACCTCCCCCATATCTGATTTCATCCATGAAAGCATATAAACTAATTAGAAAGGGGTGTAAAGGGTATCTATGTTGCATACTGACTGTACCTACTGATACTAAAGCTGATGTGGACAGTATTCCTATAGTCAGAGAATTCCCAGACGTTTTTCCAGATGATTTGCCAGGGGATTTGATTGATAGGGAGATTGAGTTCACCATTGAAGTGTTACTGGGTGTACAGCCAGCTTCCAAAGCTCCTTACAAAATGACACCTACTGAACTGAAGGAATTGGAAGTTCAATTGCAAGAATTTCTAGATAAGAAGTTCATCAGGCCCAGTACTTCACCGTTGGGCGCACCAGTTTTATTTGTGAAAAAGAAAGACGGCTCACTGAGACTTTGCATTGACTACCGTGAACTGAACAAGGTAACAATGAAAAACAAATACCCATTACCTCGTATTGATGATTTATTTGACCAGTTACAAGGTGCCCAGGTTTTCTCCAAAATTGACCTTAGATCTGGATACCACCAGTTGAAGGTGAAAACAGAGGACATTGAAAAAACTGCCTTTCGAACGAGGTACGGACATTATGAATTTCTTGTTATGCCCTTCGGAGTTACCAATGCGCCTACTGCATTTATGGACCTCATGAACAGAATTTTTAAACGATTCCTCGATGAATTTGTAGTTGTTTTCATAGATGACATTTTGATTTATTCCAAAAGTAAAGAAGAACATGAACATCATTTGAGAATTGCCTTACAGACCTTAAGAGAACAAAAACTGTATGCAAAACTGACAAAGTGTGAATTTTAGCTTGATAATGTTATGTTTTTGGGACATGTGATTAGTAAGAATGGCATTACAGTTGACCCACAGAACATCGAAGCAGTGGTAAATTGGCCTAGACCGGCAAATGTTACTGAAGTTCGAAGTTTCTTGGGTTTAGCTGGGTACTACAGAAGGTTTGTGAAATTTTTTTCTAAAATTGCCCTATCATTGACTCAGTTGACTCAAAAGGGAATATCATTTGACTGGACCGATCAGAGAGAATCAGCTTTCCAAGAATTGAATACTAGACTTGTGACTGCACCGGTTCTCACCCTACCCTCAGGTACGGATGGATTTACTATTTTTAGTGATGCTTCTTACAAGGGTTTGGGATGTGTATTAATGCAGAATGGTAGAGTTATTGCGTATGCTTCCCGACAACTGAGACCACATGAAAAGAATTACCCGACTCATGACTTAGAACTTGCTGCAGTGGTTTTTGCATTGAAAATCTGGTGTCACTACCTATATGGGGCAACATGTGAGGTGTACACAGACCACAAGAGTTTAAAATACTTCTTTACACAGAAAGAGTTGAACATGAGGCAGCGGAGATGGTTAGAACTGATAAAAGACTATGATTTTCAAATTCTGTACCATCCAGGAAAAGCTAACACCATTTCCGATGCACTTAGCCGGAAATCAGTTGGGAATTTGGCCTGTTTACTCACCGGACAGAAGGAACTACTATGTGATCTTGAAAAATTTGAAGTTAAAATTGTTTTACGTGAACAAGGTAGGACTTTGGCCGCTATCTCTGCCCAACCAGCACTTATTGAAGAGATCAAAGAGAAACAACAGCAAGATGACTTTCTGAAAAAGACCATTGATGAACGGGAATCCAAACCTAGGCCAGACTTCAAATTTGAAAACATTGTGTTGAAATTTCAGGGAAGGTTGTGTGTACCAAATGATTCTGAACTGAAAAAGCGAGTTTTGCAAGAAGGCCACAATTTGAAACTTTCCATCCATCCGGGAAATACAAAAATGTACCAAGACTTGAAACTGAATTTCTGGTGGCTGGGAATGAAGAAAGAAATTGCCGAGTTTGTATCAAAATGCTTACATTGCCAACAAGTCAAAGCTGAACATCAACGACCCGCAGGCTTACTTCAGTCCTTACCAATACCGGAGTGGAAGTGGGAACATATTACTATGGATTTTATTGTTGGACTGCCTCGCTCCAGTAAAGGTATGGACTCAATCTGGGTTATTGTTGATAGATTGACGAAATCTGCTCACTTCTTACCTGTTAAAACAATCTATAATGCGGACAAATTGGCTACAATTTATATTAATGAGATTGTTAGACTGCATGGAGTGCCTGTATATATTGTTTCTGAGAGGGACTCGAAGTTTACATCGAGATTTTGGCAAAGTCTGCAAACTGCACTGGGTACTGAATTGAGACTGAGTAGTGCATACCATCCTCAAACAGATAGCCAGTCAGAAAGAACCATCCAGACTCTGGAAGATTTACTGCGTATGTGTGTTCTTGATTTCCAAGGAAATTGGGAAACTCATTTACCTTTAGCCGAGTTTGCCTACAACAACAGCTTTCACTCGAGCATTGGTATGGCACCTTTCGAGGCTTTATATGGCAGGAAATCTCGATCTCCTATTTGCTGGGCAGAAGTTGGAGATGGGCCTTTGCTTGGGCCCGAGATTGTACAGGAAACTACAGAAAATGTGAAACTGATTCAGCAAAGATTGAAAACCTCACAGAGTCGACAGAAAAGTTAAGCGGATGTCCGAAGGCGAGACAGGGAATATGAAGTGGGTGATTGTCGATCTCCTATTTGCTGGGCAGAAGTTGGAGATGGGCCTTTTCTGAAGTGACACTGTTTACTGAATGAATGATGTCCTATTTATGAACTGTACTCGTGGCATCCATAGCAACTTACTGCTACTGTACTATTACTGTACTGCTACTGTCACAGAGATCTCTATCGGTTCCAATACTTGGGACGAATACTGTATACTGTTATGATGGCCATCAACTGACTGCTTGGTCTGTTAAGACCTACTGTACTGTTTTGTTATTGGATGCACCACGTATGATTGATATGACTGATTTATTTCTGAAAAGACATTCATTCTTAACCTCTTTACACAGCTGTTATTCACTAGGCTTTAGCTCACTGTTTATATTTATATGTAGGTGTCCAGGCATCGGACTGAAGCTAAAAGCGTCAAGCCAAGCTTATGTTTTGTCAAGCCAACCTTTGTGCCTCACTTCAAGGTTCCAGTCCGTCAAGCTAAGGCTATTTTGGGGTGTCACAGTTTCACCCTTTCGTCTCTGTTTTGTAATGAATGTTTAGACTTGACTGTACAGTTATGACAAGGGGATTTGGTCCCCAATCTGGATGTTTGAGTATCTGATGAATGTATATATGTTTTGATTATGAATGTGACTTGTCCATAAAAAGTCTTTTTGCATTCAGATTGTCATAGCTCATTGGACATCTTTTAATTACTGTTTTGGCTTCGCCAGCCCCTTACTCTGTATTACTGTCTTTACTGTTAAGCAGGCCTTTGGTAACCATGGGTTACTGGCCGGTTACGATGCTAAACCCATAGGGGCGGGTTTGGGTCATGACACACTCCCTATTCCTGAATGGAAATGGGAGCACATTACTATGGACTTCGTGGTCAGGCTATCGCAATCAGTCTCGAAGAATGATGCAATATGGATTATCGTAGATCGATTGACAAAGTCGGCGCATTTTCTACCAATCAGAATCATGTACCCCCTTACAAAGTTCGCCACTCTATACATTGAAGAAATCATTCGTTTGCATGGCACCCTAGTTTCAATCGTATCTGATAAAGACCCCCACTTTGTGTCTCATTTCTGGAACAAATTGCAAGAAGCTTTGGGAACCACTTTGAAGTTTAGCACTGCTTATCACTCGCAAACTGATGGGCAATCTGAAAAAACAATCCAGACTTTGGAAGATATGTTGCGGGTGTGTGTGCTAGACCTCAAAGGTAATTAGGATGATCACCTACCTTTGGTGGAGTTCGCCTACAATAATAGCTACCATGCAAGCATTGGAATGGCACCATACGAGGCACTGTATGAAAGGAAATGTCGATCACCTCTATGTTGGATGGAAGTTGGAGACAGAAAACTATTAGGCCCTGAAATCATGGGAATAACAAGTGATAAAATTCAACTAATCCAACAGCGAATTTGCACTGCCCATAGCCGCCAGAAAAACTATGCAGATACACGAAGAGGGACTTAGAATTTCATATAGGAGATCATGTATTCCTAAAGATCTCATCAACAAGAGGGGTTATCCGATTTGGGAATCAGAGAAAGTTAAACCCACGTTACATCGGGCCATTCGAGATACTAGAAAGGATTGGCCCTGTGGCATATCGCCTTGCGCTTCCACCCGAACTGTCCAATGTCCACAATGTGTTTCACGTTTCGTTGCTTCATCGATATCTTTGAGATCCAGAGCATAAGTTCAAGAAGTCCTTTCTTATGAAGAACAACCTGTGCAGATTCTCGATCGTCGTGATCAAGTCCTTCGAAACAAGACTATACCTCTTGTGAACGTCTTATGGAGAAACCATCGTGTCGAAGAAGCAACATGGGAAACTGAAAGCCAAATGTGAGCCAAATACCCACACCTCTTCGAAAACCAAGGTACATTAAGTTTGGGGACAAACTTGTTTAAGGATAGGAGAAATGTGACACCCGAATTTTTAAATTTAATTCAATACTGCAATAAATAGAATTCCTTATTATTATAAAAAAATAAAAATAAATATAAATAAATATATAAAAAAAAAACCAAGTTAGATTTCTGTGGGCCACGGTTACTTCTGAGCCAAAGGTTAATTTGGCCCTTAGTAACTTCGTGAAGTTAAAAAATTAAAAAATTAAAAAAAAAAAAGAAGCCAAAGGCCAAAACATGTGGCATTACTCCTTAAGGACAGCACAAAGCAACGTGGCAAGATTTGGCTTAGAAACCTTGCGTGGTAAACAAGTTGAGAGCTTATAAATAGGGACTCGTAGGATGTAGGAGAAGTAACAAAGTAGGAAAGGAGCAAGGGGCAACAAAATAGAAAGGCTCGGATAATTCGAGGGTGCGCAAGGAAATAATAACAAAAGTGAGTTATATTATACCTTGAGTCACCATAATATGTTTTTATATGTCTTGAGTTACCATAATATATTTACNTTACGTATCACACTGTTTTGTACAGTTTACACTCGCGCTACTTTGCGCAATGCACTGTTTTGTGCAGTTTCTCACTCGCACTATTTTGTGCATCGCACTCTTTTGTGCAGTTTACCCTCCCTCTATTTTGGGCATCGCACTATTTTGTGCGGTTTACACTCGCGCTATTTTGCGTATCGCACTGTTTTGTGCAGTTTACACTCGCGCTATTTTGCGGATCGCACTGTTTTGTGCAGTTTATCACTCGCGCTGTTTTGCACATCGCACTATTTTGTGCAGTTTATCACTCGCGCTGTGTTGCGCATCGCACTGTTTTGTGCAGTTTATCACTCACGCTTTCTCGCGCATCGCACTGTTTTGTGTAGTTTATCACTCGCGCTGTTTTGCGCATCGAACTATTTTGTGATGTTTACACTCGTGCTACTTTGCGCATCGCACTGTTTTGTGCATTTTATCATTGGCGCTCTTTTGCGGGTCGCACTGCTTTGTGCAGTGTACACTCGCGCTTTTTTCCACATCGCACTGTTTTTTGCAGTTTATCACTCGCGCCATGTTGTGCGTCGCACTGTTTTGGGCAGTTTATCACT
Source organism: Camellia japonica (assembly GCA_030407325.1). NCBI lineage: Eukaryota > Viridiplantae > Streptophyta > Magnoliopsida > Ericales > Theaceae > Camellia > Camellia japonica. Next base: position 323,561 of record JAPPVO010000003.1, read on the forward strand.
CGCGCTTTCTTGCACATCACACTATTTTGCGCAGTTTATCACTCGCGTTACGTTGCGCGTCGCACTGTTTTGTGCAGTTTATCACTGGCGCGCTTTTGCGCGTCGCACTGTTTTACGCAGTTTATCACTCGCGCTATTTTGCGCATTGCACTGTTTTGTGTAGTTTACACTCGCGCTATTCTGTGCATCGCACAGTTTTGTGAAGTTTATCACTCACGCTATTTTGCGCAAGGCACTGTTTTGTGCAGTTTACACTCGCGCTATGTGCCACAACGCACTGTTTTGTGCAGTTTATCACTCGCGCTAGTTTGCGCATCGCACAGTTTTGTGTAGTTTACACGCGCTACTTTGCGCATGGCACTGTTTTGCGCATCGCACTGTTTTGTGCAGTTTATCACTCGCACTGTCTTGCGCATTGCACTATTTTATGCAGTTTATCACTCGCGCTTTCTTGCGCATCGCACTGTTTTGTGCAGTTTATCGCTCGCGTTGTTTTGCGTATCGCACTGTTTTGCGATGTTTACACTTGCGCTATTTTGCGCATCGCACTGTTTTCTGCAGTTTATCACTGGCACTCTTTTGCGCGTCGCACTGTTTTGTGCAGTTTACACTCTCGCTATTTTGCGTATCGCACTGTTTTGTGAAGTTTATCACTCGCGCCATGTTCAGCATCGCACTGTTTTGGGCAGTTTATCACTCGCGCTTTCTTGCGCATCGCACTGTTTTGTGCAGTTTATCACTAGCGCTATGTTCCGCATCACACTGTTTTGTGCAGTTTATCACTCGTGCTATTTTGCGCATCGCACTGTTTTGTGGAGTTTACACGCTTGCTATTTTGCGCATCGCACTGTTTTGTGCAGTTTATCACTGGCGCTCTTTCGCGCGTCGCGCTGTTTTGTGTAGTTTACACTCGCGCACTTTTGCGCATCGCACTGTTATGTGCAGTTTACACTCGCGCTATTTTGCGCATCGCACTGTTTTATGCAGTTTACACTCGCGCTATTTTTCACATCGCACTGTTTTGTGCAGTTTACACTCGCGCTATTTTTCGCATCGCACTGTTTTGTGCAGTTTACACTCGCACTGTGTTTCGTATCGCACTGTTTTGTGCAGTTTATCACTCGCGCTTTCTTTCGCATCGCACTGTTTTCTGCGTCTTATCACTCGCGCTATTTTGTGCAGTTTACACTCGCGCTATTTTGCGTATCGCACTGTTTTGTGCAGTTTACACTCACGCTATTTTGCGTATCGCACTGATTTGTCCAGTTTATCACTCGCGCTGTTTTGCGCATCGCACTATTTTGTGCAGTTTATCACTCGCGCTGTGTTGCGCATCGCACTGTTTTGTGCAGTTTATCACTCACGCTTTCTCGCGCATCGCACTGTTTTGTGCAGTTCATCACTCGTGCTTTCTTGCGCATCGCCCTGTTTTGTTCAGTTTACACTCGCGCTATTTTGCGCATCGCACTGTTTTGTGCAGTTCACACTCGCGCTATTTTGCGCTTCGCACTGTTTTGTGCAGTTTATTTCTCACGCTATTTTGCGCATCGCACTGTTTTGTGCAGTTTACACTCGCGCTGTGTTGCGCATCGCACTGTTTTGTGCAGTTTATCACGTGAGCTTTCTTGCGCATCGCACTGTTTTGTGCAGTTTATCACTCGCGCTTTCTTCCGCATCGCACTGTTTTGTTCAGTTTACACTCGCGCTATTTTGCGCATCGCACTGTTTTGTGCAGTTTACACTCGCGCTATTTTTCGCATCGCACTGTTTTGTGCAGTTTACACTCGCACTGTGTTGCGCATCGCACTGTTTTGTGCAGTTTATCACTCGCGCTTTCTTGCGCATCGCACTGTTTTGTGCATTTTACCACTCGTGCTATTTTGGGCATCGCACTGTTTTGTGCAGTTCACACTCGCACTATTTTGCGTACCGCACTGTTTTATGCAGTTTACCCTCGCGCTATTTTACGGATCGCACTGTTTTGTGCAGTTTATCACTCGCGCTGTTTTGCGCATCGCACTATTTTGTGCAGTTTATCACTCCCGCTGTGTTGCGCATCACACTGTTTTGAGTAGTTTATCAGTCACGCTTTCTCGCGCATCGCACTGTTTTGTGCAGTTTATCACTCGCGCTATTTTGCGCATCGCACTGTTTGGTGCAGTTTATCATTGGCGCTCTTTTGCGGGTCGCACTGTTTTGTGCAGTGTACACTCGCTCTATGTTGTGCATCGCACTGTTTTGTGCAGATAATCCCACGCGCTACTTTGCGCATCGCACTGTTCTCTACAGTTTATCACTCGCAATTTATTGCGCATCGCACCGATTTGTGCAGTTTATCACTCGCACTATTTTGCACATCGCACTGTTTTGTGCAGTTTACACTCGCGCTATTTTTCGCATCGCACTGTTTTGTGCAGTTTACACTCGCACTGTGTTGCGCATCGCACTGTTTTGTGCAGTTTATCACTCGCGCTTTCTTGCGCATCGCACTGTTTTGTGCATTTTATCACTCGCTCTATTTTGGGCATCGCACTGTTTTGTGCAGTTTACACTCGCGCTATTTTGCGTATCGCACTGTTTTGTGCAGTTTACACTCGCGCTATTTTTCGGATCGCACTATTTTGTGCAGTTTATCACTCACGCTGTTTTGCGGATAGCACCATTTTGTGCAATTTATCACTCGCGTTGTGTTGCGCATCGCACTGTTTTGTGCAGTTTATCACTCACACTTTCTCGCGCATCGCACTATTTTGTGCAGTTTATCACTCGCGCTGTTTTGCGCATCGCACTGTTTTGTGATGTTTACACTCGTGCTGTTTTGCGCATCGCACTGTTTTGTGCAGTTTATCATTGGCGCTCTTTTGCGCGTCGCACTGTTTTGTGCAGTTTATCACTCGCGCCATGTTGTGCATCGCACAGTTTTGGGCAGTTTATCACTCGCGCTTTCTTGCGCATCGCACTATTTTGTGCAGTTTATCACTCGCGTTATGCTGCGCATCGCACTGTTTTGTGCCGTTTATCACTCGCGCTATTTTGCGCATCGCACTGTTTTGTGGAGTTTACACTCTTGCTATTTTGCGCATCGCACTATTTTCTGCAGTTTATCACTGGCGCTCTTTTGTGCGTCGCACTGTTTTGTGCAATTTATCACTCGCGCTATTTTGCGCATTGCACTGTTTTGTGCAATTTGCACTCGCGCTATTCTGCGCATCGCACTGTTTTGTGAAGTTTATCACTCGCGCTATGTTGCGCATGGCACTGTTTTATGCAGTTTACACTCGCGCTATGTTGCACATCGCACGGTTTTATGCAGTTTATCACTCGCGACTAGTTTGCGCATCACACTGTTTTCTGCAGTTTACACGGGCTACTTTGCGCATCGCACTGTTTTGTGCAAATTATCACTCGCGCATCGCACTGTTTTGTGTAGTTTATCACTCGCGCACTTTTGCGCATCGCACTATATTGTGCAGTTTATCACTCGTGCTTCCTTGCAATCGCACTGTTTTGTGCAGTTTATCACTCGCGTTGTTTTGCGCATCGCACTCTTTTGTGCAGTTTACACTCGCGTTCTTTTGCACATCGCACTGTTTTGCGCAGTTTACACTCGCGCCATTTTGCGCATTGCACTGTTTTGTGCAGTTTATCACTCGCGCTATTTTGCGCGTCACGCGAATTTGTGCAGTTTACACTCGCGCTATTTTGCGCATCGCACTGTTTTGTGCAGTTTACACTCGCGCTACTTTGCGCATCGCATTGTTTTGTGCAGTTTATCACTCGCGCTATTTTGCGCATCGCACTGCTTTGTGCAGTTTACATGCGCGCTATGTTACGTATCACACTGTTTTGTGCAGTTTACACTCGCGCTACTTTGCGCAACGCACTGTTTTGTGCAGTTTCTCGCTCGCACTATTTTGCGCATCGCACTCTTTTGTGCAGTTTACCCTCCCGCTATTTTGGGCATCGCACTGTTTTGTGCGGTTTACACTCGCGCTATTTTGCGTATCGCACTGTTTTGTGCAGTTTATCACTCACGCTTTCTTGCGCATCGTACTGTTTTGTGCAGTTTATCACTCGCACTATTTTGCACATCGCACTGTTTTATGCCGTTTACACTCGTGCTATTTTGCGCATCGCTCTGTTTTCTGGAGTTTATCACTCGCGCTATGTTGTGCATTGCACTGTTTTGCACAGTTTATCACTCGCACTATTTTGCGCAACGCACTGTTTTGTGGTGTTTACACTCACGCTATTTTGGGCATCGCACTGTTTTGTGCAGTTTACACTCGCGCTATTTTGCGCATCGCACTGTTTTGTGCAGTTTATCACTCGCCCTTTCTTGCACATCGTACTGTTTTTTGCAGTTTATCACTCGCGCTATTCTGCGCATCGCACTGTTTTGTGGAGTTTACACTCGCGCTATTTTGCGCATCGCACTGTTTTGTGCATGTTACACTCGTGCTATTCTGTGCATCGCACTATTTTGTGCAGTTTACACTCGCGCTATTTTGCGCATCGCACTGTATTGTGAAGTTTATCACTCGCGCTATTTTTCGCATCGCACTATTTTGTACAGTTTACACTCGCGCTATGTTGCGCATCGCACTGTTTTGTGCAGTTTATCACTCGCCCAATTTTGCGCATCGCACTGTTTTGTGGAGTTTACACTCGCGCTATTTTGCGCATCGCACTGTTTTGTGCAGTTTATCACTGGCGCTATTTTGCGCATCGCACTGTTTTGTGCAGTTTACACTCGCGCTATGTTGCGCATCGCACTGTTTTGTGCAGTTAATCACTCGTGCTATGTTGCCCATCGCACTGTTTTCTGCAGTTTATCACTCGCGCTTTCTTGCGCATCGCATTGTTTTGTGCAGTTAATCACTCGCGCTATGTTGCGCATCGCACTATTTTCTGCAGTTGATCACTCGCGCTATTTTGTGCATCGTACTATTTTGTGTAGTTTACACTCGCACTACTTTGCACATCGCACTATTTTGTGCGATTTATCACCGGCGCTATTTTGCGCATCGCACTATTTTGTGCAGTTTACACTCGCGCTATGTTACGCATCGCACTGTTTTGTGCAGTTAATCACTCGCGCTACTTTGCGCATCGCACTGTTCTCCGCAGTTTATCACTCGCAATTTATTGCACATCGCACTATTTTGTGCAGTTTATGACTCGCACTATTTTGCACATCGCACTGTTTTGTGCAGTTTACGCTCGCGCAATTTTGCGCATCGCACTGTTTTGTGCAGTTTACACTCGCGCTATTTTGCGAATCGCACTGTTTTGTGTAGTTTACATTCGCCCCATTTTGAGCATCGCACTGTTTTGTGCGCTTTCTTGCGCATCGTACTATTTAGTGCAGTTTATCGCTCCCGCTATTTTGCGCATCGCACTGTTTTGTGCAGTTTATCCCTTGCGCTTTCTTGCGCATCGTATTGCTTTGTGCAGTTTATCACTCGCGCTATTTTGCGCATCGCACTGTTTTATGCCGTTTACACTCGTGCTATTTTGCGCATCGCTCTGTTTTGTGAAGTTTATCACTCGCGCTATGTTATGCATTGTACTGTTTTGCGCAGTTTATCACTCGCACTATTTTGCGCAATGCACTGTTTTGTGGTGTATACAATCGCGCTTTTTTGGGCATCGCACTGTTTTGTGTAGTTTACACTCGCGCTATTTTGCGCATCTCACTGTTTTGTGTACTTTACATTCGCCCCATTTTGAGCATCGCACTGTTTTGTGCGCTTTCTTACGCATCGCACTATTATGTGCAGTTTATCGCTCGCGCTATTTTGCGCATCGCACTGTTTTGTACAGTTTACACTCGCGCAATTTTGCGCATCGCACTGTTTCGTGCAGTGTACACTCGCGCTATGTTGCGCATCGCACTGTTTTGTGCAGTTTATCACTCGCGCTTTCTTGCGCATCTTACTGTTTTGTGCAGTTTATCACTCGCGCTATTTTGCGCATCGCACTGTTTTATGCCGTTTACACTCGTGCTATTTTGCGCATCGCTTTGTTTTGTGAAGTTTATCACTCGCGCTATGTTGTGAATTGCACTGTTTTGCGCAGTTTATCACTCGCACTATTTTGCGCAACGCACTGTTTTGTGGTGTTTACACTTGCGCATTTTGGGCATCGCACTGTTTTGTGCAGTTTACATTCGCGCTATTTTGCGAATCGCACTGTTTTGTGCAGTTTACACTCGCGCTATTTGCGCATCGCACTGTTTTGGGCAGTTTATCACTCGCCCTTTCTTGCGCATCGTACTGTTTTTTGCAGTTTATCACTCGCGCTATTCTGCGCATCGCACAATTTTGTGGAGTTTACACTCGCGCTAGTTTGCGCATCGCACTGTTTTGTGCAGTTTACGCTCGTGCTATTCTACGCATCGCACTGTTTTGTGCAGTTTACACTCGCGCTATTTTGCGCATCGCACTATTTTGTGAAGTTTATCACTCGCGCTATTTTTCGCATCGCACTGTTTTGCGCAGTTTATCACTCACCCAATTTTGGGCATCGCACTGTTTTGTGGAGTTTACACTCGCGCTATTTTGCGCATCGCACTGTTTTGTGCAGTTTACACTCGCGCTATGTTGCGCATCGCACTGTTTTTCCAGTTAATCACTCGCGCTATGTTCCCCATCACACTGTTTTCTGCAGTTTATCACTCGCGCTTTCTTGCGCATCGCATTGTTTTGTGCAGTTAATCACTCGCGCTATGTTGCGCATCGCACTATTTTCTGCAGTTGATCACTCGCGCTATTTTGCGCATCGTACTATTTTGTGCAGTTTACACTCGCGCTACTTTGCGCATCGCACTATTTTGTGCGGTTTATCACCGGCGCTATTTTGCGCATCGCACTATTTTGTGCAGTTTACACTCGCGCTATGTTGCGCATCGCACTGTTTTGTGCAGTTAATCACTCGCGCTACTTTGCGCATCGTACTGTTCTCCGCAGTTTATCACACGCAATTTATTGCGCATCGCACTGTTTTGTGCAGTTTATCACTCGCACTAGTTTGCACATCGCACTGTTTTGTGCAGTTTACACTCGCGCAATTTTGCGCATCGCACTGTTTCGTGCAGTTTACACTCGCGCTATTTTGCGAATCGCCCTGTTTTGTATAGTTTACATTCGCCCCAATTTGAGCATCGCACTATTTTGTGCACTTTCTTGCGCATCGTACTATTTTGTGCAGTTTATCGCTCCCGCTATTTTGCGCATCGCACTGTTTTGTACAGTTTACACTCGCGCAATTTTGCGCATCGCACTGTTTCGTGCAGTGTACACTCGCGCTATGTTGCGCATCGCACTGTTTTGTGCAGTTTATCCCTCGCGCTTTCTTGCGCATCGTACTGTTTTGTGCAGTTTATCACTCGCGCTATTTTGTGCATCGCACTGTTTTATGCCGTTTACACTCGTGCTATTTTGCGCATCGCTCTGTTTTGTGAAGTTTATCACTCGCACTATGTTGTGCATTGCATTGTTTTGCGCAGTTTATCACTCGCACTATTTTGCGCAACGCACTGTTTTGTGGTGTATACACTCGCGCTATTTTGGGCATCGCACTGTTTTGTGCAGTTTACACTCGCGTGATTTTGCGCATCGCACTGTTTTGTGCAGTTTACACTCGCGCTATGTTGCGCATCGCACTGTTTTGTGCAGTTTATCACTCGCCCTTTCTTGCGCATCGTACGGTTTTTTGCAGTTTATCACTCGCGCTATTTTGCGCATCGCACTGTTTTGTGGAGTTTACACTCGCGCTATTTTGCGCATCACACTGTTTTGTGCAGTTTACACTCGCGCTATTCTGCGCATCGCACTGTTTTGTGCAGTTTACACTCGCGCTATTTTGCGCATCGCACTGTTTTGTGAAGTTTATCACTCGCGCTATTTTTCGCATCGCACTGTTTTGTGCAGTTTACACTCGCGCTGTGTTGCGCATCGCACTGTTTTGCGCAGTTTATCACTCGCCCAATTTTGCGCATCGCACTGTTTTGTGGAGTTTACACTCGCGCTATTTTGTGCATCGCACTGTTTTGTGCAGTTTACACTCGCGCTATGTTGCGCATGGCACTGTTTTGTGCAGTTAATCACTCGCGCTATACAGCGCATCGCACTGTTTTCTGTAGTTTATCACTCGCTCTATTTTGCGCATCGCACTGTTTTGTGGAGTTTACAGTCGCGCTATTTTGCGCATCGCACTATTTTGTGCTGTTTACACTTGCGCTATTCCGCGCATCGCACTGTTTTGTGCAGTTTACGCTCGCCCTATTGTGCGCATCGCACTGTTTTGTGAAGTCTATCACTCGCGCTATTTTTCGCATCGCACTGTTTTGTGCAGTTTACACTCGTGCTGTGTTGCGCATCGCACTGTTTTGTGCAGTTTATCACGCGCCCTTTCTTGCGCATCGTACTATTTTTTGCAGTTTATCTCTCTCGCTATTTTGCGCATCGCACTGCTTTGTGCCATTTACACTCGTGCTATTTTGCGCACCGCTCTGTTTTGTGAAGTTTATCACTCGCGCTATGTTGTGCATTGCACTGTTTTGCGCAGTTTATCACTCGCACTATTTTGCGCAACGCACTGTTTTGTGGTGTTTACACTCGTGCTATTTTGCGCATCGCACTGTTTTGTGCTGTTTACACTTGCGCTATTCCGCGCATCGCACTGTTTTGTGCAGTTTACGCTCGCCCTATTGTGCGCATCGCACTGTTTTGTGAAGTCTATCACTCGCGCTATTTTTCGCATCGCACTGTTTTGTGCAGTTTACACTCGCGCTGTGTTGCGCATCGCACTGTTTTGTGCAGTTTATCACGCGCCCTTTCTTGCGCATCGTACTATTTTTTGCAGTTTATCTCTCGCGCTATTTTGCGCATCGCACTGTTTTGTGCAGTTTACACTCGCGTTATTTTGCGCATCGCACTGCTTTGTGTAGTTTACACTCGCGCTATTTTGCGCATCGCACTGTTTTGTGAAGTTTATCGCTCGCGCTATTTTTCGCATCGCACTGTTTTCTGCAGTTTACACTCGCCCTATGTTGCGCATCGCACTGTTTTGCGCAGTTTATCACTCACCCAATTTTGCGCATCGCACTGTTTTGTGGAGTTTACACTCGCGCTATTTTGCACATCGCACTGTTTTATGCAGTTTATCACTGGCGCTATGTTGCGCATCATACTGTTTTGTGCAGTTTACACTCGCGCTCGCACTGTTTTGTGCAGTTAATCACTCGCGCTATACAGCACATCGCACTGTTTTGTGCAGTTTATCACTGGCACTATCTTGCGCATCGCACTGTTTTGTGCAGTTTACACTCGCGCTATTTTGCGCATCGCACTGTTTTGGGAAGTTCATAACTCGCGCTATGTTGCGCATCGTACTATTTTGCGCAGTTTATCACTCGCTCTAATTTGTGCATCGCACTGTTTTGTGGAGTTTACACACGCGCTATTTTGCGCATCGCACTGTTTTGTGCAGTTTACACTCGCGCTATTCTGCGCATCGCACTGTTTATTGCAGTTTACACTCGCCCTATTTTGCACATCGCACTGTTTTGTGAAGTTTATCACTCGCGGTATTTTTCGCATCGTATTGTTTTGTGCAGTTTACACTCGCGCTATTTTGCGCGTCGCACTGTTTTGTGCAGTTTACACTCGCGCTATTCTGCGCCTCGCACGGTTTTGTGCAGTTTACACTCGCACTATTTTGCGCATCGCATGTTTTGTGCAGTTTATCACTGGCGCTATTTTGCGCATCGCACTGTTTTGTGCAGTTTACACTCGTGCCATGTTGCGCATCGCACTGTTTTGTGCAGTTAATCACTCGCGCTATGTTGCGCATCGAACTGTTTTCTGCAGTTTATAACTCGCGCTTTCTTGCGCAGCACATTGTTTTGTGCAGTTAATCACTCGCGCAATGTTGCGCATCGCACTATTTTCTGCAGTAGATCACTCGCGCTATTTTGCGCTTCGTACTATTTTGTACAGTTTACACTCGCGCTACTTTGCGCATCGCACTATTTTGTGCGGTTTAGCACTGGCGCTATTTTGCGCATCGCACTGTTTTGTGCAGTTTACACTCGCGCTATGTTTCGCATCGCACTGTTTTGTGCAGTTAATCACTCGCGCTACGTTGCGCATCGCACTGTTTTGTGCAGTTTATCACTCGCACTATTTTGCACATCGCACTGTTTAGTGCAGTTTACACTCGCGCAATTTCGCGCATCGCACTGTTTTGTGAAGTTTACACTCGTGCTATTTTGCGCATCGCACTGTTTTGTGCGCTTTCTTGCGCATCGTACTATTTTGTGCAGTTTATCGCTCGCGCTATTTTGCGCATCGCACTATTTTGTACAGTTTACACTCGCGCTATTTTGCGCATCGCACTGTTTCGTGCTGTGTACACTCGCGCTATGTTGCGCATCGCATTGTTTTGTGCAGTTTATCACTCGCGCTTTCTTGCACATCGTACTGTTTTGTGCAATTCATCACTCGCGCTATTTTGCGCATCGCACTGTTTTATGCCATTTACACTCGTGCTATTTTGCGCATCGCTCTGTTTTGTGAAGTTTATCACTCGCGCTATGTTGTGCATTGCACTGTTTTGCGCAGTTTATCACTCGCACTATTTTGTGCAACGCACTGTTTTGTGGTGTTTACACTCGCGCTATTTTGGGCATCGCATTGTTTTGTGCAGTCTACACTCGCGCTATTTTGCGTATCGCACTGTTTTGTGCAGTTTACACTCGCGCTATGTTGCGCATCGCACTATTTTGTGCAGTTAATCACTGGCGCTATGTTGCGCATCGCACTGTTTTCTGGAGTTTACCACTCGCGGTTTCTTGCGCATCGCACTGTTTTGTGTAGTTAATCACTCGCGCTATGTTGCGCATCGCACTATTTTCTGCAGTTTATCACTCGCGCTACTTTGCACATCGTACTGTTTTGTGCAGTTTACACTCACGCTACTTTGCGCATCGCACTATTTTGTGCAGTTTATCACTGGCGCTATTTTGCACATCGCACAGTTTTGTGCAGTTTACACTCGCGCTATATTGCGCATAGCACTGTTTTTTGCAGTTCGTCACTCGCGCTACGTTGCGCATTGCACCGTTTTCTGCAGTTTATCACCCGCGCTTTATTGTGCATCGCACTATTTTCTGCAGTTTATCACTCGCGCTATTTTGCACATCGCACTGTTTTGTGCAGTTTACACTCGCGCTATTTTACGCATCGCTCGGTTTTGTGAAGTTTATCACTCACGTTATGTTGCGCATCGCACTGTTTTGCGCAGTTTATCACTTGCTCTATTTTGCGCATCGCACTGTTTTGTGGAGTTTACAGTCACGCTATTTTTCGCGTCGCATTGTTTTGTACAGTTTACACTCGCACTATTTTGCGCATCGCACTGTTTTGTGCAGTTTACACTCGCCCTATTTTGCGCATCGCACTGTTTTGTGCAGGTTATCACTCGATACGCGCATCGCACTATTTTGTGCAGTTTATCATTCGCGCTGCTTTACGCATCGCACAGTTTTGTGCAGTTTATCACTCGCGCTGTGTTGCGCATCGCACTGTTTTGTGCAGTTTATCACTCGCGCTCTATTGCGCGTCATACTATTTTGTGCAGTTTATCACTCGCGCTATTTTGCGCATCGCACTATTTTGTGCAGTTTACATTCGCGCTATTTTGCGCATCACACTGTTTTGTGATGTGAAGTTTATCACTCGCGCTATGTTGGGCATCGTACTGTTTTGCGCAGTATATCACTCGCACTATTTTGCGCATCGCACTGTTTTGTGCAGTTTACACTCGCGCTATTTTGCGCATCGCACTGTTTTGTGCAGTTTACACTCGCGCTATTCTGCGCATCGCACTGTTTTGTGCAGTTTACACTCGCGTTATTCTGCGCATCGCACTGTTTTGCGCAGTTTATCACTTGCACTATTTTGCGCATCGCACTGTTTTGTGCAGTTTACACTCGCGCTATTTTGCGTATCGCACTGTTTTGTGCAGTTTACACTAGCGCTATTCTGCGCATCGCACTGTTTTGTGCAGTTTACACTCGCGCTATTTTAGGCATCCCACTATTTTGTGAAGTTTATCACTCGTGCTATTTTTCGCATCGCACTGTTTTCTGCAGTTTACAGTCGCGCTATGTTGCGCATCGCACTGTTTTGCGCAGTTTATCACTCGCCCAATTTTGCGCATCGCACTGTTTTGTGCAGTTTACGCTCGCGCTATTTTGCGCATCGCACTGTTTTGTGCAGTTAATCACTCGCGCTATATTGCGCATCGCACTGTTTTCTGCAATTTATCACTCACGTTTTCTTACGCATCGCACTGTTTGGTGCATTTTATCACTCGCGCTATTTTGCGCATCGCACTATTTTGTGTCGTTTACACCCACGCTATTTTGCGCATCACTCTCTTTTATGAAGTTTATCACTCGCGCTATGTTGTGCATTGTACTGTTTTGCGCAGTTTATCACACGCACTATTTTGCGCAACGCACTGTTTTGTGGAGTTTACATTCGCGCTATTATGGGCATCGCACTGTTTTGTGCTGTTTACACTCGCGCTATTTTGCGCATCGCACTGTTTTGTGCAGTTTACACTCGCGCTATGTTGCGCATCGCCATGTTTTGTGCAGTTTATCACTCGCCCTTTCTTGCGCATCGTACTGTTTTGTGCAGTTTATCACTCGCGCTATTTTGCGCATGGCACTGTTTTGTGCAGTTTACACACGCGCTATTTTGCGCATCGCACTGTTTTGTGAACTTTATCACTCGCGCTATGTTGTGCATCGCACTATTTTGCGCAGTTTATCACTCGCACTATTTTGTGCAGTATACACTCGCGTTATTTTGCGCATCGCACTGTTTTGTGCAGTTTATCACTCGCGCTATTTTGCGCATCGCACTGTTTTGTGCAGCTTACACTGGCGCTATTTTGCGCATCGCACTGGTTTGTGCAGTTTACACTCGCGCTATGTTGCGCATCGCACTGTTTTGTGCAGTTAATCACACGCGCTATGTTGCGTATCGCACGGTTTTCTGCAGTTTATCACTCGCGCTTTCTTGCGCATCGCACTGTTTTGTGCAGTTTATCACCCGCGCTATTTTGCGCATCGCATGTTTTGTGCAGTTTACACTCGCGCTATTTTGCGCATGGCACTGTTTTGTGAAGTTTATCACTCAGGCTATGTTGCGCATCGCACTGTTTTGCGCAGTTTATCACTCGCTCTATTTTGCGCATAGCACTGTTTTCTGGAGTTTACACTCGCGCTATTTGGGGCATCGCACTGTTTTGTGCAGTTTACACTCGCGCAATTTTAAGCATCGTACTGTTATGTGCAGTTTACACTCGCGCTATTTTGCGCATCGCACTGTTTTGTGGAGTTTACACTCGCGCCATTTTGCGCATCGCACTGTTTTGAGCGCTTTCTTGCGCATCGTACTATTTTGTGCAGTTTATCACTTGCGCTATTTTGCGCATCGCACTGTTTTGCGGAGTTTATCACTCGCTCTATTTTGCACATCGCACTGTTTTGTGGAGTTTACACTCGTGCTATTTTGCACATCGCACTGTTTTGTACAGTTTACACACGTGCAATTTTGGACATCGCACTGTTTTGTGCAGTTTACACTCGTGCTATTTTACGCATCGCACTGTTTTGTGCAGTTTATCACTCGCGCTTTCTTGCGCATCGTACTATTTTGTGCAGTTTGTCACTCGCGCTATTTTGCGCGTCGCACTATTTTGTACAGTTTACACTCGCGCCATTTTGCGCATCGCAATGTTCTGTGCAGTTTACACTCACGCTGTTTTGCGCATCGCACTGTTTTGTGAAGTTTATCACTCGCGCTATGTTGCGCATCGCACTGTTTTGCGCAGTTTATCACTCGCTCTATTTTGTGCATCGCACTGTTTTGTGGAGTTTCCATTCGCGCTATTATGCGCATCGCACTGTTTTGTGCAGTTTACACTCGTGCAATTTTGGGCATCGCACTGTTTTGTGCAATTTCCACTCGCGCTATTTTGCGCATCGCACTGTTTTGTGCAGTTTATCACTCGCGCTTTCTTGCGCATCGTACTATTTTGTGCAGTTTATCACTCGCGCTATTTTGCGCATCGCACTGTTTTGTACAGTTTACACCCGCGCTATTTTGCGCATCGCACTGTTTTGTACAGTTTACACCCGCGCTATTTTGCGCATCGCACTGTTTTGTGCAGTTTATCACTCGCGCTTTCTTACTCATCGTACTGTTTTGTGCAGTTTATCACTCACGCTATTTTGCGCATCGCATTATTTTGTGCCGTTTACACTCGCGCTATTTTGCGCATCGCACTGTTTTGTGAAGTTTATCACTCGCGCTATGTTGTGCATTGCACTGTTTTGCACAGTGTATCACTCGCACTATTTTGCGCAACGCACTGTTTTGTGGAGTTTACACTCGCGCTATTTTGGGCATCGCACTGTTTCTTGCAGTTTACACTCGCGCTATTTTGCGCATCGCACTATTTTGTGCAGTTTACACTCGCGCTATGTTGCGCATTGCCCTGTTTTGTGCAGTTTATCACTCGCCCTTTCTTGCGCATCGTACTGTTTTGTGTAGTTTATCACTCGCGGTATGTTGTGCATCGCACTATTTTTTGTAGTTTATCACTCGCGCTGTGTTGCGCATCGCACTGTTTTGTGCAGTTTATCACTCGCGCTGTATTGCGCATCGCACTGTTTTGTGCAGTTTACACTCGCGCTATTTTGCGCATCGCCCTGTTTTGTGTAGTTTACACTCGCCCCATTTTGCGCATCGCACTGTTTTGTGCGCTTTCTTGCGCATCGTACTATTTTGTGCAGTTTATCACTCGCGCTATTTTGCGCATCGCACTATTTTGTACAGTTTACACTCGCGCTATTTTGCGCATCGCACTGTTTCGTGCAGTGTACACTCGCGCTATGTTGCGCATCGCACTGTTTTGTGCAGTTCATCACTCGCGCTTTCTTGCGCGTCGTACTGTTTTGTACGGTTTATCACTCGCGCTATTTTGTGCATCGCACTGTTTTATGCCATTTACACTCGTGCTATTTTGCGCATCGCTCTGTTTTGTGAAGTTTATCACTCTCGCTATGTTGTGCATCGCACTGTTTTGCGCAGTTTATCACTCGCACTATTTTGTGCAACGCACTGTTTTGTGGAGTTTACACTCGCGCTATTTTGGGCATCGCACTGTTTTGTGGAGTTTCCACTCGCGCTATTTTGCGCATCGTACTGTTTTGTGCAGTTTACACTCGCGCTATGTTGCGCATCGCACTGTTTTGTGCAGTTTATCGCTCGCCCTTTCTAGCACATCGTACTGTTTTGTGCAGTTTATCACTCGCGCTATTTTACGCATCGCACTGTTTTGTGGAGTTTACACTTGCGCCATTTTGCGCATCGCACTGTTTTGTGCAGTTTACACTCGCGCTATTTTGCGCATCACACTGTATTGTGAAGTTTATCACTCACGCTATTTTTCGCATCGCACTGTTTTGTGCAGTTTACACTTGCGCTATGTTGCGCATCGCACTGTTTTGCGCAGTTTATCACTCGCCCAATTTTGCGCAACGCACTGTTTTGTGGAGTTTACACTCGCGCTATTTTGCGCATCGCACTATTTTGTGCAGTTTATCACTGGCGCTATTTTGCGCATCGCACTGTTTTGTGCAGTTTACACTCGCGCTATGTTGCGCATCGCACTGTTTTATGCCGTTAATCACTCATGCTATACAGCGCATCGCACCGTTTTCTGCAGTTTATCACTCGCGCTTTCTTGCGCATCGCACCGTTTTGTGCAGTTTACACTCGCGCTATTTTGCGCATCGCACTGTTTTGGGAAGTTTATAACTCGCGCTATGTTGCGCATCGCACTGTTTTGCGCAGTTTATCACTCGCTCTATTTTGCGCATCGCACTGTTTTCTGCAGTTTACACTCGCGCTATTTTGCGCATCGCACTGTTTTGTGCAGTTTATCACTGGTGCTATTGTGCGCATCGTACTGTTTTGTGCAGTTTACACTCGCGCTATGTTGCGCATCGTACTATTTTGTGCAGTTAATCACTCGCGCTATACAGCGCATCACACTGTTTTCTGCAGTTTATCACTCGCGCTTTCTTGCGCATCGCACTGTTTTGTGCAGTTTACACTCGCGCTATTTTGCGCATCGCACTATTTTGGGAAGTTTATAACTCGCGCTATGTTGTACATCGCACTATTTTGCGCAGTTTATCACTCGCTCTATTTTGCGCATCGCACTGTTTTGTGGAGTTTACACTCGCGCTATTTTGCGCATCGCACTGTTTTGTGCAGTTTACACTCGCGCTATTCTGCGCATCGCACTGTTTTGTGCAGTTGACACTCGCCCTATTTTGCGCATCGCACTGTTTTGTGAAGTTTATCACTCGCGCTATTTTTCGCATCGCACTGTTTTGTGCAGTTTACACTCGCGCTATTTTGCGCGTCGCACTGTTTTGTGCAGTTTACACTCGTGATATTCTGCGCCTCGCACTGTTTTGTGCAGTTTACAATCACGCTATTTTGCGCATCGCACTGTTTTGGTGCAGTTTATCACTGGCGCTATTTTGCGCATCACACTGTTTTGTACAGTTTACACTCGCGCTATGTTGCGCATCGCATTGTTTTGTGCAGTTAATCACTCGCGCTATGTTGCGCATCGCACTGTTTTCTGCAGTTTATCACTCGTGCTTTCTTGCGCATCGCACTGTTTTGTGCAGTTAATCACTCGCGCTATGTTGCGCATCGTAATATTTTCTGCAGTTGATCACTCACGCTATTTTGCGCATCGTACTGTTTTGTGCAGTTTACACTCGCGCTACTTTGCGCATCGCACTATTTTGTGCAGTTTATCACTGGCGCTATTTTCCGCATCGCACTGTTTTGTGCAGTTTACGCTTGCACTATGTTGCGCATCACACCGTTTTGTGCAGTTAATCACTCGCGCTACGTTGCGCATCGCACTGTTTTTTGCAATTTATCACTCGCGCTTTATTGCGCATCGCACTGTTTTGTGCAGTTTGTCACTCACGCTATTTTGCACATCGCACTATTTTGTGCAGTTTACACTCGCGCTATTCTGCGCATCGCACTGTTTTGTGTAGTTGACACTCGCCCTATTTTGCGCATCGCACTATTTTGTGAAGTTTATCACTCGCGCTATTTTTCGCATCGCACTGTTTTGTGCAGTTTACACTCGCGCTATGTTGCGCATCGCACAGTTTTGCGCGGTTTATCAGTCGCCCAATTTTGCGCATTGCACTGTTTTGTGGAGTTTACACTCGCGCTATTTTGCGCATCGCTCTGTTTTGTGCAGTTTATCTCTGGCGCTATTTTGCGCATCGCACTGTTTTGTGCAGTTTACACTCGCGCTATGTTGCGCATCGCATTGTTTTGTGCAGTTAATCACTCGCGCTATGTTGCGCATCGCACTGTTTTCTGCAGTTTATCACTCGCGCTTTCTTGTGCATCGCACTGTTTTGTGCAGTTAATCACTCGCGCTATGTTGCACATCGCAATATTTTCTGCAGTTGATCACTCGCGGTATTTTGCGCATCGTACTATTTTATGCAATTTACACTCGCGCTACTTTGCGCATCGCACTATTTTGTGCAGTTTATCACTGGCGCTATTTTCCGCATCGCACTGTTTTGTGCAGTTTACACTTGCGCTATGTTGCGCATCGCACTGTTTTGTGCAGTTAATCACTCGCGCTACGTTGCGCATCGCACTGTTTTCTGCAGTTTATCACTCGCGCTTTATTGCGCATCGCACTGTTTTGTGCAGTTTATCACTCGCACTATTTTGCACATCGCACTGTTTTGTGCAGTTTACACTCGCGCTATTTTGCGCATCGCTCTGTTTTGTGAAGTTTATCGCTCACGTTATGTTGCACATCGCACTGTTTTGCGCAGTTTATCACTTGCTCTATTTTGTGCATCGCACTGTTTTGTGGAGTTTACAGTCGCGCTATTTTGCGCATCGCACTATTTTGTGCAGTTTACACTCGCGCTATTTTGCGCATCACACTGTTTTGTGCAGTTTACACTCGCCCTATTTTGCGCATCGCACTGTTTTGTGCAGTTTATCACCCGATAAGCGCATCGCACTGTTTTGTGCAGTTTATCATTCGCGCTGCTTTACGCATCGCACTGTTTTGTGTAGTTTATCACTCGCGCTGTGTTGCGCATCGCACTGTTCTGTGCAGTTTATCACTCGCGCTCTTTTACGCATCGTACTGCGCAAAATAGCGCGAGTGATAAACTGCACAAAATAGTGCGATGCGCAACATAGCGCGAGTGTAAACTGAACAAAACAGTGCGATGCGCAAAATAGCGCGAGTGATAAACTGCAGAAAACAGTCTATGTTTGGCACTTCTTTACAAAAATCAGTTTTCCAAAACGATTTGCCAGATTTGGACTCTTTGGTGATTTATCGGTCTTGTATTGCACTTTACGAGACTAGATTCAGAACCATGACATTGAGTTCGTCCACAGCACCCCACATTTCCATTTCAGATATGTTTATTCCAAATATTAATCAGTCAAATGCACTTGCAAGCACCTACGAAGTATACAGAGAGCCTCATCGAGCTGGTCGCTTCTCTGATTGGCATGGTGCATAGGAGAAAGACGCTGCTTGGTCTCCACGGTATTCAGGTAATTTCCTTCATTTCAGTATACATTTCACTACCAACTCTATTGTGCACCACAATACCATATTCTCACTGATACACTGACTCCTCAACCGTAGCCTTTACCAAACTGCACTGATACACTATATTGGCATACTATACTCATACTTGTATCTAGTTTCTGTATGACACTCATTCTGCATACTATGCCTGCAACAATACACACACCGCATCTGATATTGTAGACACCCCATTTTTGACCGCCCTTAAGACTTGAGCGCCACTGATTGTTTACTTGGTGATGAAAGTTGTGCAGTGCAAAGGTCTGATTTCTTTGGCAAAGAGGAGCGTCAAATCCCAACCTCACACTCCATTTTTGGACCAAAACTATTTTGACCAAAAAGATTTTAGACCTTAAAACCCTCTCTTTCAAAATATGTTTGAAAAAGTTCCTATGATGTTTCGACGCTCGCATTTTGTTAAATATTGCACTTTTCGGTAAACCGAGCAAGGACAAAGTGGAAATAAATGAAAGAGAGATGAAATATTTGGAAAAATATTTAAAACATCCTGTTTAGAGGTTTGGAGGTGAAGAAAATTGGAGTGGAGAGAAGAAACCAAGTTGGAGAAGAAGTTGGGCATGAATCCGGTTAGGATCGAAACTGAGTAGTCTTCACTCAAAGAGGCATATCTTTTTGCACACTTGGAATTTTGATGTGATGCTGCCATCATTGGAAATAAGACTTCAAGGGCTTAAATGTAGGCTCAAGAATGACTTGCAAAGGAGTCCAGATGAAGGAGATATGTCCATTTGAAGTTGGGCCCAAAAGGTAGATTTTTCTAGCCAACCAGAGGTGGAGGTTGCTGACCATGGATGGGATTTTCTGGCCATGTGCCGGCCATGAATGGCCTTTGCTGGCCCCTTACTGTCCAAGAGTGACTCTTTCCGGCCATACATGGACATGTGCCAGCCATCAATGATGGCTTGCCGGCCATTGATGGAAAAAGGCAATTTTCTGCAGATATTTGTGTTCCAGCTGTTCCAACTGTCCCTTTTGGGATATTTTCGACCTGAGCTTGCATTCTTCTATATATAGAGAGCCTTCTCTATTGTTTTTGAGGTTAGAACATTTGAGGAAGAAAATTTTGGGAGCCTGTCTCTCTACAATTCTCTCTCTACAATTCTCTCTCTACATTTCTCTCTCTCTTGAACCTTAGTGCATACAAGTGTAGATACACTTCTCCTTTGCCTATACATCCTTGGCCAAAGTTGTTGATCTTTGGGATGAGGTTGCTTAAGGCTCTCTTGGAACTCCTTAAGGTGGTTTTGCTTGGTTTTGTTGCCTAAAATTGTGTTGTGCTTCAAGAGGTATAACTCTCTCCCTTTAAGCTTGTTTTTCATACTTGCTTTGCCATCTTTTTCCACCATTTCAAGGCTGGTCTTGGCATGGAAAAAGTTCTGTTTTTCAGTCCTAAAAGTGGTGGTTTGAGCCTTTGTGAGTTAGGGGGTTGTCCCCCCTTTTTGCTCTTTAGCTTGTTAAGCTTTTTGCACCATTTCTCATCACCTTCAAATCAAACTTTTTGGGCCTTTTTACCACTGAAACTCAAAGGTTTTTCAGTGACAAAAAGTATGTTTTGAGGTCCAAAATAGAAGGGGGTGGCCTCCCCTCCTTGTGTCTTGTTTGCAAGTGTAGATACCCTAACATGTGAGCATGTTTTTCTACATTTTTGTGACTTGATCTCAGTATGTTTTTGCTACTGATTTAGCATGCTTTAGCCCCAGTTTGAGCTTTCTTGGTCATATGAGCCATGTCTTGCATGGTTGTAGTGTAAATGGCTTTACTAGCTTTGTGTTTCAAGGCCTCTAACATGCTTTACTTGAGATGATTGCATGTTGTAGCATCATTTAACATGTGATTTTAGTGCATATATCTCTGTCACACTCTCACTTACTTCACTCTTTCATTGCTTTTGAGAGTTGTGCTTTGAGCTTTGTTTGTGAGCCAACACATGAGCATGTTTTTCTTGTCTTTTATGCTTTAATCTCAGCATGTTTTAGCCACTGTTTTGGCATGTTGTAACTCTATTTTGAGCTGGTTTGGTCAGTTGAGCTTGATATTGCATGCCTCTAGTGTAGTGCTCTTCACTAGCTTTAGTGTTTTTGGCTCTTAACATGTTATACATGAGTTGTTTGCATGTTGTAGCATTATTTTTCATGCCATTTCAGCACTAAAAAAGTCTGCAACCTCCCTCATTTCTTCATTTTTATATTTGTTTTGAGGGTTGGTTAACCTTATGATTGTGTTTAAGCTTGAGATAGAGCTTGTGCTCAATGGTTTTAACCCTCTTTTGAGGGTTCCTCCTAGCTAAAGGCATGATCTCTCTTATGTCTTAAATCACCCTTTGGTTGACCCCTCTCTCATTAGAGGACAATCACCTTGGACAAACCGGTTAAAGAATGGCTTGGTAATGCTAGAATGTGTAAAAAAAATGAGTCAAATAAAACATGACCAAGATAAGCATGTTGTGTTTGCATTGCATGTGTTCAATCGAACGTTATATTGAACACAAGGTAGATTGGAGCATTTCATACTCAAAGTGATGAAATGATCCAACCTCCTTTGTCTCCATCACCCTTGATCATGCATGATAGGGGTGGTGGTCCTTTGAGTCTTGTTTTGTGCATTTATTGAAAGTGTACTACTTGGATCTTTGGCCATCATGCATTGAAAAGGCCTGATTGGTGGTTTTGGATCCAAGAGTGCCTTTCCTTTGATGTTTTCAGATGATAAGGAGGGGCATAGTACAAACATGTCCTTGAAAAACCCTCATTTTTCCTCTGTTTGTGCTCTATTGCAGTATAGTGGTTCAGCACACCAGTGGCCGGCAGTGGCTTACTTATGGCCGACAGTGCCTCTCTTTGGCCGGAAAATGGCCGACAACAACCAATCATGGCCAGTAAGCCACTGGTACATTCCTCAGCAGTGGGTTGGTAAGGTGGAGCAGAAAGTTCTTGGAGGAACCCTGCAAACAGAGCCTCTCAAGAGCAAACCGGTGGGCTTTTCAAGGCGAAAACCGAATACATGCATCCTCCGCTTCCCGAGGCAGAGCTGAAGTAGTGTAGTTTTAACAGTTGTTTTGCATGTTTAGTTAGTATTCATTGGTTTTGTAATTTAATTAATTAGTGTGCTAATTGGTTAAGTGTTGTAATAATTAAGTAGCTTAGCTTAGCTATTTCTTTATTTTGTTTTGTAATAATTAGTCTAATTAGTTTAATTAGATTAGTTTGATTAGCCTAGCTTAGTCTAGCTTAGCTATTATTCATTCGGACCCTCCTTCGAGAGGGCGCAATGTTGTAATAAGTGTGCGTGAGTGTGTGCATATCTTCTAACCCCACGACTTTCTCCCTTTTATTTAACCGTTTTCGATGGTTAGATTAGGGCACGTTTTGATTGGCATATCTTATGTTTGCATATTTGCATCATTCATTTGTCTTGCATGCACTGGGCTCGGCGCATCATTCAAACTGCATAGTGTTTCAATACACTTCTTTGAATACGTGTTTCAAAGCATGTTATGAAATTGTTGCGTGCATATGCCATCTTAGATAGCCGAGCCTATTTAGTTGCATTATTGCATGTGTTGCATTAGGCATATTGCATAGTTAGGATCATGCATAATTTCTAACTAGCTTTTGTTTTGGCTTGGAGTACATTGTAAGTTTTATGCTTTAGCATACTTGCATGAGTGTGAGTGTTGCCATGATCACATACTTGCCATGAGGCTATTTGCTTCAGTGATTAACTACATGAATGCCTGTGGATGAAGGCTCTATTACTTGAATTGGAACAATTCATCAAATGTGAGTTTTAAGCCCACTTTGCGAAGTGGCAAATCATCATGTTTTTTAAGCCCACTTGAGGGTGGAAAATCCGCGCTTTAGCCCACTTGAGGGTGGCAACTTCAAACCATTTTCGAAAGCAAACATGAGTTGAATTCGTTCCAATTCTTGCGATTTAGGTCTATACTTGTGTGTGCATCACATAGTAAAGTTAGCTAACAATCGGAACAAGAACACATGTGCTTTAACATATCATGCTTAGTAGAGGCCGATCTTTGATCGGGCGAGTGGGGGTGCTCATTTCAGGACCTTCCCTTCTCGTACCCAAGTTCGCGAGCCGAGGTAACTTTGGTGATGATGGACACGTGGCCTTTGGCATGAGTCAGGGTTTCCTAAATTTCCTAAAAACAAAATATTTAGGTGGCGACTTTGTGATCTAACAAAGCAGTCCAGTTTTGGCAATATTTGATTTAAAATCTGATTTTCCAAAATGACTTGCCGGATTGGACTCTTTGGTGTTTATCAGTCTCACATTGCACTTTGTGAGATTAGATTCAGAACCGTGACAGGAGTCCGAACTGTAGGACCAATTCGCGCCTCTCTGAAAGGGGGCGCGCAAAGAAAGTCGAGTCCATAGATATGTTGACAACTCTATTTCCAGATTCCATCTGTACCAAGGGCACCAATGGCAGCAACAGCACTAGCACCGGCAGCACCTTCTCCAGCAACAGGGAGGAGAACGAGGTAGGCCCCAACACATGGCCGAGATGTACGCCGCGGTCGAGGCAGGGATAGGGGTACCTGAGGCCGAAGTAGTCCCTCAGAGCTTGTTTTGAGTGATGATGATGCCGAGACTAGTGACTTCGAGGAGGCAGCGAGTCGACATTCTGAGTCGTCTGAGAGTGGGAACAATGATGGTAGCTTGGGGTCCGGGAGCAAAGATGACGCTGAGGTTGGCTCTAAGGCATGGAGCAGAGATGATACCGACTCTGGCTCAGAGTTTAATTCTAACAGCGGCGCTGATGAAGACAGTGCCCCTGAGTCCTGTAACAGCGCCCGCGTGGGACCTCGGTGCTACAGTTCGGACTCCCCTTTTTTGTTTGTTGCGGTTCGTAATCTGAACCAAAGAGTCCAACTCTGGCAAATCGTTTTGAGAAAAATAGATTTTGAAAAGAAGTGTCAAACATGGACTGCTTTGCCAGATACAGAGTCGCCACCTAAATATTTTTAAAATGGGAAATTTAGGAAACCCTGACTCGGTGCCGAAGGCCACGTGTCCGTCATCACCAAAGTTGTCTTGGCTCGGGAGCTTGGGTACGATTGGGGAAGGTCAGCTATGAGAACCCCCTTTCGCCCGGTCCGAAGACCGGCCTCTACTAACCGTGATATCCGATTTTGAAAACATTACGTGTTCTTATTCCGGTTATTAGCCTAGAATTACTATGTTATGCACACGGCAAACAAGTATAGACTAGATTGCCTAATTTGGAAATAAGCATTGCGTATCCGTTCGTTTTGAAAAGGCTTTGGAATTTTGCTACTCGCAAGTAGGCTAAAACACGGATTTCAACGAGTTTTTCCAACTCAAACAATCCAACCTCCACCCACAGGCATTCAAACAGTTTATCTCATATAAGCATTTAGCCACATGGTAAGCCTACTGTCATGTTAACATTCACACGTATGCGAGATGCTAAAGCATAAATACTTACATTGTACTCCATGCCAAAACAGAAACCAGTTAGTAATCATATGCATGATCCTAGTTCATGTTAAGTGACTAATGCGACACAAGCAATGGTGTAATCTAGACAGGCTCGGCTATCCTAAGCATGGCATGTGAAATGCTACACGTAACAAGTATTCAATTTGGAAATTGAAATACAATGCAGTTAGCGTGATGTACCGAGCCCGGCGCATGTGAGACAAATGTATGGATGCACGCATGCATTGCATAAGGTATGCTAAAATGACCGTGTCCTAATCTACCATCGTAAGCAGGTAAATAAAAGGGAAGAAAGAAGTGGGGGTTGGAAGACATACACACCACTCACGCACACTTATTACAAATACGCCCTCACACGGAGGGACCAAAAGAATATACAGTCCGAATAACAAATCGCTAAATTAATTATTACAAAACTTCTAATCTAATCAAAATAAATGCAAAGAGAAGATGGCCGCAGCCCCGCCTCGGGATGCGTGAATAATGCATGTTCGATCCATCTTGCCCGGAAACCCGTTGCCATAGCACTACTGCCTCTGTTTTCACTGCCTTTCTTCTCTGAAAACTGCCAAAGTCCCAGAACACCTTCCTTGCATGCTGCTGTACACCACCGGCTGGAGGAAGTGCCCACCGGCCAGTTGAAATTTCCATCGGCTGCTTAGGAGGTTATCGGCCACCCATATAGTGCCGGTCGGCACTCTATACTGCCGGTCGGCATAAAATTCCTGCAGAAGACAGTTTGACAGCAACAGCAGACAGGCAGTGCATGGTATGGGATTTTGAGCATATGTAAGCATGGCCAATGCTTCCTATCATGCTTGGGACTCAAGGAAGCATGACCCTTGGTTCTTGGGCCATCAATTATGCATCTTGGTGCATGATAGCCTAAGGGACCAAGATTGCATTTCAATGTCAATATGCATGCAACACACAAATGAGACCAAGACCTTATCATGTATAGATCAAAGGCCTTGGTGACCAAGAGTTGAGACAAGTTGCACCACTTGTAGTGTGAACTCCTCTCTACCCTTACACTTGGTTTGACACCCCAAACCAAGACATGGAATGCATGTACACAACATGGCTCAAACGATGCAATTATGACATGAAGTGCAAGACATACCAAATGCAATGCAACATGTTATGGCAAGTGTGCAATACTAGGCATGCAAGATGCAAAGTATAATGCAAACATGGACAATTCTTGTAAAAGAACTAGCATATAACAAGGCTTTGCTAATCAAGTATGCAACAAACATGTTTCAAGCAAACAATAGTAGACTTAAACCATAATGGGACAGACCTCAAACCTCCCCAAAACAGTGGCAAAAAATGCCCAAAATGATGGACCAATACTCATGCAAACATGCAAGCAAATGGGCCCAAAACCAAGGCATAAACAAGGGGCTTTTCATTACCACCAACATGACCATTCATAGCATGTATTAGGCCACCAAAAAAACAGATTTCTAGCATGCAAAAATACACACACACACCTTTGACATGGTAGTCCCAAATGCCTTAAATATGCAAGCATGCATAATGTCCATTCTTAGGCATAAAAGACCAATGTTTCAAAGCATGAAAGGCATGACAAATGGGGACATATAAACATGGTATAGGGACTGTGAAATAACATATTAAATGATTTCAAATCATCTAAATAACCTATCCAATGCATATACATGGATCACATCCTCAAGGCTTACAAGCAACAATGCAAAACAACTACATTAAGCATGCCAAAAATGGTAAAACCAGTGGCCAACAGACCTAAAACAAGACAAATCATGGCCAAAAGCTTCAATAAGTCAAGCCAAAACATGAGGATATACAAGGCTAAACCCATGGCACATTTCTAGGCAAAATGGAGGATTACAAAGCAAGTATACAAAGCATGCTAAGGGCCACAAAACCACCATTAGCCAGAGATGTAACATGCTCCAAAACATCCAAAGAAAACTCTGAAATGGCGCCAAAAAAACAAGCAAGCATGCATTTCCCTTTTAAGCCAAAGACAAAGGCAAAAGAGGGACAAAGGGGAGAGGGGTGTCCCTCCCCTATACAAGACTTCAAACCACCTTCTTTACCACTAAAAAACCCACTAGTTTTCAGTGGTGAAAGGACCCAAAACAACAAGGCCAATAAGGCTCAAAGTAAAGACACCAAATAGGCCGAAATAAGGCCTAAAAGGGTGAGTTTGCACTCAAACCACAAAATGACCTTAATGAAGTTCAAAAGCAAGAAAATCTAAGACTTTTTTCAGTTATACACAAAGCTCAAAACACAAAGCAAGATAGGTAAAAACTTGTTGCAAAAATGGGGAATCTAAAGCAAAGTGCTCACCCTTGAAGAACACTTGAAGAACAGGTGGTGCAGTCCTCCTCTATTGATCAAAACCAGTCCAAAAACTCAACAAACAACCCTCCAAGCCTCCCAATCTCGAGCTAAGGTGTAATGGTGTGTGTATTGGTGCAAAAGTAAGGTAAAACCACACTTTTAGGCCCTAAAACACACACACAAGAGAAGAGAGAGGGAAAGTCTAGAGAGAGAAGATATATGGCAGCTATAGAGATACACAAGCTCTGGTTTTTGATCAAAAATGGCTAACCCCCCTCAAAGGGAGAGAGATGGTGTTTATATAGGCCAGACCAAGCCAAATAACTTAATGGCTAAGCAAAGAGAAAGGTTCAAAGGGGGCAAAAGAGTCTAGGCTTCTTGGAGAAGCTAAGACAGCTGGCCAAGCTTCTCAAGCTTCTAGAAGCTTAGTGGGTTCAAAGGTGCAAAGTGGTCACACTTATGCACGGGGGAATGTGATGGTGCATTCCAGCTGGCACAGCTGGCATGCACCATGCCTCAGGGGTTCAAAGGGTGCACGCCGGCCAGCCAAAGGGATCATCGGCACAAAAAAGTGCCGGTCGGCAACATATAGTGCCGACTGGCCAAAGATTTTAACAAAACAGTGCCGGCGGTACACATATGCGGCCGGTGATGATAGGGGAGGGCCGGTGGTGTGTGGGGATGGCTAATAAGCCATTCCCTGCCCTTCCAAGGCAAAACACAAGTGTTTGGTGCAAAACCAGACACAAAACGGTCGAGTTCGGAGATCCTGAGGCAGGGCGCGTAGCCGAGACCTCCGGGAACTCCAAACGAACACAAACATGGATAATCACCGAGTGTTCAAACGGTGACGTCCAAGTCTTGAGGACGGTCAAAAATGGGGTATCTACAAGTCCCCTCCGAGGAAGAGGACGAAGAGGGCCTCTCGAACTTGAGACGACTGGCGCCGATTTTGTAATTTTTGCTTAGTTTCTTTTTGTTTGGTAGCTTAGCACATGTATAGGTTCAAAAAGGTTTTACTTTGCTTTTGAAACTTGTACTTCTTTTTGTAAAAACCATGACCGGAATAAAACCTCACAGTTTTTATGAAAAGTGTTGTTATTTTTGCATCATGAGCACCATATTTGCATGAAAATGGAAATGAAATTGAATTTGAAAATGAAAACTTGTATTGGCACGATGTTCTTAATCAAGTAATGAGACAACCAACGACCAAAATACAAAATACAACTCGATAAGCAAAGTAAAAATAACTCAAACATAGATATACACACTTGTTAAAACCAAAAGACCCAAAACAAGACCTTAAAACACAAAGATCAAGACAAAAATAGGCTGCCAACACTACCTGGCACACAAGTGGACAGTCGGCCACCACTGGTGGATAGCAGGCCAAAAAGGTGGACGGCTAGCCACAATTAATGGCCTGACGGCCGCTAATGCAAGGATCACCAAATTGCTGACAGTTGGCCTCCACTCACAGCCTTATCTTCTATAAAAGGTCCTCCTTCGTGATTTTTTCTCCAAAACCTCATTTTAGCTGTTGTTTCTTCCACAAATGAAGATATTCCTTGTCGAGAAGCTCACGAATTCGATAGCCACTTTAGACGGCACGAAAAAGGTAAATTTTTAGGGTTTCGGCATAAATGCACTTTTTTCATTGAGCCATACTCCACTTTGCTTTCCGTTCCTCTATGCCGTGGCCCGATGCTGGGACCCGATTACATATATATTTCACTTCAAAACACAAGAAATGTGCCCGACTCTTGAAGAATTTCAAGCATTGATGGAAACCCGACGCGATGAGGAAATCGTACATCAACTCCTTTTTGGCCACGCCCAAGCTTTGGGACAAATGTGTGGGCTCACTTTGCACGACGCTCTATCCTTGGTCCATGACGGAGAGCTAGGCATACCCAGCTTGATTCATCGATTTTCTGAGATCGGTAACAAAGGCGACCTGCTCTGCGAGGTTTTCGGCAACATGCCCTTTGTTTATGTATGCTTGCACATTTCCTTCTTGCCCCTAGTTATAGCGGAACCAGCATTCGGTTGATCGAAGTGGCCCGATGTCTGAAATAAGGTAAGAGTTATATCAGTTTGACACTGGCCGAGACCCTGTTGGGCTTAGATGCTTTTCATCAGCGAGACACTACCAAGTTTGCGAGGAGTCCACTACTTGTTCAGGTATTATTTCCCACCTTTTCTGATATATGCCTCACATATCACTCGATACTCATGCTTTATTTTCCCTCAAAGCCCTTTCTTTACTTTTTTCTCAACACACATCTTTCTATTCTTTAATCTCTCTTATTTTTCATCCCTTCCCAGGTATGGCTCATGGATAAACTGAAGGTGGTGAACTCTTGCCCTGAGCACTCAGCTCGAGCTTATTTCTTCTGCCAACGACTAGTGGATTTCCCCAACGAGGGATGGTGATGCAACTGGATGTGCAGCAGATCTGCAGCTGTCATAGCTTGGCGTTACCCTTGGCTTAACTTGACTGAGATGAGTTACAGCATGACTCGGCATCCTGGCATACAGTTGATTGGCCTCATGCACTGCGTGTTCTACTTTCTCTTCCAGTTCAGACGCCAGTTTGGGCATGATCAAACCTACCCAGAGGAGGGGGTATAATTGTAACAACCCCATCACGTAATACCTTATATTTAATTAATGATGGAGATTTGAATTTTATGGCCTACTATTCTGATTTAATTTGGGAATTATGAAAATCTTAGCGACTAATTTGTATACGATTTTATAAGAGATTTATTTTGGAATTAGAACTTGAAAGCCTAAGTGGCTCAAGAAAGAATAATTAATGAGCTGAATTATTTTAAATTCGAATATCGAACCATATGGGGGTTTGATTAAATATTTGATTTGGATTTATAAAATTGGGATTTGATTAATTGGGTCCGAATTGGAGTTAATTACGTTATGAGGACTGGGAATTAAGGTTATTGTGGATTAAATTTATTTATGAGGTATTTAATCTGAGTATATGATTTATTATCGGGGACCTTGAGTTGACCTAAAATTAAGGGCTTTACTGATGTGAGATTTCATAATTGATGATGGAAATAAGCTTAATTTGATATTTGGAGCCTTTTGGGAGCTTGATTAAAAATATGATTCGGACTGATAAATTTAAATATAATTAATTGGGCTCTAATGGAAGTCAAATTAGGTTAATTAAATTATGTGGGTCTTGTGATTAGTCATGATTTTATGTTGTTGATGTGGAATTGCATGTTTAAGAATGTGAATTATAAGGATTTGAAGTTGTATCTGTCGGTTATAAGAAAATCTGTTGAAATTGTGACCTTTGGACTGAAAATTGAAAGCCTTAGAGGTGCGATAAACCAAAACCGACCGCATATTTATGATCGGCATGATTTTTAGAGCCTAGTATGAAGTTTTGTAAAAATCTGATTTGGAACGAATTAAATTGACTTTTTAATATTATATCTTACATCTATGTGTATATATATATATATATGTCTTGGTTGAGAGAGAGAGACTCAACAAAAGAGAGAAGGGAAAGAAAAATCTAGAGAGAGCAAGAGTGAAGCAAGAGAAGAAGAGAAAGCTTAAGAATGAAGAAGAAAGATGGGGAAATGGATGGAATTAAAGTAGAATTTAAGAGATTGGCTCAAGGTATGTGTAATCAACTTAACCTCTTGAGATTGACCTATTATTTGTTTGAATTCATGACCTAAGATGAAGAGTAAACACCTAATTGAGTTGGGTTGAGAAGTATAAGTTTAAATGGGCTCTCTTCATGGAATTGAACTTTGATTCTTTAGATTTGCTTGATTTAAAGGTCAGTTTCCTTACATTTGCTTATCTTGAAGTTGATTATGAGATGTTGAGCCTTAATCTTGAGGTTTTGTATGGTTAATCATATATGAAATGAAGATCTACATGAGTTTAGAAGAAGTTTTGGAAAAGTTTGATAAAGAACTAAATAAGGATTTTGATCTTTCTTGCTTAAAGATTCATGGTATTTTTAGTGTTTTGATTTGGAAAAAAACCATAACCTCATGTTTTCTATAGTTTTACATGTTTTTGAATGATTTAAGTTGAAACCTAGATTAGAAAATGAAAGAACAAGTGTTTGAACTAACTAGTATTTTCGAACAGTAGTTTTTGCTCAGAGCCGCACGTGTGGTGGGGCTTGCCGCACGTGCGGAATCCTTCTTCCAGCAACATTTTTTATTCTAAAATAAAAGCACGTGCCCTAGATTTCCCGCACGTGCGGATTTGGTCCCGCACGTGCGGCACTCCCCTGTTTCAGCTTAATTTCAAATAAGCATATCTCTTTCATCTGGACTCCGTTTTAAGTGATTCTTGAGCCTAAATTCAAGCCCGGAAGTCTAGTTTCCAATGGTGGTGGTCTAACATCCAAATTCTAAGTATAAAAATAAATATGCTCAAATTAGTGAAGGTTATTCACTTTCTATCTACCGATTTCATGCTATTTCTTCTTCTACCCAGCTTCCTTTCGTTTCCTCCTATTTTCCTAGACATGGATTATGACATATTGAGGACTAATGAGTTTAGAACCAACATAATTAATTGACTAAAGAACAAAGAAAGGGATCGGTTATATTCATATGTTGTGTTATGTAATTGTGGTTGTAGGTCAAGACGAGGACATCGTCTAACTGCTATCAGAAGCCCATCACTGTGAGTAATAATATAGTAAAGATATGTTTTTCGTTATCTATCTTGAGTTATGTATGACATAATTCTCTGAATGTTACATTTTATCTAAATGCACAAGTTTCCAAGAAATGTGAAATAAGTTATGCGCAAGGAATGTGAACTATTTATAATATGATATGGTGGGCCCAAGGCCATTTCGTTTATACTATGACATGATATGAATTGTTCGGTCTTTAAGACCTGTTAATTTTTGGTATGGAACAAAATGTTGTACAGAACTAAGTGCTACAGTGGGAGTCACCTCTAGAATCCGTATGAGTCACCTCTTGGATCCATATATACATGAATTGGGCCCAAGGAGAGGTGGAGACATGTCGATGTTCCATCTACTCCATGACAAGATACAGTAATTTGATATGATATATTTGGACCTAAGGTCATTTTGATATATGATTGGGCCCGAGCCCGTTTTGTTATACGTGGACCCAAGGTCATTCAGGAAATATGAGATAAGTACAAATGTTTTTACATTGCTATATGCATCATGTTACGAAATGTTATTTTATATGAATGAATGGATGACCTATTTTGAAATGTGCTTCTAACCTTTTGTATAAGTGGGCGTACCATGTACCACGTGAAATGTTTTATAAAGGTTGCAAATATGTATCCCATTTGCAAAAGCATGGATTTTGATATGATAAATGTTTATTTTAACATGATTTAAGATACATTTCAAAATTATGATATATGTTTTCTTAATGTTAAGGACATCATTCATTAACCTCTTTACTTTAATATTACTCATTGGGCATTAGCTCACCCTTTTATTTGATATATATGTAGGTGAGCCATCAGGGATCAACACGAGAGTTGTATCGAGGTCCGCCTCTCTGTCAAGCCACCCATGAAATGTCTCCATGTAGAGACGTAGTATACTTTACCAAGCTTAGTTTTGTTCAGGCTATGATGGCTTTTGTGGCGTATTAGGTTCATATGTAAATTTTGGGTTGTGAACTTTTGTCTATACCCAGATGACTTGGACTGTATACACATGAACTGCGTATGTGATATTTGTATATATGTTGTGATGTTTAAGATCCTGGCATTTAAGCACTATTCGATAGACATTCTGTTATTATTTTTGGTATCTGCTTCTGCTTAAGGCCCCGTATTTGAATAAATATTATATTGAAATTTTGTTTTGAGGCCTAAGTGCAGGTCGGTCATAGACCAAACTTTTAGGGACGGGTTTGGGTCGTGACAATAGTACCCGGCTTCATTCCCGATTCGTACTTCACACTTGGCTAGGTACCTCACGGCCCAGAGGACAAAAGGGCTTCTAGCCCCTACCCCTAGTTACAATTCTGCCTTTTCTGGTGAGTGCTTGGTTTGGCTCGAGAATGAGGCACAAACTGGGCCCATTTTGGCTTCAGAAGCTTCCGCAAGCACGAGCTAAGAACGTAGGAGCACCTGACTCGCCTATGCCCCTAGTTTATTACTTTGACCTTTCTTTTCAAGTTTTATGATGTAATAAATAGCTTTGATTTGTATCAGAGAGTTAGAGAACTTTATGTTGAAATTAATGGAATTAAAGTTGTGAATACTAAAAATTTTCCTTTTGGTCCAAAAATGGTCCAAGTCGAAAAAGGTAAAATTTTGAAGAAAATCAACTTTTATTAAAACTTTCCAAAACCATTTTCGAAAATGATCACTACCTGACACACACGGAATCGATCCTCAAGATGTACAACCCCGAACCAAAAGATCATAACTCCCCCTTGATTGAATACCACTACTGCTCTGCATTATAATTAGTTTTTCTTCCCAGAATGAAGATCACAACCGAACTCTCAGATAATTGACAAAGATAACCCGATCAAAAAAATGGACAGGACAGTTGAGTTGGAGATGATTACGGCTGAACTTCAGGATGAAGGTGCCTACGTATCCCAAAGACGGGAATCAGGCCTTACATAGTTCGATTCAGGTTCACTCAAGTATTAACTCTCTCTTTTTACGCTCTAACTTTTGCCAAAGTCGGCATTTAGGGTTTTCAACCTTCCGAGCTTAGTTTTTCTTTATTTCTAATTTTTCATGCTCTAACTTTTGCCTGGGTCACCCTTTTGGGTTTTCGGCCTAGCGAGCCTCTCAGGGGTAGTATTTCTTCAACTTGTTCATATTGATCGGCTACAAAAATTCTAGGCCATCTAGGTCCATGAGAATGACCGCCCCTCTTGACCAGATAGCTTTGATGATGTAAGGACCAGTCCAATTGGGTCTGAACTTGCCCCTAAAGTCATGGATGGGAGCTCGGTTGTCTTTCAGTACCATATCTCTCTCCTTGAGATTTCGAGACTTAACTTTCTTGTTAAAAGCCCTGGCAATTCTGCGCTGGTAGCCCTGTACATGATACAATGCTTTCAGCCTTCTCTCATCAAACAACATCAACTCTTCAAATCTGCTCTGTTGTCAGTCCGCCTCCGCTATCTGACACTCAGCCATAACTCACAGGAACGAGACTTCAATTTCAATTGGCAAAACAGCTTACACCTCGTAGACAAGAGAATATGGGGTTGCCCCTGTAGATGTTCGGATCGAAGTTCTATAGCCCCAAAGTGCAAATGGCAATTTATCTGGCCAGTCCCTGTAGGTCTCAACCATCTTCTGCTAGATGTTCTTATTGGCGGCTTCAACAGCTCCATTGGTTTGCGGCCTATATGTGGATGACTAATGAAAAGCCACATTATATTTCTCTAACAAGTCTATCAGCTCTTTCTTCAAGTAGGAGCCATTATCTGATATGATCTCGTTCGGGACTCCGTACTGGTAGATGATATTGTTTCTAATATATTTGGCCACATGTGATGCTTTCAACACTGTATAGGACTGAGCTTCCACCCATTTTGTAAAGTAATCAATCGCCACCAAGATATATTCATGCCCATTTGACCCTTTTGGCGAGATAGCACCGATAACATCGATTCCCCAGACTGAGAAAGGCCATGGCGAAGTCATCATGTATAGCTTTGACGGCAGAATATTCATGCGATTGGCATGAATTTGACATTTGTGACATCGCCGAACAAAACCAATACAATCCTCCTCCATGGTGGACCAGTAATACCCTTGCCTGAGAATCTTCCAGGCTAGCATCACACCATTCATATACATAACTTATGCATTCCCAGATGACCTCTTTTATACAGCTTAACCCCGCAGATGATAAATTGGATGACCATTCACTTTATTCCCCGTTTATCCTTGGCATTTGCCCCTAGTGGATACGTCTCTTTTTCTAAGAAGTTCCAAATATCGTATACCATGGGTTTTTGTCTTGCACTTCATCTATCGCGGAAATAGTTTCATAAGTCGGCGTGTATTTCTGCTCGATGGTAATCGGACGCATCGGGACTCCAAGTGGGATGTCTACCATAGAAGATAGAGTTGCTAAAGCATCAGCAAACTTGTTATTCTCTCTTAGTAGATGCGTGAATGTCCGTTTTTCAAATCGAGGAATCAGAACATCTAAGGTCTGATGGTAAACCTTCATTTTCTCTTCTTTGACTTTCCAGTCTCCATTTGCTTGAGAAACAACCAAGTTCGAATCCCCGATGACATCTAACCTTATTGCCCCTAATTCCAGGGCGACTTCTAAACCAACAACACATGCTTCATATTTTGCTTCATTATTGGACACCTTGAACCAAAGTTTGAAGGCTAAAGGTATATGGGAGTCATCGAGTGCTATCAGCAACACACCTATCCCATAACTATACTAATTGGACGCTCGGTCAAAGTACATAGTCCAAGTTTCCTCTTCAACTTGCAGAATGGCTTTATCTGGGAATAAGTATTCTACTGCCTCATCTCCTTCTACTGGATGGTCTGTCAAGAACTCCGCTACAGCTCTTCGCTTGACCGACTTAAGGGTGGCATATTTGAGATCAAATTCGAAGACTAGGAGCAACCAACGAGCCAACCTACCTGTAAGCGCCGGTTTCTCAAAGAGATATTTGATGGGATCTAATCTCGAAACTAGAATTACAGAGTTAGCTAACAAGTAGTGCCTCAACTTCCTGGTAGGCCATACCAAGGCTAAGCAAGCTTTCTCCAACGGAGTATAACGGGTCTTGTAATCTAGCATTTTCTTGCTCAAGTAGTAGATGGCTTTCTCCACCCTATCTTTAGATTCCTGAGCGAATATGCATCCCCGGCTCTGGTGGTGACAACACAAGCAGATTCTGGAGGTACTGCTTAACCTGCTCAAAGGCGAATTAACATCGATCATCCTATTGAAATTTCTTCCCTTCTTCAGGAGACCAAATAGTGGTTCACAAGTCAAGGTTAATTTAGAAATAAACCGTCTTATGAATTGCACTTTACCCAGAAAGCCTCACACCTCCTTTTCAGTCCTCGGTAGTGGCATTTCTAAGATGGCCTTAATTTTGGAAAAATCTACTTTAATGCCCCTCTGTGTGATCAAAAAGCCTAGCATCTTTCCTGCCGTTATACCGAAGGTGCATTTCTATGGGTTTAACCTCAATCGGTATTCCCTAATCCGTTGTAAGAATTTCTTCAAGGTGGAGTAGTGGCCCTCTCGTTCTTTGGACTTGACAATCATGTCGTCCACATACACCTCAACCTCTTTGTGGATCATGTCATGCAGAATGGTGGTTGTAGCCCTCTGATAGATAGCTCCAGCATTTTTCAACCCAAACAGCATAACCCGGTAGCAGTAGGTACCCCACGGCATAGTGAATACAGTTTTGTCTCTCTTCTCGAGCGCCATCAGACTCTGGTTGTACCCAGAAAGCCCGTCCATAAATGATAGCAATGCATAGCCCGCAGTGAAATCCATTAATTCGTTAATGTGCAGCGGAGGAAAGTCATCTTTTGGACTGACTCTATTCAAGTCCCGAAAGTCTACACACACCCGGATTCTACCATCCTTCTTCAGCACTGGGACGATATTGGCCAACCTAGTCGGGTATTCAGATACTAACAAGAAACCTACCTCGATCTGCTTGGTGACCTCTTCTGTTATACCCCTGTTCCCTATTATGCTAATTGGTCTTTAATATGAGCATGATTATGTATTTAATATGATTTTGTGTGCCAATTATGCAAATATATGTGGTTTTGAATTTCTATCTGTTCACCATAAGGATATCTGTTTGATTACCTGCTTTGGAAATTAAATTGAAGGCCCTATTGGCCATAGAAACCGAAATTGATCGCGCCATTATGATTGGCATAATTTTTAGAGCCTACGGTGAAATTTAATTGGAAATTGATTCGGATCAGATTAAATTGATTTAATTAATCAATTAAATGTCCAATTGTTTAATATTGAGATTTTGATGAGTGGGGCTATTATTTAAAGGGCCATATACACTCAATCTCTCTCTTTTACTCAACTTGACTGATTTTGACTCTAAGAAAAGAGAGAGGGTTGGCTAGAGAGAGGAAGAAGGAGAGTTGGGTGTTTGGCTCAAGTTTGTGAAGAATTGGAGGATTAAACTCAAGATTTTGCTATAGATTGGGAGAATTAAGCTTCTAGGTGAGTAATTCAAGGATCCTAGTTTGTAATTTTGTGAATTCAAGGTTGTTTGATGATCAAGAGTAAGGATTGAAATGAAATTGAGTTGATCATGTTGAATTAAAGGTCAATGTATGCATGCATGTATGTAATTGCTTTGAATTTGCATGTTTGAGCTTGAAATACCTAATCCATGTAAGTTTCTAGTTGAAGCTCATGTTTGTAATCACCATTTGCACCATGTAAGTTGAAATGAGGGTAATATATCACATGCATGTACAATTTATAAGAGTAGGAGCTTTGAATGCATGAATTTGATGAGTTGGTGATGAGTTTGGGTTAATTTGGGACATGGATGTGTTTGATTCATGAAATTGAGCTTCATAATGATGTAATTTGGTGTTTGTACCATGCTAGCACAAGTATATTCGAAGTTTGAGCCATATTATGTGAGTTGTGTTGATTTAAATGTTGAATTTGAGCTCAAGAACATTGCTGAAAAATCCAGAAATCTTGATGTCCGCTCGAGTGGGGGATCCGCCGCTCGAGCGTGGAATACGGGCTCCCAGTATTTTCTGCAGACATGGTGTCCGCTCGAGCGGGGAAGTTCACGCTCGAGCGGGGAACCATGTAGAGAGGCCTTCCGCTCGAGCACCAGACTTCGCGATCGAGCGTAAATATGACATAACCAATACTTTTGCAGGCCTCAAGGGTCCGCTCGAGCGAGGAAGTCCACGCTCGAGCGGGGACCCTGTTTCTGAAAATTTTGAAAAGGCATTCTGAGTTTCGTTTTCTGTCCTCTTTCACTTCTAAGTACTCTTAGGCATACATTGAGCATTGTAAATGAGCTAGAAGGATAAGAAAGAAGCCTAATGAGGAATATGTGAATTAAGAACGGATTGAATTGTTTGTAACCCTTTTGTGTTCATGGAATGTGTAGGGTCGAGCTCTAGGGCAAACCAACCAACCAATCACTGTGAGTAATATCTTAACAAAGATATCTGAAATGTGTTGTTGTCCAATTGCTTACTTCTCTCTAAGTTTATAAGTTTGTTAATTTGATTGGTGGATAATGTTTGCTATGACGTATGAATGGGCCAAAAGTCAGTTTGACATGAAAGTATGAATGGGCCAAAGGCTAGTTTGACACAAATGAATGAATGGGCTGAAGGCCAGTTTGACACAAATGAATGAATGGGCCGAAGGCCAGTTTGACATGAATGAATGAATGGGCCGAAGGCCAGTCTGACATAAATGAATGAATGGGCCAAAGGCCAGTACGATCTGAATAATAGAATGAATGGGCCAGAGGCCAGTATGATCTGAATGAAAGAATGAATGGGCTAGAGGCCAGTCTGACATGAATGAAAGACAAATGGGCCAAAGGCCAGTTTGACATGAATGGATTGGGCCCAAGGCCGTCCGATGTGTTTGGAACCGAAGTCACTTGATCTACATCTATTTATATACTAGATAGAAATATGAATTGGGCCTAAGGCCGTCCAATGTATATTGTTCCAATGCATCTTCTTTAATTGATATTATTCAATGGGCTATCGCTCACGCTCGTTCATGTGTTTGTAGGTGAGCCAAGAGAAGTCCAAACCCAGCCCTAATGAAGTCAGTGTGGAACAACAAAGGTTTTGAAGAGTCAACCCTTGCGTCTCACGCACGAGACTCATCTTCGCGCTTTTGTCATTTTGTTTTATTTTGTCATGTTGGCTAAGTCTTTGAATACGATGTATAGAGTTTTAATTGGCTGACTTAGACTTATATGATCCTGTTTGTACAGAGTTTTGTGTGGTACATATTTTGCTGTGAGTTATTAATATGCATATGTTTGGTTTGTTATGATGTGCCATGTAAGCACAGCTCTATGGACAAAGTTTTAAATTTTGCTTCTGTTTGGCCCCTTTACTCTGATGAGTATGTCTCATTTGGTTTGAGGCCATAGGTAATCTCAGGATTACTGGCCGGTTATGTCCTTAACCCATGGGGGCGGGTTCGGGTCATGACATCTTCCTTGATTTTCAGTGCCCCATCTGGACGTATTCTATGCAACTTCTGCTTGACTGATCGGACCTCAAGGTCAAAAGGGATCCGATGCTGTACAATCTCATAATTAATTCCAGGCATGTCTTCGTAGGACCACGCAAAACATCTTTGAAATCTTTTAACAGAACGATTAAATGCTCGCGTTCCTCCGAAGATAATGTGGACCCGATCTGGGCCAGGCGCGGATCCTTCTCAATACCCACATTAATGGCAATGACTTCCTCAACAGAGGGTTTAGCAAGTCTCTCCTTCTCTCGATTAATCAAGTTTTTCAAAGCCAGGGGAATTTCTTCCCCTTCGTTTTCATTAAAATTCTGAAAATCTTGGTCAATACAATCAACCAACGGCACAGAAAAGTACACAGAATCTACAAAGTTTTTATTCAAATGGTCTAAATCTTCAGTTACAGACTCAAAAGAAAAGCTAAATGAAGACCTAGACAGGACTTTGGTATCCAGGTTACCACCCACCCCCAGAAATACCAGAATCAGACCCAGAAGAACTTGAATCTGATCCTAATCCCACAGACTCAGTGGAATCAGATTCTAGCTCATCACCCAATTCAAAACCAGACAGATAGCCTTCCTCCAGCTACCAGGTAAGAGATGGTGCCCCTGATGCATCCAAAATGCCATTAGTTGGGTTCACACCCAGTTCTACCCCAATCATGGAGACAGTAAGGTTATCCCCCAAGTTCTCTAGGTCAGTCGTAGGATCTGTCAAGAGACAAGCCAGTGCTACTCCTACTCCAAGTTCGCTACCATCTGAGTCAGTTTCCATGCTCTGTTCAGCTTTGATGCTTGTTTCAGCCCTTTCCTCATTATCACTATTCTGCAGTTGCAGATCGAAGAAAATCTCGAACCCGGGGACACGCTACTTCAAGAAATTTATCCAAGGCTTGGGAAATCCACAAAATGGGAAGTCTTCTCCTTTTCGAACAAAGCGACCATTCAATGTCCCATGGATTGGCCTGTGGATGAGTTCATAGTGTTTCCCAGCTTGCTTGGCCTTGGCTCTGCCCTTTATCTCTTCTCCCTTTCTGATCCAGTCTTCTTTGGTGGGCATATAGCCCATTCCAAAGACATGTGGGTTGTGTGGCACATCTGTCAGTGCTACAACGCCTTTCCGGCAACTTCTTATGAGCCCCATTCCCAGAACGTGCTGCAGTTTGTTCATGAAATAGATGGACTGGGCGCTGACGTACATGCCTTCGTCTGTGACCAAAATGGTCTGCACTACCTGGGCTTCAACCAGAGTGAATCCTGAGAGAAATACATCGTCCTTGCCATGGTTGATCTCTAGCATTGGCGTAGTTACCTCTGGCAGTGGATGGATGGATGAATTCCCAAAAATAATTGCCACGAGGGTACTTCAACATCTGATGGAGAGTGAAAGAGACAACCTTCACATGGTGTAACCAAGGCCTCCCTAATAGTAAATTGAAGGTAGCCGGCACATCCAAGTCTTAGCCAGGCCCACCTGGACCCTGACTTGCACTGTGCCCATGACCTCTCCACTTGTATTATCATATGCCCAAATTACTTAGGCTGTAGGAACAAAGTCCGCTGGTTTAAGGCCAATTGCATAGGCGGTGCGAGAAGGACAGATATTGATGGCTGAACCGGTATCTACCAAAACCACCGGCACCCATTTCTCCCTGCACTCCATAGATATGTACAATGGTTTATTGTGAGTTGAGCCCTCCGGCGGCAGTTCTTCGTCAAAGAAGGTCAGAGTTGGCCTAGCACTACTTAGGAAGACCAAATCCACAAGCTGTTCAGGCGTGGTGTCAATGGACAATTTAGCCTTGTCCATTGCCGACAACACTCCCTGTTGGCGTCCCCGGGAGGCCATGAGAAGACCCCATGTCATGACCCGAACCCGCCCCTATGGGTTAAGGCCATAACCGGCCAGTAATCACGAGATTACCTACGACCTCAAACCAAATAAGACAAAACTCATCAGAGTAAAAGGGGCCAAACGGAAGCAAATTTAAAACTTTGTCCATAGAGTTGTGCTTATATGCATGTGGGGAAGTGGTTTGGAA
Source organism: Camellia japonica (assembly GCA_030407325.1). Lineage (NCBI taxonomy): Eukaryota > Viridiplantae > Streptophyta > Magnoliopsida > Ericales > Theaceae > Camellia > Camellia japonica. The sequence continues at coordinate 364,492 of JAPPVO010000003.1, forward strand.
ATACTCTTCAGATCCTGGGAGACGCTAGTGATCCTCAGTTAGTCACCTGAAAAGACACAAACACTCCTGTCGGGGGTGCCAGAATTAGCACTCCGACGGACAAGTCAGTTCAGACGCTCAAGGTAGCTTGTTTACTAAGTTAAGTGAAGTGATTCTTACATACCTTTCTAAATCTATGGTTCTTGTATTTATACTTGTTTTCTGGGCCTCAGGGCCAGACCCTACTTTTTTCCCATTGTCCCTTTTGTTTATTCGGAGCTACTGATCTCTGGCTATTCGGCCTTCCTAACGTATTCGGCCTTCCTAACGTATTCGGCATCCTAGTCACGTAGGATGGAGCTGAATAATACCTGATTTCCGGGGTATGCACCTTCTAACTCTTCTATTTATTCGGCTCCCACAATTGCCCCCCAAGCACTTTACCAACGACAGTTGGCTGGAGTGCTTGGTTCCGAATTTTCGAAAAGTCAGAGCCAAAATTCAGCGGTTGGCCTCATCCTCATGCGGATGTCTAAGCGCACCCCTTTCGGTTGTCGTGTCAACTTCCTGCCCCTTCGTACGTGTCTATTTATTGTGATTTAACATTTTGACATCCTTTCGAGTATGTATTTTATGACGCTCGTCGCTGGATTGCCTTTCGAATCGTCCCTGCAACTCTCTTCTCCGATATCCTCTTCGTCCTTTGTAAGTTCTCTCATTCCTTGCTTCGAAAACTCTTTCGAGTTTATTCCTTCCTTGGCATATTTCTATAAACTGTAGGGTATGGCGAAACATTTAAAAGACCTTCTCTCGTCAGATCAAATTGCTGGCTTTAGACGCCATTTCTCCATTCCTGATGATGTCTGTCTATCATTTGTGGCAGACGACACTCTTGATATGGAGAGGGAGGACAAAACCACGATTGTCTTTCCTCTTTTGTCAATCGCAGAGGGTGGAGTCCATTTTCCCCTTCACCCGTTTCTTAGGGCTGTACTTCGCCATTGGAATTTAATCCCTTCCTAACCCAATGTGAATTTCTTTAGAATTATAATGGGGGTTATAGCACTCAATCGTCGCCTTAGAATTAACCTTGGCATTCCAGCCATCCGACATTGCTATGCCTTGGCTAAGTCTTCTGGTCGGCACAGGCGTTACTTCCTTAGGGCCAAAGATACCGACCATCAGCTAATCACTATGCTTTCCAGTTCTGGGAAACGAGTTGATGATGTTATGGTCATTGTCCAGGGTAACTGGGAATTTGGCGAAAGGGGAGGATCACGAAGACTCTATTCCTAGATAGAGGGGCGAGCCAGGTGGCTGATTACCTTCTTGCTTTTATTATTTGTTCATTTTTGTTGTAAAGCCTCTTTTTTGAAATCTTACGGCTTGGCTTGTGAAGGGAACGATTTGAAGAAAGTCCTATCTTCAACCGACGACGCCATTCTTTCGGATATCAAAGTCGCGCTCAAGTATTTCGGCTGTCGAAGTCTTCAGAAACAGGGGAGGGCGGCCCACGTTCTGCTTCGTTACGAGCCGACATATACGACCTTCTCGGCGGCGAAAAATATCCCGGTTCCAAAGGGTGAAGATTCTCTTATCGCTCTTATTTTGTCTGACTTCAAAAACTTGAGGCAGGTTGGTTTTGAAGGGTCTGATTCGGAGTGGGATGTAGCTAATGTTGTCGAATCAAATCAGTCTGAAACCGAGTCTGACGAGGTATTGAATTCGGCCGATCCTCCATCCACTTCGGGCCGAGGGGATCTTTCACTTGACAGCGTTTTTCATGGCTTAAAGGGTCTTCCCGCCGCAGGCCCCGCAGACATGGCTGGGTTAAGCCTGACAAAACTTGCCAGGAAGGCGAATGCGGAAAGGTTGGTCGCACGGTGAAGAGCGAGGCCCTTCCGTCTGAAGTGCCACCCGCCACCGAATCTCAACTCTCGCTGCCTGTTAGCGAATCAGAGTCCTTGCGCGTTATTGAGGAGGAGACGGCGAAAAATTGGAATGCCGAATCTACTTTGGTCGTGTAGGCCGGTCAAGAAGTTGAGGAAAAGGCAAAGAAACGCCCTGCTGAGTTTGAGGCCGGTTCAGAAGAACAAGGCGGTAAACGTCCTCGATTAGAGGGATTGAATGTGATCTTTGTCATTCAGCCGATGATAAAAAACATGTCGGTTTCTTCTGATGCTTCGCCACTTAAAGATTCAAAAGTCGCATTCAGCGTGGCTACGTCCGTGTCTTTGCCATCTGACAAGAGGCTTTCCGGGTGGAACCAGATCTGAATGCGATAGCACTAGCAGCCCAATCGGCACTTTTGGTACATATTTGGACTTTTCTTCAATTTATCCAAATACTGTTGAAGTTATAGTTTTAAATTCTTGTTTTGCAGATCGTCGGAAGGATAGCCGATATGGGCCGTCGCCATCGCGACGCCGTCAAACAGATTGGTCGTTTACGAAAGGAGCTGAGGGCCAGAGGAGAAGGGTCGAGGTCAAAGTTTTGAGGGCGAACAAGGAAGCCTCAAGGGCCGAGGCCAAGGTGGAGAGGGCTCGTAGCGTGGATCAATTGAGATCGGATGCCGAGAAGAAGGCAGACGCGAGCGAAGATGCGCTCAAATTGGCCTAGAAGGCGGTCTCCAAACTGGAGGTTGAGTTGGCTGAAATGAAGGCGGCGAAGGAAATAGCCGACTTAAAGCTTCCAAAGTATTCGAGGCCGGGAAAAATGCTGGACTCACCGAGTATTTGGACCAAGTCCCCAAGTTTGAAAATCGGGGATTCAAACATAGCTAGCACAAAGCCCTTGCTGCTGCTAAAGTTTCATTGACTATGCCAATACCATATGAGCAAGTGGATGTTGAGCCATTAGAGTCTGATTTCGATGACTGATCTGGGCAACTGACATAGTTTTTAGGATTTCGAATGTATTTTTACAGTTTTTAGTTTGGTAATTTTCATGTATTGCTACAATCATAGTTTTTTGCTAAGCATTTGCATGCGGCTTGTAGCTTTTGTATATAAAATTTCATGAGTTGTGCTGAACTTGCTAATATTGTTGATGAATGATATTGCTTTCAGTTATGGTTAGATCGGCTACTTAGCTTAGGTATTTGGCCGACCGGATTAATGAATCTGCCCTTGCCTTAGCCAGGGCGCGAGCTTGAGAAGCCAAATGGGTCTAACTCGTGGGCTGGCTGAGGTATAGACTGATCGGCGCTTGCGCTAGAAAACATGGCCAACCAAAATAATAAATCTGCCCTTGCCTTAGCACCAGATTAGTAAATCTGCCCTTGCCTTAGGCATAGAGTGATCGGTGCTTGCGCTTGAAAACATGGCCGACCAAATTAGTAAATCTGCCCTTACCTTAGCCAGGGCGCGAGCTTGAGAAATTGAATGGATCGAACTCGTGGGCTAGCTAAGGCATAGATTGATCGGCGCTTGCGCTTGAAAACATGGCCGACCAGATTAGTAAATCTGCCCTTGCCTTAGCATAGAATGATCGGCGCTTGCGCTTGAAAACATGGCCGACCAGATTAGTAGATCTGTCCTTGCCTTAGCCAGGGCATGAGCTTGAGAAGCCGAATGGGTCTAACTCGTGGGCTGGCTGAGGCATAGATTGATCGGCGCTTACGCTTGAAAACATGGCCGACCAGATTAATGAATCTGCCCTTGCCTTAGCCAGGGCGCGAGCTTGAGAAGCCAAATGCGTCTAACTCGTGGGCTGGCTGAGGCATAGAGTGATCGGCACTTGTACTTGAAAACATGGCCGACCAGATTAGTTAATCTGCCCTTACCTTAGCCAGGGCACGAGCTTGAGAAGCCGAATGGGTCTAACTCGTGGGCTGGCTGAGGCATAGATTGATCAGGGCTTGTGCTTGAAAACATGGCCGACCAGATTAATGAATCTGCCCTTGCCCCAGTGAGGGCGCAAGCATCATAGGCCGATTGGGCCTAGGTCATGGGCTGGACAATTGTCATCCGACTTTTGACGTTTGGGATTACTAACGTTGCCTCGGGGGAGCTGCATACATTCAAGGATAAAGGGGGTGGGTTCACGCCAGAGGCCCTACTTATTTCCATTCAGGCTTGATTTAAACTTAGGAGGGACGAAGATTGGCTGAATTAGATGCCGCAATGAATCGCAGTAGCGAGCCTATGCACACGGGAAGAAGAATGTCCAAGGATCGGGAAAAATAGCTGCCCCTTAGTCGTCGAAGCAGATCGCCCCGAAATGACAGACAACAACGGGCAAATTCCCCGCGCCCGCGACCGAGAATCAAGCCTGATGCGACGCCATGACCGTTGAGTTTTGCAGTTTTCATGAGGAATAGACCAATGACGGAGGCGGATTCTATCATTAAAGACCTAGGTGTGGCAGTCGAGTTTGCTCGACAGATCTTTCCGCCGGAAGTCCAACAATCGATGGTCGGACGTCAAGATTTCGAAGTATTTCGAGACGGCATACATGGGGCTGTGAAAGGACTATATACAGCTTACGAAGTCAAAATGGGTCTGTGCGAAGCGCGATATGAGAGTGAGAAAAAGGACGAAAGGAATCACAGTCTGGAGACTCGCGCGGAAAAGGTTGAGCATGAGCTTCGGGAGCTTATGAATGTTCAAACGAGCGCGTCGGTGGCGGCCGGTCAATCTAAATTGGTCGTGGAGGAGAGAGTGACCCAACGGACCTCGGGTTATGAAAAGGGGTTTTAGGACGGCCTGAAGGTCGGGATAGAGAAAACCAAACGAGACCTTGCTGAGGAGGTCTGCCGATGTGAAAATCGTGGATTCAAGCATGGTTGGAGCAAGGCCCTTCAAACCGAGGAAGCTCTCGAAGTCGTGGGCATTGATTCAGCTTCACCCCTGTATCATCGTCATTACTTACCCTATTCCGATTTCGAAATTGAGAAGAGCGATGATGAGGGTGCCGAATAAATAGACTTTGTAACGCGAGAACAGACTTCGTGCCGAATAAATAGAATTTCTTTTATTTTCAACGTTCGTATTTGGTTTTCAAATGTTATGTGCTTAATTAAACGTCTTATTTCAACTTACTGGCAAGTTTTGTGTTGCGTGGTACAAACATTTAAATATGCATTGACTGGCTCGAATTAAGAACAATTCTCATTGAATATTTATTCGGCCAGTGAAGTGGTCCGAATGCATCTCGCACAAAGGCTTCAAATCCGGAGACTTAATCGGCCCTAAGGTGTCATGCACCAAAAGGGGGCTCCGAATTCAGAGACTTTATTTGGCCAATTGTGATATCCACAAAGGGCGCTCCGAATTCGGGGGCTTAATCGGCCTTAAAAGCTTAATCGTCCCTAAGGTGTCATGCACCAAAAGGGGTTCCGAATCCGGAGACTTTATTTTGGCCAATCGTGATATCCACGAAGGACGCTCCAAATCCGGAGACTTAATCGGCCCTAAGGTGTCATGCATCAAAAGGGGCTCCGAATCCGGAGACTTAATTTTGGCCAATCGTGATACCCACGAAGGGCATTCCGAATCCGAAGACTTAATCGGCCCTAAGGTGTCATGCACCAAAAGGGGCTCCGAATCCGGAGACTTTATTTTGGCCAATCGTGATATCTACGAAGGGCGCTCCGAATTCGGAGACTTAATCGGCTCTAAGGTGTCATGCACCCAAAGGGGCTCCGAATCCAGAGACTTCATCGGCCTTAAGAGGCTTAATCAGCTCTTAAGGGCTTGGGAGCTGAAGCATGAGAAAACGAGAAACTTTGTATTGCAACGATGGAATATGTACAAGTATCAAGCCCACAAGTCAGGTCAATGATAGAATTTACATGAATGTGTTGAATTCTAAGGCCATGGCAGGCTTCTTCCTGACATGTTTGAGAGCCGATATGCCCCAGTTCCTACGATGGAATCTGTCTAATAGGGACTGTCCCAGTTTGGACCCAATTATCCATCGGCCGGTCTCCGGTCGGCTGGAAGTACCTTCTTCAGGACCAACTCTCCTGGCGTGTATCGGCATAACTGAACTCACTGATTATACGACTTGGCGAGCTGCTGCTGATACCATGCCATGGATGCCAGGGCGTGGCCTCTTCGTTCTTCGATTAGAATCAGATCCAAGGCAAGCATCATGTCATTTCAACCCGTATCAAAAACTTGCGATTTCAGGGTTGGGAGGCCGATTTCCAGGGGTAAGATTGCCTGGGTTCCAAAGCATAGAGCAAACGGCGTTTCTCCAGTGGATCTCCTCGGCGTAGTACGATGAGCCCACAATACACTCGGCAATTCTTCGACCCATTTGCCTTTAGCTTTTTCCAGCCTCTTTTTGATGTCGTCCAAGATGGATTTGTTAGAGGCTTCAACTTGACCGTTACTTTGGGGGTAGGCCGGTGTAGAGAAGTAAGGCCGAATACCATATTTGCTGCATAACTCTCGATATACGCCACAATCGAACTGGGTGCCATTGCCTAAGATGAGAGCTCTTGGAATGCCGAATCATGTTATAATGTTTCTCCATACAAAACGTTTAATGTCAGCATCTCGTATATGTGTTAAAGCCTCCGCTTCGACCTATTTTGTGAAGTAATCTGTCGCAACGATTAAGATTCGCTTATTCCCTGGGGCCCTCGGCAATGGTCCTATGATATCAAGTCCCCACTGAGAAAACGGCCAGGGGCTGGTGATAGAGTTCAACCCTTCGACAAGCAAATGGGTTAATGGGGAGAACTTTTGGCACTGTTCGCATTTTTTTACATAACTCTCTACGTCAGCTCTCATTGTCGGCCAATAATACCCCTGTGTTATAGCTCGATAGGCCAGGGAGCGTCCGCCAGAATGGGCACCACAACTGCCCTCATGTAACTCAATCAGAAACTCCTCCACTTTGTCCGAGTGCACGCATTCCAAATATAGACTAGAGAGGGACTTTTTATAAAGCCCTCCTTGCAGATCCAAATAGTATCGCAGGGCTTTATTTTGCAACTTGTGTGCTTCTTTTTTGTCCTCTGGGAGTTGTTCAAAAGAGAGGAATGCAGCAATGGGGTCCATCCAGCTTGGTGCGGATTCTATAACGTTGAATGGATTTCCTCCAAAGGGCCAATGCTCAGCACCGGGATGAAACCTACTTCGATGGTTCGTTTGATCTCATAATTGATGGCGGAGGCTAGGCACGCCAGGGCATCTGTGTGTGTGTTCTGGTCGCGTGTTATTTGGTTCAGTTCATGATGGTCAAATTTTGCCAGCAAGGAATTGGCCGTTTTCATGTAGGCCGCCATACAGTCGTTTCTTGCTGCATACTCCCCCTTTAGCTGATTGATTACCAATTTTGAATCACAAAACACAAGCAAACACCAAGCGCCGAGAAGGTGCGCATTCCGCAGACCGGCTAGAAGGGCTTCGTATTCGGCTTTGTTATTTATGCTTCGAAACCAAGCTTGACGACCTACTCAATTACTGTGCCATCTGGAGACATGATTACAACTTCGGCGCCGCTGCCCCTTTGGTTAGACGATCCATCACAGTATAATTGCCAAATATCCCTGACATAAATTCTCCAGTTTGGCTTTGGTCGAACTTTGTCAGGTTTGAGGTCGACAAGCCCGCCGGTGAATTCGGCAACAAAGTCGGCCAGCACCTGCCCCTTGATTGCGGTTTTAGGTAAAAACTGAATGTCGTATTGGCCGAGTTCAAGAGCCCATTTTGAAACACGTCCTGATGCTTCTGCACTCCGTAGTACTGATCGAAGGGGATAATCTGTTAGCACCCCAACGCTATGTCCCTAGAAGTAATGCATCAGTTTTCTTGTCGCCATGACTAGGGCTAAGATGAGTTTTTCCAGTGGAAGGTAGCGTGTTTCGGCGTCAACCATTGCCTTGCTCACATAATACACTGGCCGTTGCTCCCCCTCCTCCTCTTTTAACAGTACAGCGCTGACGGCCCTATCGGAAACTGCCAGATACAGAATGAGCGGGTTACCAGCGGTGGGTGTTGTCAAGAGAGGTACTGAGTGGAGGTAGGTCTTGAGTCCGTTGAAAGCTGTTTCACATTCGGTGGACCATTCAAAAGCCTTGCCCTGCCGTAGTGTCTGAAAGAATTGTCGGCAGCGATCTGTAGACTGGCTGATGAACCTGTTGAGTGCAGTGGCCATCCCCATCAACTTTTGGACTTCTTTTACTGAACGAGGGGAGCTGAGTTCCAAGATTGTTGTGACTTGCCTTGGGTTGGCTTCGATTCCTCGGTGATTGACAATGTAATCCAGGAATTTGCCAGAGCCGATTCCGAACGCACACTTGGAAGCATTCAGTTTCATTCTATATTTGCGTAAGATACTGAATGTCTTTTCTAGATCGGCTATATGATTCTATTCTTCTTTGGACTTGACCACCATATCGTCGATGTATACTTCCATAGTGTGGCCGAGTTGCTCTTTGAACATGGCGGTGACCAGTCTTTGGTAGGTTGCCCCTGCATTCTTCAACCCAAAAGGCATAACTTTGTAGCAGTAGGTTCCTCTTGGGGTGAGGAATGCAGTTTTGTCCTGGTCATCTGGATGCATGGCGATCTGATGGTAGCCTCTGTAAGCATCGAGGAAGCTCATACGTTGATGGTGTGCCGTTGCATCGACAAGTTGGTCGATTTTGGGTAGAGGAAAACAGTCTTTGGGGCAAGCTTTGTTTAGATCCGTGAAATCGACGCACACTCGCCAAGTCCCATTTTTCTTCTTCACCACCACTGTATTGGAGAGCCACGTAGGGTAAGTGACTTTTCTAATTGCCCCGGCGTCAAGCAGTCTGTCTACCTCCTCAACAACGGCGGTAGTGTGCTCTGCGGCAGACCGACGGCCTTTCTGAATGATCGGCTTACATTTGGGATCGACATTCAGATGGTGCTGTGAAACTGATGGGTCTATACCCAGCATTTTGTACGGAGTCCATGCAAAGACGTCAAGGTTGTTGAGCAAGAAAGAGATCAGCTGCTGCCTGTCGGCCTGATTCAGAGAGGCGCCGATCATGAAGAACTTTTCTGGGCTTCCATCGATGTCAACTCGGTCTAAACCTTCTGTGGTCTTCTCATTTGGATGCCGCCCAATGTCATCAAGGATCTCTCGATTCGGCACCTCAATTGAGTTTACTTGCAGTTCCTTTGGCGTTCTGGCGGCAAGGAGATAACATGCTTGCGCCGATTTCTGGGAGCTGCGGATTTGCTCAATGCTGTGTTCTGTTGGGAAACGTAGCAGTTGATGATAGGTGCTTGGGATGGCCTGCAAGGTATGCAACCACGATCGCCCCATGATGAGATTGTACGGCGATGGCAGCCTAACGACCAAGAATTCCACATCCACCGTTCTGGAACCTGCTCGAACGGGTAGGCTGATCTTTCCCAATGGGTACTCTGGATTGGCATTGAAGCTGAATAGTGGATAAGGAGCCGGAGTCAGATCTGACTCGTTGAACCCGAGTTTGATGAAGGTTTTATAATACATAACCTCTGAAGTACTGCCTTGGTCGATAAGAACGCGTTCGACAGTGAACCGGTTTACGTGTAGCTCAACAACCAATGGATCAATGTGAGAGAGTGTTACGCCAATCAAATTAGAGTTGCCAAAGGTGATACTTGGTGCTTCTCAGAGCCACTTTGCTGGTGTGAGTTGCTGTTGGGGGCCTGGATGTGATTGGATTGCATGCACGGCCGGGGCTATTGGCAGGCTGTATATCATGTGGACGGTGTCAAGCGGAAGTGAATCCTTTGGAAGGACAGATGTTTTGATCGCACTCCTCCGTACGCATTGCTGGAGACGTTCATCCTTTGCCAACTCCTCAAGGTGGTCTGTTGAGGCATAGCGGCCGTCAGTTTCTTGCCGTCAGGCTCGAGATCGTCGATCATCTGCCCTCGGGGGTCGCTCAGAAGCCTAGCGCACTGTTTGTTTGGACTTTGCGATTTCCAAGGCCAGATCGCAACGAAGGCGTTCGTTCTTAGCGATGATGTTGTCCAACCTCTGTTTGGTTTGCCTGGTTTGTTCCATGGTCACTTGTATTGTCTTTTGCTTTGGATTTGAAGATGAGCAGAGGTTCAAGGCAAGTCTTGCTGCGATGGTTTTTGGTCCAAGCGTGTTTGTGGGAGTGAGGTAATCTCTCTATGTGGTCTCGTCAGTGGCTATCAGAGGATCTTCAGTCACGCCTGCCATAGATGTATTTGAGTATTCCCACAGACGGCGCCAATTGTGGGGAAGTGGTTTGGAAATACTCTTCAAATCCTGGGAGACACTAGTGATCCTCAGCTAGTCACCTGAAAAGGCACAAACACTCCAGTCGGGGGTGCCAGAATTAGCACTCTGACGGACAAGTCAGTTCAGACGCTCAAGGTAGCTTGTTTACTAAGTTAAGTGAAGTGATTCTTACATACCTTTTCTAAATCTGTGGTTCTTGTGTTATACTTGTTTTCTGGGCCTCGGGGCCAGAGCCTACTTTTTTCCATTGTCCCTTTTGTTTATTCGGAGCTATTGATCTCCGACTATTCGGCCTTCCTAACGTATTCGGCATCCTAGTCACGTAGGATGGAGCCGAATAATACCTGATTTCCAGGGTACGCACCTTCCGACTCTTCTATTTATTCGACTCCCACAATGCACATTATAACATTCTATACATACATATGTTAATAACTCATAAGATAAAGTATAGTGACATAAAGTTCTATACAGACAGGATCATTCGAGTCTAAGTCAACCCATCAAAACCATATACAGATATACACAAAGTCCTTGCCAACATGACAAAATAAAACGGAATGACAAAAGGTGAAGACAAGCCTCGTGCGTGAGACGCAAGGGCTGACTCTCTAAAACTTTAGTCATTCCACACAGGCTTCACTAAGGTTGGGTCTGGTCCTCCCTTGGCTCACCTACAAATACATGAATAAGCATGAGCGATAGCCCAGTGAATAATATCAAATAAAGAAGTTACACAAATGATATGTAGAACAACATGCTTCAGACGGCCTTGGGCCCAATTCATATTTCTATTTAACATATATACCCAATTTAGGTCAAATGACTGCGGTTCCAAGCATACTGGCCTTTGGCCCATTCAAACTTTCATTCATGTCAAAAAGGCCTCTGGCCCATTCATTCATGTCAAAACGGCCTCTAGCCCATCCATTCATGTCAAAACGGCCTCTAGCCCATCCATTCATGTCAAAACGGCCTCTGGCCCATTCATTCATTCTTGTCAAAACGGCCTTTGGCCCATTCAAATGACAAAACATTGTCCACCAATCGAATCAACGAACTTATAAACTTACATAGAAGTAAGCAATTGGACAACAACATATTTCAGATATCTTTGTTAAGATATTACTCACAGTGATCAGTTGGTTGGTTTGTCCTGGAGCTCGACCCTACACATTCCATGAACACAAAAGGGTCACTAACAAGTCAATCCGTTCTAAATTCACATTTTCCTCTTTAGGCTTCATTCTAATCTCTTTAACTCAATTACAATGCTCAATGCATGCCAAAGAGTACTTAGAAATGAAAGAGAACGGAAAACGGAACTTAGAATGCCTTTTCAAAATTTCAGAAAACAAGGTCCCCGCTCGAGCGTGGACTTCCCAGCTCGAGCGGACCCTTGAGGCCTGCAAAAGTACTAGTTATGTCGAATTGACGCTCAATCGTGCACTCTAGTGCTCGAGCGGAAGGCCTCTCTACATGGCTCCCCGCTCGAGCGTGAACTTCCCCGCTCGAGTGGACATCCATGTCTACAAAAATGCTGGGAGCCCATTTTTTACGCTCGAGCGGCAGTTTCCCTGCTCGAGCGAACATCAAAATTCTGGAAATTCCAGATTTGTTCTTGAGTTTGAATTCATCATGCAAAAGGCTTTAAGCCCAGCTTAAGGCACCCAAAAGCATGCAAATACATCATATGGCATATGAATATAAACAATATGAAGTCAATTATCCAAAATCATGGTCCAATTCTTCAAAATTAGTCATGGTTCATGCTTTCAACCTCATAAAAGCTCCACATTTTTAATAAACAAACATGCATGCCCAATTTGACTTCATTTTCCCTTCAAATGATGCAATTAGTGTTCATTCCCATGAAACTCAACAAAAACATGCTTGCATGTGGGATTAAACTTCCAATCCTTCATAATTCACAAATTACATGCTAGATTTTGTGATTCCATAGGAATTCTTTACATGCATGCACATATCAAGCTTCAATTTCAACAAAACCAACTCAAATCATGCTCTTGATCACAAACAAACTTGAACTTACAAAATCACAAATTCAAACTTATGAATTCAAGATCAATTACCTACCTAGAGGCTCAATTCTCCCAATCAATAGCAAACTCTTGAGTATGGCTTCAGAATTATCAAGCTTCAAGACCAAAATTGCCCAATTCTCCTCTCTCTCTCTCTCTCTCTCTCTCTCTCTCTCTCTCTCTCTCTCTCTATAGCCGGCCTTCTCACCCTCACAATGTATAACTCAGATTTTGAGCTCAAAAAGAAACAATGAGAGGGTATATGGCCCTATATATAAAGTCCCACTAATTCTTATTTAATAATAATAAATAATTGGGCACTAAATCCTCAATTTAATCAATTTAATCTAATCCGAATCAATTTTTCAATTAAACTTCACCGTAGGCTCTAAAAATTATGCCAATCACAATGGCACGACCAATTTTGGTTTCGGTGGCCGATAAGGCCTTCAATTTAATTTCCAAAGCAGACAATCAAACAGATGTTCCTACGATGAATAGATAGAAATTCAAAACCACATATATTGGCATAATTGGCACACAAAATCATATCAAACACATAATCATACTCATGTTAAGGACCAATTAGCATAATAAAGGACAGGGTTATCACACCCCAGATGTCAGATTGGATTTTCTTAAGCTGTTTTGACACTGCCTCTTCTTCTAGTTGTTTCTCTTTCTATTTCTTGGCCTCTCTGTCTTTTCCAGATGCCTCTGCTTGATCTAGGTGCAGCGGCTTAAAATGCTGCCCACTTCTTGTCAAATGGTCTATTTCTTCAGAATACCACATATTGTCCGAAAGGGAATTGCCCCAATCTTCATCGATGTGGGCCAGATGGAGATCATCATCGTCCTACCATTCACCTTCAACAGCCGACAAGCAGTTGTCTGGCTCTGTACGTATCACCTTTACATCATAGGTATCCCCTGCAGGGTGTTGGACCATTACAGCTTCCCGATTGTCTTCAATTCTTTCTTGTTCGAACTGCCTCAGTGTAGCCTCCTATTTGGTATCCACAGTGCTCACAGTGCCCACCTCCGAGGCTAGGTTTTCCACACTAGCGCTCTCCGGCAGCTTTCCTTTCTCATTTGCCCTTCCAGCCACTATAGCGATCTCTACTTCTTTTCCCTCTGGTTTGATTTCAGTTTCTTCCTCCTTGACTGGCTCAACACTCAATCATCCAGAGTTGTCAGTTAATACGTTTAAGTCGAACCAGCCGATCTATACATCCCCCTAATCCGGCTTGTCAAGGAACTACAGGTTGTCCAAATCCTTCTCGAGTTTTACCAAATCAACCAACCCTTGGCTCGGGCCATCTTCCCTGACTACATTGATGTCTACAAAGACTGGCAGTACCAATTCAGGCTTGACTTGACCAGTTGGCACAATGTAGCAACTTGGATAATACACCCCATCAGACAAGTCCTCAGAGCACTCCGATAACAGGCTAATACTTTCCTCCAAGGTAGACTCCCCTTCCACTGTAAGCATCACCACAGGCTTGGATTGAGGGTTGGACATGTCCATCATGCACAGATCTGTGCCTTCTGGAATGAAGAACGTCAATTTTAGAAGGTGGAAAGGAGTGGTATATACGCTGGGGTCATAGAGGGTGGCCAATGTATGGATCAGGTTGAGATTTCGAAGTGGAGACAGTTGATTATGGGTTGGGAGTTAATTTGTGGTCACGGTTGGTTTCTGGGGTGGTGCGATCACCTTGTTGTCAATGAGATCCTGAATCTCATGACGCAATCGAAAGCACTGGTCGGTGTCATGACCATGCTATTGGTGAACTGCGCAATATTTTGCGAGATTGTGTTTGAGTGGGAGAGGATCAAGAAAGGAAAGGGGTTCTAAAGGTTTGAGGTGTCCTTTCTTTACTAGCACTTTCATGGCTTGAGAGAGGGTTATGTACAATTGGTTGAAAGTTCTCTGGGATCGGGTGGGATTGGACAGTGTTTGTGAGCTTGTGTTGGCAAAGGGGTCAGCAGTCTTGGTTATGGTGACAACACTTACATCTGACAGCCTCGCAGCTGTGCTACCACTAGCAGCATTGGAATTGTGGACAAATAGCTTTTTTGTCGGCTCCTTCTCATCTGTAATAAGCCCTTATTGCATGACGTCTTCAATTTGCACTCTCATTTCATGGAGCTCGATAAATGTGAATAGAGGTAGGACAATCATCTTTTGCAGCAACTTGCCGTGTAGATTCCGAAAACCATCCTGATCTGATCTTTCTTAGAAGGCCTCGTGGTCATCATCGAGGCTTTAGCTCTCCACCTTGTCACAAATTCAAAGAAGCCCTCCTTTGGCTTTTGGCGTGTTGCCTTGAGATCACGAGTTGTGACCTCGATTTGGGTATTGTACGAATATTGCGCAACGGAGGCCTCGGCCATCTCCTCCCAATTTGTTTGACAGAGTCCTCTAACTTAGCATACCATATGGACGCTATACCTAACATGGTACGGCCAAAAAGAGACAACTTTTGTAGTCTCGTTAATCCCATCGGTTGCAAGATGTTTGAAAACAACCGAAGGTGAACTGTAGGATCTCCAGAACTGTCAAAACGGTCAGTGTGCGGCATTTTAAACTGATCTGGCTATGTCACTGCAGAATCGGTATACCCGTCCTCTATCTCCAGGATGGAGTTAACCCCTTACGCCCTTTGAATAACTTTTCCAACTTATTAACCTTGAGTACAGTTGGGTCAACCTCGAACTCAAATGGAGCTTAAGGCTTGTGCTTGGTTGGCTCTGCTAGATTGCCCTAGTTTTCTTGGACATTGGCAGTATGAACGGTGGCTCCGGGTGCTGGAATACCCGTGGGAGGTGCATGGGATGCAGAGGCCGTAGTCGGCTGTGGTTGCTATTGTTGTAGCCTGGTTATAACCTCGGCCTGGTGGGCCGCATCTTGCTGTAAGGTTTCAACTATCTACTTCAAATGATGTATCAATTCTTTCATACTACTGGGGGATACCGTGTCATTGGAATAGGAGATAGATCTCGTGCTTGGCTAGAAGTAGATGATTGTCCCTGAACTGGACTGGACACTGGTGAGTTGAAGGGTGACTACCGTAAAAACTGAATCGGTGAACTCTGTCTGATTCTCCTTCGTCTTGTAACCGGTGGGAGTAAGGTAAACACGGGTCGTCCCCGAACAAGATCCCCAGCTTTGCAAAGCCTTCTGACTTGGGTCTAGAGTACTTGGGGGATATCCGAACTTTCTGAAGCTATGGTTTTAAACTACCTAGCAAAAGAAATAAAGCAAAAGAAAGTAGTAATCAGAAACCGCATAGCACCTCAGCTAAGATGTTATCAACACAGACATGATCAAAGCTGTAGGACTGTACTCCACACTGAACTCTGCCCCCAAAACAGATACCAAATTTGCAACTGATATGCACATTCCTGTACAGTTTCACTGTAAAGCACATACCAATTAAGTGAGAGCCAAAACATCCCTATGAGGGGGTAGGGTTACCCTGTCCTAGTTTCGTCAGGAACAAGGGTTCACTATTCAAACAAAATAGTTGCATGCAATCCTGCATTTTGGGTGAGCATCCCGTCCTAGTTTGGAACAGTCACTAAGGCTTTACTATATGCATCTAGGCCGAATGGTCAAAAAAAGATACCTCAGCAAGACTACCTAATATACCTCTCACACCTAACACCAAGAAGTGAAAGAAGGATCAAACGGTACAACCGTAGTCTAGATCCAAGGGTTGTGTTTCCATCATGGCAGAGCCTACGACCAGTCAGCCTTTTGGTAAGCTTTTGGGCAAGCCTCTGGCAAACCGACTAGAAATAGCAGATGGCAAACACAGTGACTTAGGCGCACCAATGCAAATGCAATGCAAAGAACATATAAGTGTAGATAACATTTCACATCATGAATTTCAAGTCAAGTTCTCTAAAATCCCCAGCAAAGTTGCCAGAAACTGTAGCTCGACTTTTCGCGCTCCTTTCAGAAAATGAATAAGCCCTACAGTATCGAACTCCCGCGGTTTTGAATCTAATCTCACAAGTGCAATGTGAAATAGATAAACACCAAAGAGTCCAAATCCAGCAAACCTTTTAGAAAATTGATTTTGAATCAAATTGCCAAAAATGGACTGCTTTGCCAGACATAGAGTTGCCACCTAAATATTTTTTTGGAAATTTAGGAAACCCATGACTCGTGCCAAAGGCCACATGTCCATCATCACCAAGATTGTCTCAGCTAGGGAACTTAGGTACGAGAGAGGAAGGTCATGAATTGAGCACCCCCACTCACCCGATGAAAGATCGGCCTCTACTAATCATGATGTGAATCTTATTTACATTATATGCTCTTGTTTCTATTATTAGGCAAACTTACTATATGATGTGCACACAAGTATAGACTAATTTTGCAAGAATTGGAACATTTTATTTCATGTTTTATTTGAAATTGTTTTGTGAATTTGCCACTCGAAAAAGTGCACTAAAATGGACATTAATCAAATTATCCAAGTCAAGCAACTAGCCTTCATCCACAGGCATTCAAACAGTTTATCACTTAAACACTTAGCCTCATGGTGAACATGCTTTGTCATGGCAACAATTACAGTCATGCAATTATGCTAAATCAAGTAAAATCTCACCTAGTACTCCAAGCCCAAAAACAAAGATAGAGTTAGAATAATGCATGATCCTAACTTTATGCAATATGACTAATGCAACACATGCGATATACAATCTAAATAGGCTCGGCTACTAGCACAGCATATGAATCAATTTGATAGCATGCGGTCTAAGCACGTATTCAAAGAATTTTTAACTAACAATGCAAGTTAAAATGATAAACCGAGCCCCGGTGCACGCACTACAAGTGGATGCAAACATGGAGTATGCCAAACAAAACATGATGTCCCTAAACTAACCAACATAAGCTAGTAAATAAAAGGGAGAAAGACATGGGGTTGGAAGACATACACATTATTACAACATTGCGCCCTCACACAGGAGGGTCCGAATGAACTAACTAGCTAAGTAATTAATGCTAAGCTAATTAACTAACTATTACAACAATAAATGAAATAATTAACTAAACTAGCTAATTAATTTTTACAAACCGAATGAATTAACTAATCTAGCTAATTAAAATAATTACAACACGAGACGAATTAGCTATTCTAACTAATTAATTACAAAGCCACTATTTTAAGCACAATATTAATATATTTACAACACGAATCCCGAGGATCGATGGAGGGCTCATGCATGAATGCGGTTTCCACCTGAAAAAGCTACTGTTTCTGCCGCTGAATGCCTCTATTGCATAGTAGAACATTTGCACTGATTTCCACCTCCAAACCAACTTTGTTCTGCTTCAAAAGTACACTGCTAGATTTTGCAGTGGTGGCCGGCAGAGGGCCTGTTGTCCATTGTTGACTAGGTTGTCCTGCTGCAACAGAGAGCAAATAGAGCAGAGACTGTGTATTTTCAGGGGTTTGTTTGCACAATTTACCCTCTTTATCATCAAACAGCTCAAATGAGTAGTAATTTTGATTCACAAACCACCAATGGATGCAATTTCATTGCATGATGGCTTATGAATCAAGTGTGCAAGTTAAATGAATGTAAAAAAATAAGACTCTCAAAACCACCTCTCTGTCATGAAAAATCAAGGGAAGTAGTTGACAATGAATCTTGAACAATTTTCGTCACTAAAGAGTATGAAACAACTCAAGACTCAAGGGTTCAATTAACGTCCGATTGAACCTGTGGAGAAGTGGTTTGGAAATACTCTTTGGATCCAGTTGGACGCTCGTGATCCTCAACTACCTGAAAAGAAATGAACACTCCGGTCGGGGGTGCCGAAATTAGCACTTCGATGGATAAGTTAGTGTATACTCTCTTGGTTGTTTATACCTCAAGTTAAACTTATTTGTTCTCACATACCTTTCTTTGGTTGATGCTCCTCTATTTATATTTTTCTTTTGGGCCTCAGGGTCGGGCCCACCCTTAATCCATTGCACGTTTATGTTTTCAACTTTTGTTCAACTAGTTCCACGGCCGATTAATATATTCGGCTTTGGGATCGCCCAGGATGGAGCCGAATACAAATTCAGTCCTTGACTGTTTGGATACCGTTATTCAGCTTTATTGCCCCCATAATATCCGGCTCCCACAATTGCCCCCCAAACATCCTATTGACGCCAGTTAGTTGGCATGTTTGGTTTCGAACTTGAAAAGTCAAGGAAAGAATGGCGGTTAACCTCATTCCAAGGCATGTCAGAACACACGCTTTTCAGGCATCATTACATCTTCCCGCCTCTTCGTACGCTTTTTTCATTAAATGCGATTTGAAACTATGTTGTCCCTTCGAATATAAGTTTTTTTTTTAATACTCAAAGCTTCTGGTTTGCCTTTCGATATACCTCCATTTCGCGACCTCTATAACTTCCTCCTGTTTCTCATTGTCTTTTCTGCTTCTTGTAAGTTCTCTTCTCCTTCATTTTGAATCCCATTTCCTTGTTTACTTTTAGTTTTGCATAATCCTTAGGCTAGCTAGGATGGCAAAACACTTGAAAGAACTCCTTTCTTCGGAACAAATTTCCGATTTCTGATGCCATTATTCCATCCCCAACGACGTCCATCTGTCACTCGTGGCAAACAGCACCACTGATATGGAGAGGACTGATAAAAGTACAATCATCTTTCCTCTCTTATCAATTGCTGAGGGCGGAGTCCATTTTTCCCTTCACCCATTTTTAAGGGTCGTCCTTCGACACTAGGGTCTAATCCTTTCTCAACCCAATGTAAATTTTTTCTCAATCATAATGGGGATTATAGAGTTGAACCGACACCTTAGGATTAATCTTGGTATACCTGCAATTCGGCATTGTTATGCCTTAGCCAAGTCTACTAGCCGACTGGGACGCTATTTTCTCAAGGCCAAGGATACCGATCATCACTTAGTGACTATGCTTGCCAACTCTGGCAAGCGTGTCAACAATGTAATGGTCGTTGTCCGAGGCAACTGCGAATTCGACGAGGGTGAAGATCGCCTAGATCACATGCCAAAACGAAAAGGCGAACCAGGTGGCCGTATATGTATTTTTTTTATTATTAGATATTTATTCGGCTTTCCTTCTATGTACTTACCATTTTGTTTACACAGGCAACGATTTGAAGAAAGTTTTGGTTTCAACCGACGACGCCGTACTTGCGGAAATTAAAATCGCACTCCAGTTCTTTGGCCATCCAAGCCTTTAGAAACAAGGGAGGGCGGCCCACATTCTTCTAAGATACGAGCCGACCTATGCAACGTTTTTGACGGCAGAAAACATTTTAACTCCGAGGGGCGAAGAGCATCTTACGGCCCTTATCTTCCCCAACTTTAGAAACCTAAGGAAAATTGGTTTGGAAGCCTCCAATTTAGAGCAGGTGGAAGAACAAGTAGCCAAAGAGGTCGCCGAGGAGCCGAACCAGTCGAAAGCTGAGGTAGACAAGGCTCTAAACTTTGCCTTTGAGGAAGCCGGCCTCAATCCATCCAACCCTCCATCCACTTCAAGCCGAGGAGACGTCTCCTTTGAAGACATTTTTACAAGCTTAGGAGACCTCCCGGCGCATATCCTAATAATATGGCTGGGGAGTCGCTCACGCAACTTGCCAGGAGGAAAAATGCCGAAAGGATGGCCGCCCGGAAGAGGGCCGAGGCCATCCGATTGGAAACTCCACCCGCTACCGTCGCTGAGTCCTCTCTGCCTGTTATTGAGAAAGAAACGGCTCAGACCGAAATGGCCAAGACGGAGCAGGTAGAACAGGTGGATCAGGAGGCTAAAAGGGGAGAAAAGCACCCCACCGGGCGAGAAGCCATCTCTGGTGAGGACTAAATCGATAAACAGCCGCGCATTGAGGAATCGAACTTGGTTATTCTGTTCACGGTTCAACCAAGGATAAGGAATATGCCGATTGCCTCTGATACGTCGGCTTTGAAGGACCCAGTTGTGGCCTTGAGCATGGCCTCCTCAATTTCCCTGCCGGTTGACAGAGCCACATTTCGGGCAGAACTAAATCTATTGTCAATTTCATTAGCCGCTTAATCGGCCTTATTGGTATATGCCTTATCTGCAGTCTTCCGCCAAGAAATATATATATATATATTCTTATTTTTTGTAACTCTATTTTCTTGTTTTGCAGACAGTGGGCAGGATAGCCAAAATCGGCTGCCATCAACATGACGTAATAGAACAGATCGGGTGGTTGAAAGTCAAAATTGAAAACAAAAAGAGCAAGGCCTTGGAAGCCTCACAAAGAGTCGATGCTGAGGCGTTGAAAGCGGGGAGGAACATGCGACAGCCGACTCCGAGGCCAAGAGCGCGAGGAATTTTGACCAACTAAGGCTAGCCACCGAAGAAAGGGAAAAAGTGGGCGAAGATGCACTCAAGTTAGCCAAGGAGGCGATCGCTAAGCTGGAAGACGATTTGGAAGATTCGATAGAACAGATCGGCTGATTGAAAGCTGAAATTGAAAACAAAAAGAGCGAGGCCTTGGAAGCCTCACAAAGAGTCGATGCCGAGGTGTCGAAAGCGGCGGAAGAACATGTAAGAGCCGACTCCGAGGCCAAGAGCGTGAGGAATTCTGACCAACTAAGGCTGGCCACTGAAGAAAGGGAAAAAGTGGGCGAAGATGCGCTCAAGTTAGCCAAGGAGGCGATCGCTAAGCTGGAAACCGATTTGGAAGAGTCGAGGAAGGCAAAGGAATTAGCCGACTCTGAAATTTTCAAAGCGTTCCAAGCTAGGAAGGATGCCTCCTTGCAAAACTACGTGGAAGAAGTGCCCAAGTTTGAGAATCGAGGCTTCCAACATGGCTAGCTCAAAGCCCTCACTGCCGCGAATGTGACATTGGCGCAGCCGATTCCATACGAGCAGGTGGACGTTGAGCCGCTGGAGTCTGACCCTGAAGATTAATTAGGGTGATATTTTGATTTTTGTTAAGCATCTTAGATGCAAAGTTTTTTGTAGGTTTTTGTTAGTAGATTTTCATTTCTGTACTTCAACTGGAAGTTTAAATGTAAGGTAGTTTTCATGTGTAAAATGACTACTATCTGTAATCAATTTATTAATGAAAATTTCCTATGTTTTTCAGTTTACTACATATACTATTTGTCTTCAATTTATTAATGAAAATTCTTTAAGCTTTTCTGTTTGCTGCATATGAGTAAATTAAACATCCGATAAATTAACCGAATCAATTAAACATTCTATGCTTGTCTTTGCTATTTAGCCGAATAGATAAATGAAATATTCAATAAAATAATGAGTAAATCGGCTCAACGAAGATTCGACGTCTGGCTGATTAGATTAATGAATCTACCCTTGACCCAGCTAATGCATGAACTGGAAGGCTGAATATTATTAGTTCATGGAGTAGCTGGGGCACACAACCTGATTAGCACAAGGGCTCGACATTTGGCCGATTACATTAATGAATCTACCATTGTCCCAGCTAATGCATGAACTGAAGCACTGAATGCTATTAGTTCATGGAGCGGCTAGGGCATATGAGATGATCGGCACCAGGCCTGGATATTTGGCTGATTAGATTGATGAATCTACCCTTGCCCCAGTTGATGCATGAACTGGAACGGTTGGGGCACATGAGATGATCGGCACCAGGCCTAGATATTTGGCCGATTATATTAATGAATCTGCCCTTGCCCCAGCTAATGCATGAACTGAAACACCGAATCCCATTAGTTCATGGAGCAGCTGGGGCACATTAGATGATTGGCACCAGGCCTGGATATTTGGCCGATCAGATTAATGAATCTGCCCTTGCCCCAGCTAATGCATGGACTGGAACGCCGAATCCCATTAGTTCATAGAGCTGCTGGGGAACATTAGATGATCGGCACTAAGCCCGGATATTTGGCCGATTAGATTAATGAATCTACCCTTGCCCCAGCTGATGCATGGACTGGAATGCCGAATCCCATTAGTTCATTGAGCGGCCGGGGCACATGAGATGATCGGTACCAGGTTTTGAAATTTAGCATTGATGAGATCGCCTTGGGGGTGCTGCACCTGTAAGGTATAAACGAGGCGGGTGCTGGGTGCGCGGAGGGGCCATTGTTGCGTTTAGAGCCAATAAATTGAGGGAGGAAAAGAGCAGTGTAGACAATTGTGGATGGCAAGAAGATTATTCTTCAACAGCAGAGGAGAAGGGAGAACACTCGTGGAGTTGGATGCAGAGATGAATCGAGGTGGCGAGCCTACGTGCACGGGGAGTAGGACGTCAAGGGAACATGAAAAACGCAAATCCCCGTGTCGTCGAAGTAGGTCACCCAGAAGGAAAAAACAGCAACGGGACAACTCCCATCTACCATACTCGAGAGGAGAAACCAGTGCGACACCGCGCCCGTTAAGTTTTGTGATTTTTGTGGGGAACAAACCGATAACGGAAGCGGATTCTGTTGTGCACGACTGTAGACACCCCATTTTTGACCGCCCTTAAGACTTGGGCACTACTGATGGCTTACTTAGTGATGCAGGCTATGCTATGCAAAGGTTCAATTTCTGCGGCAAGGAGAGAGTCAAATCCAAACCTCACACCCCATTTTTGGACCAAAAAGATTTTAGATCTTAAACTCCTTTCTTTCAAAATATTTTGAAAAAGGTTTCTGCAATGTTCCGAGGCTCGCATTTTGTCAAATGTTGCGCTTTTCGGTAAACCGAGCAAGGACAAAGTGGAAAATGAATGAAAGAGAGATGAAATCTTTGAAAAAGCTTTCAAAACACCTTTCTTACGGGTTTGGAGTTGAATAAAAGAAGAGGAGAGGGAAGAAACCCAGTTGGGGGAGGAGTTGGGCATGAATCGTTAAGAGAAAGTCGAGCAACCCTCGCTAAATCAGGCCTATCCTTTTGAATACTTGGATTTCAGATATGAGGCCACCACCGTTGGAAAGCTTACTTCTGGGGCTTCATTTTTCACTCGCAAACCTCCTAAAGCCGAGTCCAGATGGAGGAGATATGATTGGTTGAAGTTGGGTATCATTCCGGTTGGACCAAAACTGAGCAGTCTTCACTAAAAGAGGGATATCTCTTAGCACACTTGGAATGTTGAGGTGAGGCTTCCAAATTTGGAAAGAAGACTTCCGGGGCTACAATTTAAGCTCAAGAATGACCTGAAAAGGAGTCCAGATGAAGGAATTAGGCTTGCTTCAAGTCAAGGACCAGCATTGATTTTTTCCATCGGCCTCTATAGAACTGCATCGGCCACAATTGGAGCTCAGCAGCTATATGTCAGCCAAAAGTGAACCTGATCGGCCACAAATGTTGGCCGATCAGCCACAAATGTCCAGAAAGCCCAGAATTGGCAGATATTTCTCCTCCAGCTGTTTCCAGCTTGTGCCACCTGTCCCAAATCAGATATTTCGACCCAAGCTTGATATTTTGCTATATATGAACCTTTATATCTCATATTCAAGGGTTAGAACATTTAGAGAATATTTGTGGCAAAAGGTTTGGGAGCTTCTCACACTAGAACCTCTCTCTCTACATTCCTCTCTTGAGCATTTGTGCTAGAAGGCTTGCATACAACCATCTTCAACCTATCAACCCTTAAAAAGAGTTGATCACCATTAGGCTGAGGTCCCTTGGAACTTGTTTTGGGCTGCTAAAGCTTGGTTTTAACTCAAATTTTGGCTGGTTTTTCTGCTGAGCTTCAAGGTGCTTCTAGGGTAAGCTCTTGTTCCTTTAAACCTTTGCTTTGCATGCTTGTTTTACCAACTTTGTAAACTATTTTTGGCTTGGTTTTGAACTGAGAAAATCTCTATTTTTCAGTCCTAAAAATGATGGTTTAGGCCTATTTTGTGCTAGGGGGTTGTCTCTCCCTTTTGTTCCTTAGCTTGTATAGCTTTTGAGCCATCTTCTAAGGCCTTTCAAAACAACTTTTCATGGCCTTTTAACCACTGAAATCCAGAGGATTTTCAATAATAAAAACCCTATTTTGAGGGCCCAAATAGGAGAGGGTGGTCCCCTCTCCTCTTGTCTTGCTTGCTAGTATTGATGGCCAACCAAATGAGCATGTGTTTTTACTTCTTTATGGCTTTGTTTAGGCTCATTTTTGTGACTTCTTAGACCTGGAATATCACTGTTTTGGCTTGGTTTGATCACCTTATGCATGCTTTATACACTTGTAGTGTAATTCTTGCAAACTAGCCTTATATGCCTCATGAAGTAACATGTTTGTTAAGCATGTATGGGCTCCATTTAAGCATGTTTTTGGTCATTATTTAGCATGTCATAACTCTGTCTAAAGTTGGTTTGATATCCTCTTGCATGATCCATGCACTTATAGTGCAATTCCATTCATTGGCCTAACATACATCATGCTTTTGACTATCATTCTAGCATGATTTTGGCTTAACTCTGAGAATCTTTTGGTCATGTTTTAGCATGCTCTAGGTCTTATTTATGTTATTTTGGTCATGCATCCATTCCTTTGTATAGCCATGGTTCAATCTAGCTCATTAGCTTTGTGTATTGAGTCCACTAGCATGCATTGCTTAGACTATTTTCATGATTTGGCATCATTTCATATGTGATTTCAGATCATATTTCATGGTCATGCACTCACATCTTTCACTCTTTCCATGCTTTGGAAGGTTGGTTCTTTATGCCTTAAATATGAGCCCTACATGTATGCCATGCCTAAGCTTTTGGGATGCCATCTCAGTGGGTTTTTGGTCTTATTTTTTCATGGTCTAACTCTATTTTTGGTCAATTAGGGCATCCCTCATTTGCTTCTTACACTTGTAGTGTAAGTCCTCTTTGCTAGCCTTGCATGCCTAATGAGTGAGCTTGTTATTCTAACATGTGTTGACTTGGTATTAGCCCATTTTTCGTGTTATTTTGACATGCCATAACATTGATTTTTATTGGTAAAGTCATCCCATGCTTCGCTTTGGTAGGTGTAATGCAATCATCCTTATTGGCCTTGTATGCGTCATGTTTTGTGCCTTCCATTCTAGCATGAGTTAGCCCTATTCAAGCATGTTTCTAGCCTTGTTTTAGCTTTCCTTGGGACTGTTTTGAGTCACCTTGGCCCTTTAGGGCTTGCTTGTTATGGCCATGGTGTGAGTCACTTGGCTAGCTTTAAGCTTTGAGCCCACTAGCATGATTTATTTGTCATATATGCATGATTTAGCATCCTTTGGAATGTAATTTCATAGCTTACTTCAATGTTACATTCTCACATTTGTCACCTCTTCATCATGTTTGAGAGTTGCATTATTATGCTTAAGTCATGGGCCAATGCATTGAGCATGCATTTCCTCACTTTTCAAGCCATCATTTCAGCATTATGGCCACTGTTTTGGCATGACTGAGGTCCGTCCATATTCGGTTTAAGTCCATTGAGCATGTTTGTTTGCATGTTGTTTGCATGCTTGTGTTGCATTGTTGTTTGGATAAGGTGTTAGTCCAAACACAAGAAACGAGGGACGTTTCATGCTTGAAGTGATGAAACGTGCCTCAATTCTCGGTCGCCGACCTCTTGATCATGCATGATAGAGGTTAAGGCATTTATGTGTTTTTGTGCATTCATTTGACATTGATTTGTGCAACTCGGCCTCTTTAGCCATCATGCATTGAGATGCGTGATTGATGGCTCGAGAGCCGAGCACTACACTCCTTTGAGCTTTAAACATGATAAGGAGTGTGGTTGCACACACATTTTCTTGCAAATACATTGCCATGCCTCTGTTAGTACTATGTTGCAACAAAAGAGAGATTCTGCAGAAAGAAGTGGCCGATCGACCACTTATTGTGCCGATCGGCTATCAATAATTGGCCGATAACCTCGAATTTGGCCGATGACCATTATTCTCTGGCCGATGGCCACTCCTCTTGGCCGATAACCTTTTAGCATGTCCATGAGGTGGATTAGAAGTACTTTGGAGGTTGGCACAGTTTTCAGAGGTCTAAAACAGTGAAAACAGAGGCATGGCAGCGGATTTTCGGGAGGACGCGACCGAGCATGCATCATTCATCATTTCGAGGCAGAGCTGTGGCAGCCTATTTTAGTTTCTTAGCTAATTTTGTAACTTAATTAATTTGTTTAATTAGTTAAGGGTTGTGTAATAATTAATTAGCTAGGATAGTTAGTTAATTAGTTGGTTTGTATTATTTATTCGGACCCTCCGTCGAGAGGGCAAATTTTGTAATAAGTGTGCGTGCGTGTGTGAATGTCTTCCGACCCCACGTCTTTCTCCCTTTTACTTATCAGCTTTTGATGGTTAGTTTTAGGGAATATTTCAATTAGCATCCTTATGCTTGCATGTTTGCATTCATTCATCTGTCTTGCATGCACCGGGCTCTGTGCATCATACAAACTGCATTGTATTTCAATACATTTACTTGAATACGTGTTCAACAGCATGTTATCAAGTTACATCTCACATGACATCTTAGAATAGCCAAGCCTATTTCTAGTTGCATTTTTGCGTGTGTTGCATTAGGCATTTTAACATAGCTAGGATCATGCATTGATTACTAACTAGTCGTTTCGGCTCGGAGTACACTGTAAGTGTTTATGTTTTAGCATCCCTGCATGTGTGTTATTGATTGCCATGACAGCATGCTTGCCATGAGGCTATTTGCTTAAATGATATAACTGCCTGAATGCCTGTGGGTGAGCGTTAGATTGCTTAAATTGGAACAATTCATCAAAATCATGTTTTCTAAGCCCACTCGAGGGTGGCAAATCCACGTCTTAGCCTACTTGCGAGTAGCACCTTCAAACCATTTTCAAACAAACAAACATAAGAGGTTTTGTTCCAACTTAGGCGATTTAGTCTATATTTGTGTGCTGTGCGCATCACGTAGTAATGATAGATTAATAAACTGGAATAAGAACACGTGTTTTCAAAAATAACATATCATGATTAGTAGAGGCCGATCTTTGATCGGGCGAGCGGGGGTGCTCATTTCAGGACCTTTCCCTCTCGTACCCAAGTTCCGAGCCGAGGCAACTTTGGTGATGACGAACACATGGCCTTAGGCACGAGTCAGGGTTTCCTAAATTTTCCCAAAATAAAACATTTAGGTGACGACTCTGTATCTGGCAAAGCAGTCCATGTTTGGCACTTCTTTATTAAAATCAGTTTTTCTAAAAAAGATTTGCCGGATTTGGACTCTTTGGTGATTTATCAATCTTGCATTGCACTTTGCGAGATTAGATTCAGAACCGTGACATTGAGTCCGAACTGTAGTAGCTAATGAAAAAATGATTTCGCGCCTTCGCGCGCGGAGCCGTGACGTTCGGGCACATCTACAACGACCCAAATGTGGCAGTCAAGTTTGCTCGACAAATTTTTCCACCAGAAGTCTAGCAGTCGATGGTCGGTCGACCTAATTTCGAAGTGTTTCGGAGGGCATCCATGGAACAGTGAAAGGGCTGTATACCGCCTATGAAATCGGCATACGTCTTCGTGCCGCACGGCGAGAGATAGAGCAGAAGGAGGAACGCATTCGAAGCTTAGAAGCTCGCATGGAGAAGGCTGAGCACGAACTAAAAAAGCTCAAAACTGCCGAGACACAATCAGCCAGCCAAGCTAACCCGATTGTGGAAGAAAGGGTGGCCCAACAGCTAATAAGTCATGCGATTGCTGATCGAGATACGACAAGCATGTTTGCAATAGAGGCCGCAAAGACCAAGGCTTATGAACAAGTCTTCCATGACGGCCGAAAAGTTCAGATACAGAAGACTAGGGAAAAGCTCGTCGAGGAGGTCTGCCGATGCAAGAATCGTGGATTTAAGCACAAGTGGGTCAAGGCTCTCCAGGCCGCCGAGGCTCTCCAGGCAACAGGCGTTGATTTGGCTCGCCGCTATATCAGAGTCGTCATTTTCCCTTTGCGGCTTTCGAAGTTGAGAAAAGCGATAACGAGGGGGATGCCGAATGAAACTGAACATATTATACCGCTCTAACGTAGATTGGGAGCGAATTATGTATTATCGATTAATTCAATGAAACATATTATTTTAAATGTTTGCATGGTGTTATAATTTATATTTATAAATTCAGTTATGATCATCTTCCATTTTTCGTCAACTGCGTCTATGGTTGTCAATCATAATATTCACGAGAAGCGCGCCGAATTTGGAGGCTTTTATCTTGGCCAATCGTGAAATCCACAAAGGGCACTCCAAATCTGGAGGCTTACTCGGCCCAAAAGTGTAATTCACTGATGGGGCTCCGAATTCAGAGGCTTTTATTTTGGCCAATCATGAAATCCACGAGAAGCGCTCCGAATCCGGAGCCTTAGTCGGCCCAAACGTGTCTTGCACGGATGGGGCTCCGAATTCGGAGGCTTTTATCTTGGCCAATCTTGAAATCCACAAAGGGCGCTCCGAATTTGGAGGCTTACTCAGCCCAAACGTGTCTTGCACGAATGGGGCTCCGAATTCAGAGGCTTTTATCTTTTCCAATAGTGAAATCCACGAAAGGCGCTCTGAATCCAGAGACTTAGTCGACCCAAACGTGTCTTGCACGGATGGGGCTCCGAATTCGGAGGCTTTTATTTGGCCAATCGTGAAATCCACGAAGGTCGCTCCGAATCCGGAGACTTAGTCGGCCCAAAAGTGTCATTCACTGATCGGGTCCAAATCCGGAGGCTTTTATCTTGGTCAATCGTGAAATCTACAAAGGGCGCTCCGAATCCGGAGGCTTACTCGGCCCAAAAGTGTCATTCACTGATAGGCTCCAAATTCGGAGGCTTTTATCTTGGCCAATCATGAAATCCACAAAGGGCGCTGCGAATCCGGAGACTTACTCGGCCCAAAAGTGTCATTCACTGATAGGGCTCCGAATCCGGAGGCTTTTATCTTGGCCAATCGTGAAATCCACGAAGGGCGCTCTGAATCCAAAGACTTAGTCGGCCCAAACGTGTCTTGCACGAATGGGGCTCCAAATTCGGAGGCTTTTATCTTGGCCAATCGTGAAATCCACAAAGGGCACTCCGAATCCAGAGACTTAGTCGGCCTAAACATGTCTTGCACGGATGGGGCTTTGAATTCGAAGGCTTTTATCTTGGCCAATCGTGAAATCCACGAAGGGTGTTCCGAATCCGGAGACTTAGTCGGCCCAAAAGTGTCATTCACGGATGGGGCTCCGAATTCGGAGGCTTTTATCTTGGCCAATCGTGAAATCCACGAAGGGCGATCCGAATCCAGAGACTTAGTCGGCCCAAAAGTGTCATTCACTGATGGGACTCCGAATCCGGAGGCTTTTATCTTGGCCAATCGTGAAATCCACGAAAGGCGCTCCGAATCCGGAGCCTTACTCGGCCCAAAAGTGCCATTCACTGATGGGGCTCCGAATTCGGAGGCTTTCATCTTCGAACTAAAATTTCATATAGTGAGATAAAAAGTCCTACATTTAAAAAAAGTGAAAGTTGTACACAACGAACATTCAAAACAAGTTATCATCCCCACAAGTCGGGTTAGTGATAAAATTTACGCAAATGCATGGAATTCCAAGGATGTGGTAGACTTCTCCCAGACATGTCTTTGAGCAGATATGCCCCTATTCCCGTGATTGAATAGATCTGATAGGGGCCATCCCAGTTGGGACCCAGTTTTTCGTCAGCTGGATTCGTGGCAGTTGGAAGTACTTTCTTGAGGACCAATTCTCCGGGTGTATAACGGCGTAGCTGAACACGTTGATTATACGACTTAGCAAGCTGTTGCTGGTACCGTGCCATGGATGCAAGGGCACGATCTCGTTGCTCTTCAATCAAAGTCAAATCCAAGGCCAACATCATGTCTTTTGATTTCAAGTTTGGGAGGCTGATCTCCAAGGGGATGATTGCCTGGGTTCCTAAGCATAAAGCAAACGGCGTTTCCCCAGTGGATCACCTCGGAGTAGTGCGATGAGCCCACAACACACTCGGCAATTCTTCGACCCATCTGCCTTTAGCTTTCTCCAGCCTCTTCTTGATGCCGTCCAAGATGGCTTTGTTGGAGGCTTTAGCTTGGCCATTGCTCTGTGGATAAGCCGGGGTGGAGAAATAAGGCCGAATACCATATGTGCTGCATAATTTTCGGTAGATGCCACAATCAAACTGGGTGCCATTGTCTAACATGAGTGCTCTTGGAATGCTGAATCGTGTTATGATATTCTTCCATACAAAACGCCTTATATCAGTATCTCGAATGTGTGTTAGTGCCTCCGTTTCGATCCATTTTGTGAAGTAATCTGTCGCGACAATCGAGAATCGCTTTTTTCTTAGGGCCCGTGGCAATGACCCGATGATATCAAGCCCCCATTGAGCAAACGGCCAAGAACTGGTGATTGAGCTGAAGTCCTCAGCAAGCAAATGGGTTAAAGGGGAAAACTTCTGGCACTGTTCACATTTCTTGACATAACACTCGGCATCAGCTCTCATGGTCGGCCAGTAGTACCCCTGTGTTACAACTCGATGAGCCGAAGAACGCCCACCAGAATGGGCACCGCAACTACCTTCGTGTATTTCAATCAAGAGTTCTTCGACTTTATCCGGATGAACACATTCTAGGTATGGACCAGAAAGGGATTTTTTGTAGAGTTTTCCTTGCGGATCCAAGTAATATCGCAAGGCTTTGTTTCGCAGTTTGTACGCTTCTTTCTTATCCGTCGGGAGCTATTCGGAAGATTAAAATAATGTGATGGGGTCCATCTAACTTGGACCTGATTCTATGATGTTGATTTGAATTGACTTTGAGGGGGCAATGCTCGACTCAGGGATGAATCCTACTTCAATTGTCCGTTTAATTTCTAAGTTGATGGCGGAGGCTAGGCAAACCAAGGCGTCTGCATGTGTGTTCTGATCCCAGGTTATTTGATTTAGTTCATGATGGTCAAATTTTGCCAGCAAAGTATTCGCCGTTTTCATATAAGCTGCCATACGGTCATTTTGGCAGCATATTCCCCTTTAATTTGTTGATGACTAGCTTTAAGTCGCAGAAGACAAACAGACGCCGAGCACCAAGGAGATATGCGTTCCGTAAGCCGGTTAACAATGCTTCATATTCGGCTTCATTATTCGATGCTTCGAAGCCCAGTTTGACAGCCTACTCGATTATTGCCCCGTCGGGAGCCATGATCACTACGTCCGCCCCACTGCCACGTTGGTTGGATGATCCGTCACAATACAACTGCCAAATGTCCCCAACGTAAATTCTCCAGTTCGGCTTAGGTTGAATTTGATCAGACCTGAATTCGGCGAGACATCTAGTGAATTCAGCCACAAAGTCGGCGAGCACTTGCCCCTTGATTGAGGTTCTGGGTAGAAATTGAATATCATACTGGTCGAGTTCGAGAGCCCATTTTGAAACGAGCCCTGATGCTTCTGCACTACGGAGTACTGAGCAGAGGGGGTAGTCCGTTAGTACCCCAATGGTATGCCCCTGAAAGTAATGCATCAGTTTTCTTACTGCCATAACGAGAGCAAGGACGAGTTTTTCCAATGGAAGACAACGTGTTTCAGCGTCAACCATTGCTTTGCTCACATAATAAACTGGCCGCTGCTCCCCTAGTTCTTCCTTTAACAGTACAGCGTTGACGGCCCGGTCGGAAACTGCCAGATATAAAATGAGCGGATCACTTGCCGAAGGTGTTGTCAAGAGTGGAACTGATCGGAGGTAAGTCTTCAAACCATCCAAAGCGGCTTCGCACTCGGGAGTCCATTCAAAAGCTTTACCCTGCTGAAGGGTATGAAAGAATTGTCGGTAGCGATTTGTGGAATGACTGATGAACCTGTTTAGTGCGACGGCCATTCCCATCAGCTTCTGAACCTCTTTAACTGACCGAGGAGAGTCGAGTTCTAGAATTGCTGTGATTTGCCTCAGGTTGGCTTCGATTTCGCGATGGTTAACAATGTAGCCAAGGAATTTGCCGGATCCGATGCCAAATGCACATTTGGAAGCGTTTAGCTTCATTTTGTATTTGCGAAGAATGTCGAATGTCTCTTCCAGATCGGCTAGATGAGTTTGCTCTTCTTTGGACTTGACCACCATATCATCGATGTACACTTCCATAGTACGGCTGAGTTGCTCCTTGAACATGGCAGTGACTAGTCTTTGGTAGGTTGTCCCCGCATTCTTCAGCCCGAAAGGCATAACCTTATAGCAATAGGTTCCTCTTGGGATGAGGAATGCAGTTTTGTCTTGGTCCTCCGGATGCATGGCAATTTGATGGTAGCCTCTGTAGGTATCCAGGAAGCTCATACGTTGATGATGTGCCATTGCATCTACGAGCTGGTCTATTCAAGGGAAGGGAAAGCAATCCTTGGGACAAGCTTTGTTTAAGTCCATGAAATCCACACAAACACGCCAAGTTCCATTTTTCTTCTTTACAACCACAGTATTCGACAGCCATGTAGGATAGGTCACTTCGCGGATTGCCCCGGCATCAAGTAACCGGTCAACTTCTTCAACAACGGCAGCAGTGTGTTCCGCGGCTGACCGCCGGCTTTTTTGAATAATCGGCTTACATCTGGGATCAACGTTTAAGCGGTGCTGAGACATAGATGGATTCACCCCTAGCATCTCATATGGTGACCATGCAAATACGTCAAGGTTGCCAACTAAGAAGGAAATTAGCTCCTGCCTGTCAAATTTATTCAGGGAGGCGCCGACCATGAAGAACTTGTCAGGATCCCATCAATTTCAACTCGATCCAGGGTTTCGGTTTCCATTTCACTTGGGAGCCGCCCAACGTCGTTGAGGCTCTCTCGATCCGGCACCTCAATTGAATTCATTTCCAGCTCTTTTGGTATCTTTGCGGCAAGAAGATAACATGTCTGCGCCGATTTCTGGGAACCTCGAATTTGCTCAATGCTGCGTTCAATTGGAAAGCGAAGTAGCTGATGATAGGTGCTTAGCACGGCCTGCATGGTATGTAGCCAAGTTCGTCCCATGATGAGATTATACAGCGAAGGAAGCTTGACAACCAAAAATTCTACATCCACTAACTGGGAGCCGGCCCGAACTGGTAGTGTGATTTTGCCTAACGGATATTCCGGATTAGCGTTGAAGCCGAATACTGGATAATGAGCTGGAGACAAGTCCGACGCAGTGAAGCCGAGTTTGACAAAGGTCTTGTAGTACATAACTTTCAAAGTGCTCCCCTGGTCAGTGAGAACATGTTCAACAATGAATCGATTTACACATAGTTCGATGACCAAGGGATCAATGTGGGGGAGCGTTATGCCAGCCAAATCAAAATCATCGAAAGTAATACACGCAACTCCATGGGGCCGTTTCGCTAGTGTGATTTGCTTTTGAGGGTTAGGATACGACTGAATTGTATGTACTGCGGATGCTGTCAACAAGCTGTATATCATATAGATTACGTCGAGTGGAGGTGAATCCTACCGTAAAGCAACTATTTTGGTTAAGTTGTTCTTTCAGACGTGTTGCTTTAGCCGACCATCTTGTACCAACTCCTCAAGGTGATCTTTCAATGCATAACAACTGTCAGTATCATGACCCTGGTCTTTGTGATATTCGCACCGCCTATCCCGTCTCCTCGTGTCGGGAGGCCCCACCATCTTTGGTGGCCATTTAAAGAACGGAAGATATTGAACTTTAGACATAACCTTGCTGATCAGCTCCGACAACTCCGTATATTTCTTGTCCGCGCCTTATGTGCCTGCTATCCACTTGAAGTTGTTTATTAGCCCAGTTTGAACATTGGTCATTTGATCGGTGCAAATCTCGTCTTTTGTCTCGTTTAGCCCGATTCTGTGGTTCAAGGCTCCGTGATGGTACAGAATTTATCGGCTGAACGATTTCAGATGAGGCCGTCTTGTTGGCCTTGTGCCCGGCTTTGACCCGCAGGGCATCATCGTCCACTTTGCAATATTCCTCGACTTTCTTCATTAACGACTAGACTGTTTTGGGGGCCTTCTAGTCAAGGAGCTGCGGAGGGCACTATCAGGATGCAACCCCATTTTAAAAGTGGTGATGGCCATGGAGTCATTGCAAGCATCATCTATGAGATTAAAGCATTCCCGATAGCGAGCCAAATACGCACGTAGGGTTTCCTCTAGTTGGATTTGCATTGCCCAGGGAGAATCGGCCTACTTCAGCTGGACCTCATTGGTGATAAACCTTGCCCTGAAGGATTTTTGGAGTTAATGGAAGCTCTTAATCGATGCTGGTTCCAATTTATAATACCATCTGACGGCCAATGGTCCCAAACTGCTCAGAAATATTCGACACATGTGGGCCTTGTCGTCTGCATGTAACGTCATGGCTTGCTTATAATGACGAATGTGATCAATGGGGTCCAATTTTCCTTCATAAAGACTGAACGATGGAGCTTTGAACTTCTTGGGTAGCACTGCCCTTGCGATCCATCGCACGAAGGGGTCATGTTCATCCTCTTCGTCTGAATCATTTCTTCTTCGCTTATTCCGTACACGTGGACTCCCTTCGGAAGAACTGAGACTTCGACTCATCCCTTCTTTTTGGATTCTGGGGATGATAAGTCAGAATCACTGCCACTATCTTGTCTCCGAATTCGAGGTCGTTGACCATCCTTTCTCAAAGGTCGTCCCAGATCTTGGCACGCAACCTGTTGGGATTTTGCCACCTCCAAGGCCAAATCCTATCGAAGGCACTCGTTCTCAGCCATCATGTTTTCCAACCTCTGTTCGTTTTGCTTCGCCTGATCCATAATCGCTTGCATTGTCTCACGTGCTAATGTCGAGGGTGAGGTCTGGGCAACTAAGTCGAAGTTCAAGGCCCTTCGCGCGGCAATGGTCTCTAGCCCAAGCATGTTTCTTGGAGTGGTATCATCTCGTGGCGTAAGGTCGTCAGCAACCACCGAAGGATCTTCCGTCACGCCTGCCATGTGCTGGAGTATTCCCACAGACGGCGCCAATTGTGGAGAAGTGGTTTGGAAATATTCTTTGGATCCAGTTGGACGCTTGTGATCCTCAACTAGTCACCTGAAAATGAATGAACACTCCGGTCGGGGGTGCCGGAATTAGCACTCCGACGGATAAGTCAGTGTATACTCTCTTGGTTGCTTATATCTCAAGTTAAACTTACTTGTTCTCACATATGTTTCTTTGGTTGATGCTTCTCTATTTATATTTTTCTTTTGGGCCTTAGGGTCGGGCCCACTCTTAATCCATTGCACATTTATGTATTCGGCTTTTGTTCAACTGGTTCCACGGCCAATTAATATATTCGGCTTTGGGATCGCCCAGGATAGAGCCGAATACAAATTCAGTCCTTGACTGTCCAGATACCGTTATTCGGCTTTATTGCCCCATAATATCCGGCTCCCACAGAACCCTAACCAATTATTATCTTACACCTTTTTTCAGTCTCAATTTTATTACTCCATTTTAGATTACCATCTATTCTTTAATCAATTGAATCCAAAGGTGAATTTAAGTCCTCTAATGGAAAGAGGGCTCAAACCAAGAGTTGCTTTGGGCATGAAAGAGACATCATACCGTTGGTAATGAACCCGCAAAGGGATTAAACCATTAAGCATGACACCTCAATCTCATGCTTAAACAAACAAATAATTTGAAACAGCTTTCAAAGCAAAGAAAAAATGCAAGAAATGAGGGAGGTTGTAGAGGTGATTAAAGGTGAGAATAAGTAAGAAAAGCACTAAATAAATGCAATCAACTCAAATAAGATGGTGTCTAAGGCCTAAAACACCAAATCAAGAGGGCAATTACACTACAAGCATGCAATATAAATGTCACAACCCAAACCTGCCCCTAAAAGTTTAGGCCATGACCGGCCTGTATTTAGGCCTCAAAACAAAATTTTTGAAAATATTTTACTCAATAACAGGGCCTGAAGCGGATGCAAATAAATAACAGAATGTCCATTGAGCAGTGCTTAAATGTCAAGGTTTTAAAACATCATGTCATATATAGAAAGTCCACATTCATAGTTCATATACACACAAGTACAAGTCATGTAAAGATGTACAGAGAATTAGTAAAACCAAAAGTTTCATAATAATAAAGTGTCCCAACAAAAGTCACCAAAGACTTAGCTTAACATCAAGGTAAATCCCCAAAAGACAAGAGATCCCATTTTAGAGGCTTAACAAAACAGGTCCAACAAAAAGACACCTGAAGCTGACCTAGGGCTGCCTTCTCAACTGATCACCTACATAGACATATATAAAAACGACGTGAACAAAGCTCAGTAAATAATAATAATATAAGGTAATATTTATCTAATGTATACATGTCTCCATAATCATATTCCGAAACAGCCTTGGGCCCATGAAAGACAAAACGGCCTAGGGCCCAACGTAAGACGGAACAGCCTTAGGTCCAACGTAATGCACAACGGCCTCGGGCCAACATAATACACAACGGCCTCAAGCCCAACGTAATACATAACGGCCACGGGCCCAACATAACACAATAGCCTCGATCCCAACGTAATACACAACAGCCTCAGGCCCAACATATTAACAGGTGTTCTAGACTTTATCAGGTAAATGGAACATCGGCATGTCTCCATCTCCCTTGGCCTTAGAGCCATTAATCATAACAATTCCTATCATGGTAGGGTAGATGGAACATCGACATGTCTCCACCTCCCTTGGCCTTAAGGCCATCATATATAATGGAAACAGAACAACGTCAAGTCCATTTCATATGCCATTGCCCATATTTGTACCATTGCTCAATCGTTTCCATCAATTTATAGTTTATCTAATGTATCCATCTATAATCAAACGTGTATCATTCATAATCAAAATACTTGAGTCAAAGCACCATTAATCTCAAATATGTCATTCACGATCAAGATACATAATTCATAAACAAAAATACATAAATAAACATATCGTTACACTATTATTACTCACCGTGGTTTAGTCAAGCAACGATTGCTTCCTTCAAGTGACCTACATGGCACACACACAGATGTCTAATCAATAGATTCTTTTCTTAGCTTCCATTCTTTAATCATTCTTCAATTTCATTCAATTCTTACTTGTGGGGAAGTGGTTTGGAAATACTCTTCAGATCCTGGGAGACGCTAATGATCCTCAGTTAGTCACCTGTAAAGACACAAACACTCCAGTCGGGGGTGCCAGGATTAGCACTCCGATGGGCAAGCCAGTTCTTCTATTCAAGAAAGCTTGTTTACTAAGTTAAGTGAAGTGATTCTTACATACCTTTCCAAGTCCGCTGTTCCTGTATTCATATCCGATCTTTTTGGGCCTCGGGGCCAGGGCCTACTTTTCAATCATTACCCGTTCTTCCATTCGGCTCCAAGGATCTTTCCTTATTCAGCCTACGTATTATATTCAGCCCCTCCTACTCTTGCAGGATACAGCCGGTTAATGTCAGCTTTCTAAAATATGCCCCTTCCGACTTAGCCAAATATTCGGCTCCCACAATTGCCCCCCGAACTCCCTATTGACAGTAGTTAATCGGCGTGTTTGGTTTAGAATTCGAAAAGCTTGAAATAGGTCAGGCGGCTTCGCGTACCCCAATATAGATGTCAGAAGGCGCACACCTTTTTGTTCATCATTACACTTTCCCGCTTCATTCATGCATCTCGCATTTGTTGCGATTTGAAACTTCAGTCCTTTCAGGTGCACATTTCATCGATTATCTGAGACTTTTGGACCGCCAGCGCGTACCCCTTCTCTGACTCACATTTTCTGCAACTTTTGTCCGTCTACCTTTGTCTCATCTGCTTCTTGTAAGTCTTCTTCCCTTTTCTTTGTAATCCTACTTTCTGTTTGTTAGTTTTACTTTCGGCGAATCCTTGGATCCCCGTAAAAATGGCTAAACACTTAAAAGACCTCCTTTCTGAGGGTCGCATTTCCAGATTTCGGCGACATTTTTCCATTCCCGACGATGTCCATTTATCTCTTGTAACGGACAGTACTCCCGATATGGAGAGGGAGGATCAAAATACGATCGTATTCCCCCTCGTCCATTGTGGAGGGCGGAGTACGTTTTCCCCTTCATCCATTGCTTAGGGTCGTCCTTCGCTATTGGAGTCTGATTCCCTCTCAACCCAATGTAAATTTCTTTCGAATCATTATGGGGGTTATAGAATTGAATCAACGCCTTGGGATCAATCTCGGAATTCCGACCATTCGGCACTGCTATGCTTTAGCCAAATCCTCTGGTCGACTGGGGCGATACTTTCTCAGGGCCAAGGATACTGACCATCACTTGGTGACTATGCTTGCCAGCTCTGATGATGTAATGGTCAATGTCCAAGGTAACTGGGAGTTCACTAAAGGCAAAGATCGCCTAGACCCCATTCCCAGACATAAGGGTGATCCAGGTTGCCACGTAACATCTTATCTTTGTTGATCTGTCTTTTAATCGGCTTTCTTTCCTTAACCACTCCTTATCTTTTGCAGGTAACAAATTGAAGAAGATTCTGACTTCAGTTGATGACGTAGTCCTTGGGGAAATCAAGACTGCACTCGAATACTTTGGCCGCCCAAACGTGCAAAAGCAAGGGAGAGCCGCTCACATTCTCCTTCGGTATGAACCCACCTATACTACATTCTCGGTAGCGAACAACATTCCAATTCCATCCGGCGATCAGCACCTTTCGGCTCTTATCTTCCCCAGCTACAAGAACCTTAGGCAAATTGGTCTCGAAGCTTCTGATTCGGGGCAAGACGCAGAGCCGGTGGTGGAGGTAGTTGCCGATCCAGCCAGAGAATTCGCTGAGGAGGCCAAAGAGGTCGACGAGGCCGTGCGTTCGGCGTTTGAGGCTGCCGGACTTAACTAGCCTTCCTCACCATCCGCTTCAAGTTGAGCAGAGTTCTCTTCCGGAGATATTTTCGCGAATTTGGGAGATCTACCCGGCGATTTCTTCGAAGGTATGGCAAAGGAAAGCCTTACGCAGATGGCGCGTAAGAGAAATGCCGAGCGGATAGCTGCTCGAAAAAAGGTCGAGGCCGCCGACTCTAATCCCAGCTTGACTAAGTCCTTTGTACCCATTATTGAAGGGACGGTTCAGGTTGCTACGGCCGAAACGGAAAAAGAGGGTGAACAACAGGCCGGTGAAGAACGGCTGATTCCAGAGGAGTGGGACCAAAAGCGTAGCGCCGAGGGAGAAGCTAGTTCAGAGATTAGTCCTGCTGACAAACGGCCTCGCCTTGAAGAATCGGGCGTGGTTGCTCCTTTTATCATTCAGCCAAAGATCAGAGATACGCCGATTTCCTCTGATGCTTCGGCCATTGAGGATCCGGCCGTGGGGTTGAGCCTGGCGGCTTCAATTTCTTTGCCGATCGACAACGCAGCCTTTTGCGCCGTGCCGGATATTATGGCCGTAGCCCTATCTGCGCAGTCGGCACTCCTGGTAGGTGACTTGGCAGTAGCCCTATATTCGCTTAAATTTTTTTTTTTTTTATAAAGGTATCTAACGATCCCGACTTGTTTTGCAGACGGTTAGCAGGATTGCCGACTTGGGCCGCCGCCTGCATGATGCCCTTGGAAGAATTGACCGTTTGCAAACAGAAGTGCATGGTCAGAAGAGTAGAGCCGAGTTCGAAATAATGAGAGCCGCAATGGAGAGTGCGCGAGCTGAAGCGGAGAAGGAGAGGGCTTGCACTGCTAAACAGCTTCGTTCTGACGCTGAGGCTAGGGCAAATGCGAGCGAAGAATCACTCAAGTTCTCCAAGGACGCACTTACCAAGGCGGAGGCTCAATTGGAGGAGCTCAAGGCGGCCAAGGAAAAAGTCGAATCTGATGCTTTTGAGGCAGGAAAAAGCGCCGCCTTCAGGGAATACGTAGATGAAGTCCCCAGATTTGAGAATTGGGGTTCAAACATGGGTGGCTCAAAGCCCTTGCTGCCACTGGAGTTACATTGGCTTTGCCAATTCCTTACGAGCAAGTGGATGTTGAGCCACTCGAATCTGACCCCGAGGAGTCATCTGGGAGACATTTCCTACTTATTAAGTTTTTGTGTAGGCAGGAATGCTTTTTTTTTTATTTTTGTTTGGTAGTGTTTTGTTGGTTCAGGGTAGTTTTCATGTATAAATTGGTTACTATCTGCACGCAATTTATTAATGAAAATTTCCTTGTAATTTCACTACTACTTGTACACAGTTTGTGTGATTATGTTAATGAAGAAGTTTTATGCCTTTCACTGCTTTGGGTAAATTTGTTGCTGTGTTTTAGCTTTTAGAGATTGAATATCCTGTGGCAATATTGTCCTTGCCCCAGGCGGTTCATGATCGTTCGGGCGCCGGATGATATGAACTTGAGCCGAATAGGTTGATGAATCGATTCGTGAGCCGGCTGGGGTACTTGAGCCGAATATATTGATGAATCTGCCCTTGCCCCAGGCGATTCATGATACAAATTTTAAGAGGTTTGACGAATCGATTCGTGAGCCGGCTGAGGTACATGAGCCGAATAGATTGATGAATCTGCCCTTGCCCCAGGGGGTTCATGATACGAATTTTCATCGGTTTGAAGAATCGATTCGTGAGCCAGTTGGGGTACTTGAGCCGAATAGATTGATGAATCTACCCTTGCCCCAGGGGTTTCATGATACGAATTTTAATCGATTTGAAGAATCGATTCGTGAGCCGGCTGGGGTACTTGAGCCGAATATATTGATGAATCTGCCCTTGCCCTAGGGGGCTTATGATACAAATTTTAATCAGTTTGAAGAATCGATTCGTGAGCCGGCTGGAGTACTTGATCGATTCGTGAGCCGGCTGGGGTACTTGAGCCGCAAAGATGATGAATCTGCCCTTGCCCCAAGTGATTCATGATCGTTCGGGAGCTCGATGATACGAACTTGAGCCGAATAGATTGATGAATTTTCCCTTACCGTCGATTCAGTCGGCGCCGGGCGATTTAGGTTTTCACAATTAATGAGATTTCCTCGATCGTGCTGCCTCTGTGAAGGATAAATGAACAAAGGTACAACTTTTATGAGCTTGGTAAACAACTGACTCGAGCTCTTGGAGGAACACTTATTGCGCGAATGTCGAACCGACTCTTCTTTAACAGTAAAGGGGAAGCGAAGACGCTAGCCAAGCTAGACGGAGACATGAATCGAGGTGGTGAACCCTCGCACACAGGAAGTAGGAGTTCTAGGAGTCGAGAGAGGCGTCAGTCTCCTCGACGTCGCAGCAGGTCGCCTAGGCGAGACAAGCAGTCGCAGGGCAGATCTCCACAATCCCGAGTCGACAGGAGGTCTGACGCAAATCCGTGCCCATTAAGCCTTGCGGTGTTTGTGAAGAATAGACCCATGACGGAGGCGGACTCAATCGTTCGAGACCCAGATGTAGCGATCGAGTTTGCTCGACAAATATTTCCTCCTGAGGTTCAGCAATCAATGGTGGGTCGACAGGACTACGAGGTGTTTCGCGAAGGCATTCACGGGGCGGTGAAGGGGCTTTACACTGCTTACGAAGTCGGCATGCGACTGCGCGCTGCCCGTCGAGAGATGGAAAAGAAGGAGGAACATATTCGGAGTTTGTGTCACGCCCTAAACTCGCCCCTAAAAGTTTGGGAAAGACCTATTCAGAAACGGACATGTAACCTGGTAACATAACATACGGGGCCTTATCGGAAGCACGAAAAAATGGAAATAATGAAACAAATAAACTCCATTGAGCTACTTCTACATGCCAGGATCTCATTCATCACATACATTATAGTGGATAGATAAAGTTCCAACTATAACCCGGAGCATATACATACACATTTACAATGCCAGCCCCATGATTGGGCGTATACAAAAAAACGAACATGAAAGTATATACAACAACCTTAGAGGGACACCCATAAACAAGTCAACATATTAACAACTTGACAAAATAAATGGCTTATACAGTGCCTGGACATACGAAGGTTGACAAAAGAAAGCGGGCATCTTGGCTAGGACTGACCACCTGATTGGTGACCTACAGAAACAGACATAATAGAGAGTGAGCCGGGCTCAGTGAATAGTAATGCATAAATAAAATGATACTTAACTTGAAACATGATACATGTCAATGCAATAGTTTGATTCTGTGCTAAGTACATAATGGCCTTAGGGCCAATCTTGCAACATAAACTTGATGGCTATAAGCCCTTGAAATGTGGTGGCACGAGGCCCTTGAAACATTGGCATAAAGCCCTTGAAACGTGTTTGACCTTGTAGCATATTCAAACTTGTAACATATACTTGAAACATACCTGAGCATACTTGAACTTGTAACATACTGGAAACATGCCTGAAACATACTTGAACGTCATTCATTAATTCAAACGGAACATATTATAACTAGAGCGTTTCTTGTTGTATCATGTCATTATCGTACGCTTAACAATGAGAGACTAATTCACATTCTCATGAGGGTCACATAATAATGCTAAACTTTGCCTTCCATTTCAACATTCCATAACTTAGTTCATGTCATCCATATCCTTAATAAATTATTTCCCCAATTTTTCCTTTACATTAAAGCATGAATCACAATGTTCATAACATAGTTCATTCGCAAATTTTAAACATAATTTTCAAACATTTCCAAATTCCAATTAAACTTGAACACATATAATTTAATACCTCAATTTCATTACTTTACTTTCAATTTGGGCCAATTCATTAGTTATCTTCATTAATCAACCTAGGGTTTCAAGAAAAACCTAGGAATTTCAAGAAAAATCCAAATTTCTTAACCGATTATTTTTTGTTCCAATTTCCTCATTGATTACAAGTCTAAAATTCATAATCCATCACCTTAACCCAACAATTACATCTCCAACATTATAAACCCGAAATCCCCCAATCTCAA
This sequence comes from Camellia japonica, assembly GCA_030407325.1. NCBI lineage: Eukaryota > Viridiplantae > Streptophyta > Magnoliopsida > Ericales > Theaceae > Camellia > Camellia japonica. Next base: position 407,491 of record JAPPVO010000003.1, read on the forward strand.
GTTGGACATAAGATGTTCAAAACTATAGATTTTATATTTATATACTCAAAATACCATAAATCCATCCATGAATACAAACATTGAAAGGGAAAAAGGACTCCTACCTCAAGATTCAAGCAAGAAAAGCAAGCTGTGAGAAGAATCCTCCACAAATTCGAATTTCAATCGGTTGAAAATGTTGCCCCTTTCTTGTTCTCCATCCTTGATGCAAGATCCATGGTGGATTTGTTGAAAAAAGTGGAGAAAATCAAGGTTTTGGGAGCTAGGGTTTCAGACATGGAAGAGGGGAGAAGAAGAGAGGAAAAGAAAATATGAGAAATGACTCAAAAATCACGTTTTTGAGCTGCTGCCCCGCACATCGCCGCACGTGCGCCGCATTTCCCGCACGTGCGGTCCTGCTTCCAGCACAGATATGAAAACTTCAAACATGTGTAACTCTCTCATCCGAACTACGTTTTGGGTCATTCTTGTGTCCAAATTGAAGCCCCGAAAATAATATTTCCAATGGTTCTAACCTCACATCCAAATTCAAAGTGTGGAAAAAGAAAAGGGCAAAAGAGTGACGGCTGATCGTAGGCGAATTATTCGAATTAAAGTTTTTGGTCCAATCTTACTTTACCATCACACCACTACCTCAATCAATACCCCAAAATAGATAAAAACATTCTCAATTCCAATGGATATAGTTGCATTAAAACACATTAACCCCTAATTAAACAAGGATGACTTTTGGGGTCATTACAGTTTGGAGGCTCGCGTGGAGGCGACTGAGCGTGAGTTAAGGAAGACCAAGGCAGCTCAGGCACAATCCGCCGGGCAGGTGAACCCAATTGTGGAAGAGAGGGTTACCAGTCGGCTCATCAGTTCCGCGCTTGCCGATCATGAGACGGCAAGTATGTTCGCAATGGAGAGCGCGAAGGGGAGGGCCTATGAGAAAGGTTTCCATGAAGGCCGAAAAGTTGGAATCGAAAAAACCAAGGAAAAATTGGCCGAAGAAATGTGCCGATGTGAAAATCGTGGATTTAGGCACGATTGGATCAAGGCATCTCAAGCCGTAGAAGCTCTTTGAGCGTCGGGAATTGATTCAGCATCACCACTCTACAACAGTAAAGATTTTCCGTTTTCTGCTTTTGAAGTCGAGAAGAGTGAGGATGAGGGTGACGCCGTATGAGTTTAATCATTGTAAAGTTGAAACGCAGGTCGCGTCTGAAACCATGTAACTTATTGTTTTATTGAATAAAAAACGTTTGATTATAAATACTTCGTTGCTGTTCGTATTCGGCATATACATGTTTCATTTTGTTGCATAAATGTTTGAATGAATGTATAAACATTGATCGACCCTAGTATCTGTTAAATGTCAGCGATGCGCCGGTTTATGGGCAGGGTCGGCCCATTCGTGACGACCGTTTAGCTTTGAATGAGGCCATTATAACTCGGCCATTTATCATTGTAACTTGAAGAAGCCGAAAATGAATAAGTGGAGTGGCTGCGGCAAATTTGACATGGCTCGGGGCCTAGATGCTTAGCTAGTTGGACTAGTGGGCAGGCTAAGGCATAGATTGAACGACGCCTGCGCTTGAACACAGCCAGGGTGCGGGCCTGAGAAGCCAAATGATTCTTACTCGTGGGCTGGCTGAGGCATAGAATGATCGACGCGTTAAAACTTGGCCTACCGGATTGATGAATCTATTTTGCCCTTGCCCAGCCAGTGCATGTGTTTCGGCCAGCCGTTGGGATAATTAGGTCGTGGGGAATGTCAATCGACGTTCGTCTCATTCGTCTCATAAGGTTTAGCGTTAATAAAATCACCTCGGGATTGGGGCCTCGAGATCGCGGTCATTGTTGAAAATAAAAGGAGTAGGTGCTTCATGCCAATAAATGCACTTAACTCATCATCACTTGTGTGGGGTGAGATACGTGGTGATGTTAGTTACAGAAGCTCGAACTTCGGCCAAGCTTGGTGTTGAAATGGTTTGCAGCAGAGAACCCACCCGTGCGGGAATTAGGTCGTCTAAAGAATGGGAGATTCATGAGTCTCCAAGTCGTCAAAGCAGATCACCCCGAAAGGAGAGTCAACGACTGTTGAGTTTATTCTTCCATGTCCTGGATCTTTGCCTTGACATTGTCAATGGTATCAGGGGAAGTTTGGCATTGTGCAAGTCATGGGCTTAAGCACAATTGGCTCAAGGTATCGCACGCCGTGGAGGGATTTGGGGCGACGATCGTTGATCCGGCGATGCCGTTTTACAAACGTGTCTTGTCCCCTTTTTCGCTTTCGATATTGTAATGCTCAAATGCGGGTTGCGTTTATGTAACAACTGTTTGATCAAATAAATAGTTTTATTTCAAATATTTGCGTCTTATTCTGAATTTTGTTTATATGCTTAAGCACATTACTTCGAATGTATGATTTGTACTAGTGTGTTACATAAGATCAAGTAACAATTCCTTTGTTTTGTTCGTGCCGAAGTGTGCTCCGAATTCGGAGATATGATTAGCACTGTGCATTCGGAGTCTTAATCGGCCCAAGGACATCCTGCGCCGATGGGGCTCCATGACCGGCGTCTAGTATGTTTTCGATCGACTTGAAAGAGTTTTAGGTAAAATATGGCCGAACATTGATAAATATGACTTTTAGGTAATTACCTAAAAGACTTCGGACTAATCAGTAGTGGCCTGGCTTGAAAATATGGCCGAACAAATCAACGCAATAAATCTGTTGAGGGGTGATGCACAAATGGGTGTAGACGTCCCCCGAACGCCCCGGGAGGAATGAACTCCCGTTCTGTTCATTTTGTGGGTTCACTACAGTTCGGACTCAATTTTTGTCACGGTTCTTAATCTTGAACCAAAGAGTCCAAATCCGGCAAATTGTTTTGAGAAAAACAGATTTTTAGAAAAAGTGTGCCAAACATTGACTGCTTTGCCAGATACAGAGTCGCCACCTAAATATTTTATTTTTGGAAAATTAGGAAACCCTGACTCGGTGCCAAGGCCACGTGTCCGTCATCACCAAAGTTCCTCGGCTCGGGAACTTGGGTACGATTGGGGAAGGTCAGCTATGAGCACCCCCTCTCGCCCGATCCGAAGATCGGCCTCTACTAACCATGATATCCGATTTTGAAAACGTTATGTGTTCTTATTCCAGTTAATTAGCTAGAATTACTATGTGATGCGCACAACAAAACAAGTATAGACTAGATCGCCTAATTTGGAACGAAGCATTGCATATCCGTTTGTTTGGGAAATGTTTGAAATTTGCTACTCGCAAGTAGGCTAAAACACGGATTTCAATGAATTATCCCAATTCAAGTAATCCAACCTTCACCCACAGGCATTCAGGCAGTTATATCAAGTAAGCATTTAGCCACATGGTAAGCATGTTGTCATGTTAACATTCACACTCATGCGAGATGCTAAAGCATAAATACTTACAGTGTACTCCGTGCCAAAACAATGAAACTAGTTAGCAAAACATGCATGACCCTAATTCATGTTAAGTGGCTAATGTATCACATACAGAATGCAATCTAGTAGGCTCGGCTACTAATGATATGGCATGGCACTTATTTCGAAACATGCTTTGAAAACACGTATTCAAGAAAGTGTATTGAAAATTGCAATGCAGTTTGAATGATGAACCGAGCCTTCGGTGCATGCAATACAAATGAAATGGATGCACGCTTGCGAAGCATAAGAATGCTAATTTGAGATATGCCCTAAATCTAACCATCATAAGCGGTTAAATAAAAGGGAAGAAAGACGTGAGGTTGGAAGACATACACACACCCACGCACCCTTATTACAACAATTGGCCCTCACTCGGAGGGTCCGAATAAATAATACAAACTACCTAATTAACTAACTCACGAGCTAATTAATTATTACAAAACCAAATGAATAACTAGCTACAACTAATTATTACACAACTTAATTAATTAACAAATTAATTAACTAATTAAAGAATAACAACAAGCAAATAGGGAAAGCAGTAAATGATGCTATTCCAGCTCTGTTTGAAGAAGGGAGGCATGCATGCTCGCTTTGATTCCTCGCCTTGGAATGCCTTCCATTTGCTCTTTGGAGGCTCTGTTTGCAGGGTGTCTTCCAATTCTGGGTGTTGTAACTTACCAAAACACTGCAGGGGAAGCTCCCAGTGGCCTGCCGGCCAGGAGAGGGACACTGCCGGCCAGAGATGGCCCACTGCCGGCCATCAATGGCAGGCTACTGGCCACTGGTGTGCTGGGACACCAAACTGCAACAAAGCACAAAATAGAGAAAAGGGAGGGTCTCCCAAGGACATGTATGCACCATGGCACTCCAAATCACCTCAAAACATTGAGGGAGAGGCCAAGTCGGATCCACGACCATCAATCACGCATTCCGATGCATGATGGCCAAAGATCCAACTTGTGCAAATCAATATGATGATGAATGCACAAATACAACAAGTAAAGCCTAGAACTCTATCATGAATCATCAAGAGCTTCGGCGACCGAGAATAGAGACACGTTCCATCACTTGGAGTATGAAATGCCCCTCGTTCCTCATGCTCGGATTAACACTTAATCCGGACAATGCAACACATAAGCATGGCAAACATGCAATATGGACAACCTAACAAGGCTAATGACATGCAACAAGCATATAAGCATGATGTGAGGCAACAACCTTGGATAATCATGGCAAAATGTAATGTGAACATGTGAACATGCAAGGCATGTAAAGCTAAGCAAGTATGCAACAACATACTACATGTAACAAGCAAGCGACAACATGGTAAAATGGGCTTACACCAAAGATGGACGGCTCTCAACTAGGTCCAAATTAGTAGCAATAGCAATGAATTAAGCCGCACAAAACACTCAAGCATGCAAAATGCAAAAGGTTCAACAAAGGGGGCCTAAAAGGGCAACTCTCAAAAGTGCCTAAGAAGTGACAAATGTGCAAGTGTGACAACACTATGTGCACTGAAATGAGATAATGAATGATGCCAAATCATTTAAATAACACAAGTAAAGCATGTGTGAATCATCGAAACACAAAGCTTGCAAGGTCAATTACACTACAGCTATACAAAGCATGGAGAATATGGCAAGGCCAACTCAAAACAGTCCTAGTACATGCCAATATGAGACTAAAACATGCATGGAAGTAGGCCAAAGCAAGCTAGCATACAATGCTAAAGTGTAGGACATGCAAGGCTACAAAAGAGACAATGCATTGCATCTATGAGAACCAAACATGGCATGACTTAGACAACCAAAAACAGAGTTACATTATGGTATAACAAGACCCAAAATGCACTGAAATAGTGAGCCAAAGGCTTAGGCTAAATGGCATGCACAAAAGCTCATTCTTGAGGCATAAAGCACAAGCTATACAAAGCATTCAAAGCATGTCAAATGCAAGTGAACAACAACATTTCATGGACTGAAATAGCATGTGGAATGAGGGCAAGGCATGCAAACATCACATGTATGGCATGGTAGGGGCCTCAAAACACAAGACTAGCCTAAGCATTTACACTATAGCTGTACAAAGCATGAGTGGTATGGCCATGGAAGCCCAAAACAGTACTAGAACACTTCAAAATAAGCATAAAATCATGTTTAAGCAAAGCCAAAATATGCTAGTATGATGAGTCAAAACATCATGCACAAAGGGGCTAGTGAACAAGATTTATTCTACACCTATATGGAGCATGCAAAGGATGATCAAACCAACTATGGATAGGGTCATAACATGCCAAATGATGACCAAATACATACTGAAATGTAAACCAAACAAGCTAAAATGACATGGCATCGCATTAAGCATATTAGGCTAGTTTAGGGGATTTACACTACAAGTGCATCATGCAAGCATGAAGTGACAAAACCAACCTTAGACAGGGCCAAGGCAGGTTCTAAAAGTCACAAAAACAGGCCTGAACCAAGCCTCAAAGATACATAGAGGGATGGTCCTTTGGAAGGCCAAAAATGCAAACAAAGAGGAACACAAAGAGAGGGGACCACCCCCTCTGATTTTGGACCTCAAAACCACACCTCTACCACTGAAATCCCGCTGGATTTCAGTGGTAGGAAGACCAAACCAAGGCTAGCCCGGAGGTCTCCAAATATGGCTTAAAACCAAGCCAAATAAAGCATGCAAGGGGGCTACACACCCCAAACAACAAAATGACCTTGAACAAACTTAAAGAGCACTCAAAAACTAGACTCTTTTCAGTTTATATCAAATCTCAAAAATAATCACAAGTAGGACTAATCTATCATGCAAAAATAGGCCTAAAAGGAGGAATAATGCACAAGGGACAGTAGCCGGCCCCAAATGGCAAAGAGCCCTTCAACAAAGTTGAAGAGGGGCTCAAAACAAGGCACTTTAAAGTTTATAGAAAGCCACGAAAATGAACACAAATGAGGCTAAACTATCATGCAAAAATAGAGCTAAAAGAGGATTAAAGAGGCAAGTGGTATCAACTGTCCTCAAACAGCAAGAGACCCTTAATCAAACATGACAAGGAGCTCAAAATATGACTATCTTCAGTTCATGACAAAGTCCAAAAATGCTTACAAGCAAGGCTAGCCAATGAACAAAGAAAAAGCAAGTTTGAAGGATATAGGCTCTTACCCTTGAAGAGCAGCAAACCAGCAGATTTTGGTCCAAGTTTCTGAGCTTTCAACCTCCTCAAATGCCCTCCAAAGTTCTGGAATGAAGGATGGAGGTGTGTATCTTGGTGTTGTAGTGCAAAAGGGCAAGAAAATCCAACTTTAAAGCCTTAAACACAAACAATATAGAGAGAGACAGAGTTTTTGCTCTCAAAAACTCAGCACCCTTTTGCTAAGGAAGAGACCCCTTCCTTATATAGAACAATGCAAAGCTTAAGCTTGTTGAACAAGCTTTTCTTATGGAGGGCAGCAAAAGAAAATCCAGCTGGCTCAAAAGATCTGCCTGAAAACCAGCTGAGATAGGGGAGGTGCCGGCCATCAGTAATGGCCGGCAGTGCCACACTGATGGCCGACAGGGCATCATCAGTGGCCGGCAGGGGATAAGCCATGGCCGGCAGTGCCATGCCTATGGCCGGTAGTGCACTATGAGGGCCACTCTGATAGGACCAAAACATGGTCCAAAAATGGGGCAGAAAGGATACAGGGTCCGAGAACTCCAACCGGTGACGTTCCGCCGCGACAGTCGAATGCTGGGCGAGCAATCGAACCAGTTGTTGGGTGTACCTACAAGCACAACCAAGTCTTAAGGACGGTCAAAAATGGGGTGTCTACAATAGGGCTCCGTATTCGGAGTCTTAATTTGGCCGATCATCAACGAAGGGCGTTCCGAATCCGGAGACTTAATCGGCCCTAAGGCACCTCCAAGGACGTAGCTTGGAAGGCTTGAGGCTATTAGACCACCTTTTGTTGTTTTGTTGTATTACATGTATATCAAGCCAAGGGCTTTCTTTGTATAGAGTTTGCACTCTCTTTTTGCAACCAAGCGTTGTCTTGGGAAGTTGTAAGCCCATAGGGCGAAATACTTTTATTACACTCTGATGATTATACTATAATATCTCTTTCCTATATCTTGAATCTACGATATTATGGGTTTATTTTGAGGGCATTACAACTTCAGCTCCCAATCCGGAGACTTGATTTGGCCGATCGCGACATCCACGAAGGGCGCTCCGAATCCGGAGGCTTATTCGGCTTTAAGGCGTCACGCACCAAAGAGGGCGCTCCGAATCCGGAGACTTATTCAGTCCTAAGGTGTCATGCACCAAAGGGGGCTCCGAATCCGGAGACTTAATTTGGCCAATCGTGACATCCACGAAGGGCGCTCCGAATCCGGAGGCTTATTCGGCCCTAAGGCGCCATGCGCCAAAGAGGGCGCTCCGAATCTGGAGACTTGTTCGGCCCTAAGGCGTCATGCACCAAAGAGGGCACCGAATCCGAAGACTTATTCGGCCCTAAGGTGTCATGCACCAAAGGGGGCTCCGAATCCAGAGACTTGATTTGGCCAATCGTGACATCCACGAAGGGCGCTCCGAATCCGGAGACTTGATTCGGCCGATCGTGACATCCACGAAGGGCGCTCCGAATCCAGAGACTTATTCGGCCCTTAGGTGTCATGCACCAAAGTGGGCTCCGAATCCGGAGACTTGATTTGGCCAATCGTGACATCCACGAAGGGCGCTCCGAATCCGGAGACTTGTTCGGCCCTTAGGTGTCATGCACCAAAGGGGGCTCCGAATCCGGAGACTTGATTTGGCCAATCATGACATCCAAGAAGGGCGCTCTGAATCCGGAGACTTATTCGGCCCTTAGGTGTCATGCATCAAAGGGGGCTCCGAATCCAGAGACTTGATTTGGCCAATCGTGACATCCACGAAGGGCGCTCCGAATCCGGAGACTTGATTTGGCCGATCGTGACATCCACAAAGGGCGCTCCGAATCCGGAGACTTATTCGGCCCTTAGGTGTCATGCACCAAAGGAGGCTCCGAATCTGGAGACTTGATTTGGCCAATCGTGACATCCACGAAGGGCGCTCCGAATCCGAAGACTTATTCGACCCTTAGGTGTCATGCACCAAAGGGGGCTCCGAATCCGGAGAATTGATTTGGCCAATCGTGACATTCACGATGGGCGCTCCGAATCCGGAGACTTGTTCGGCCCTTAGGTGTCATGCACCAAAGGGGGCTCCGAATCTGGAGACTTGATTTGGCCAATCATGACATCCGCGAAGGGCGTTCCGAATCCGGAGACTTATTCGGCCCTTAGGTGTCATGCACCAAAGGGGGCTCTGAATCCGGAGACTTGATTTGGCCAATCCTGACATCCACAAAGGGCGCTCCGAATCTGGAGACTTGATTTGGCCGATCGTGACATCCACGAAGGGCGCTCCGAATCCGAAGACTTATTCGGCCCTTAGGTGTCATACACCAATGGGGGCTCCAAATCCGGAGACTTGATTTGGCCAATCGTGACATCCACGAAGGGCACTCTGAATCCAGAGACTTATTCGGCCCTTAGGTGTCATGCACCAAAGGGGGCTCCGAATCTGGAGACTTGATTTGGCCAATCGTGACATCCACAAAAGGCGCTCCGAATCCGAAGACTTGATTTGGCCGATCGTGACATCCACGAAGGGCGCTCCGAATCCGAAGACTTGATTTGGCCAATTGTGACATCCACGAAGGGCGCTCTAAATCCGGAGACTTATTCGGCCCTAAGGTGTCATGCACCAAAGGGGGCTCCGAATCCGGAGACTTGATTTGGCCAATCGTGACATCCACGAAGGGCACTCCAAATCCGGAGACTTGATTTGGCCGATCGTGACATCCAAGAAGGGCACTCCGAATCCTTTGAGTCTTGTTTTGTGCATTTATTAAAAGTGTACTACTTCGATCTTTGGCCATCATGCATTGAAAATGCCTGATTGGTGGTTTTGGATCCAAGAGTGCCTTTTCTTTGATGTTTTCAGATGATAAGGAGGGGCATAGTACAAACATGTCCTTGAAAAACCCTCATTTTTCCTTTGTTTGTGCTCTATTGCAGTATAGTGGTTCAGCACACCAGTGGCCGGCAGTGGCTTACTTATGTCCGGCAGTGCCTCTCTTTGGCTGGCAAATGGCCGACAGCAACCAATCATGGCCGGTAAGCCACTAGTGCATTCCTCAGCAGTGGGTTGGTAAGGTGGAGCAGAAAGTTCTTGGAGGAACCCTACAAACAGAGCCTCTCAAGAGCAAACTGGTGGGCTTTTTGAGGCGAAAAACCGAATACATGCATCCTCCGCTTCCCGAGGCAGAGCTGAAGCAGTGTAGTTTTAACATTTGTTTTGCATGTTTAGTTAGTATTCATTGGTTTTGTAATTTAATTAATTAGTGTGCTAATTGGTTAAGTGTTGTAATAATTATGTAGCTTAGCTTAGCTATTTCTTTATTTTGTTTTGTCATAATTAGCCTAATTAGTTTAATTAGATTAGTTTGATTAGCCTAGCTTAGTCTAGCTTAGCTATTATTCATTCGGACCCTCCTTCGAGAGGGCGCAATGTTGTAATAAGTGTGCGTGAGTGTGTGCATGTCTTCTAACCCCACGACTTTCTCCCTTTTATTTAACCGTTTTCGATGGTTAGATTAGGGCACGTTTTGATTAGCATATCTTATGTTTGCATATTTGCATCATTCATTTGTCTTGCATACACTGGGCTCGGCGCATCATTCAAACTGCATAGTGTTTCAATACACTTCTTTGAATACGTGTTTCAAAGCATGTTATGAAATTGTTGCATGCATATGCCATCTTAGATAGCCGAGCCTATTTAGTTGCATTATTGTATGTGTTGCATTAGGCATATTGCATAGTTATGATCATGCATAATTTCTAACTAGCTTTTGTTTTGGCTTGGAGTACATTGTAAGTTTTACGCTTTAGCATACTTGCATGAGTGTGAGCATTGCCATGATCACATACTTGCCATGAGGCTATTTGCTTCAGTGATTAACTACATGAATGCCTGTGGATGAAGGCTCTATTACTTGAATTGGAACAATTCATCAACTGTGAGTTTTAAGCCCACTTTGCGAAGTGGCAAATCATCATGTTTTTTAAGCCCCCTTGAGGGTGGCAAATCCGCGCTTTAGCCCACTTGAGGGTGGTAACTTCAAACCATTTTCGAAAGCAAACATGAGTTGAATTCGTTCCAATTCTTGCGATTTAAGTATATACTTGTGTGTGCGTCACATAGTAAAGTTAGCTAATAATCGGAACAAGAACACATGTGCTTATAAAACAACATATCATGCTTAGTAGAGGCCGATCTTTGATCGGGCGAGCGGGGGTGCTCATTTTAGGACCTTCCCTTCTCGTACCCAAGTTCGCGAGCCGAGGCAACTTTGGTGATGATGGACACGTGGCCTTTGGCACGAGTTAGGTTTTCCTAAATTTCCTAAAAACAAAATATTTAGGTGGCGACTCTGTGATCTAGCAAAGCAGTCCAATTTTGGCAATATTTGATTTAAAATCTGATTTTCCAAAATGACTTGCCAGATTGGACTCTTTGGTGTTTATCAGTCTCACATTGCACTTTATGAGATTAGATTCAGAACCGTGACAGGAGTCCGAACTGTAGGACCAATTCGCGCCTCTCTAAAAGGGGGCGCGCGAAGAAAGTCGAGTCTACAGATATGTTGACAACTCTTTTTCCAGATTCCATCTGTACCAAGGGCACCAATGGCAGCAACAGCAACAGCACTAGCACCGGCAGCACCTTCTCCAGCAACAGGGAGGAGAGAGAGGTAGGCCCCAACACATGGCCGAGATGTACGCCGCGGTCGAGGCAGGGATAGGGGTACTTGAGGCCGAAGTAGTCCCTCAGAGCTCGTTTTAAGTGATGATGATGCCGAGACCAGTGACTTCGAGGAGGCAACGAGTCGACATTCTGAGTCGTCTGAGAGTGGGAGCAATGATGGTAGCTCGGGGTCCGGGAGCAAAGATGACGCTGAGGTTGGCTCTAAGGCAGGGAGCAGAGATGATACCGACTCTGGCTTAGAGTTTAATTCTAACAGCGGCGCTGATGAAGATAGTGCCCCTGAGTCCCCACCGAGGAAGAGGACGAAGAGGGCCTCTCGAGCTTGAGATGACTGGCGCCGATTTTGTAATTTTTGCTTAGTTTCTTTTTGTTTGGTAGCTTAGCACATGTATAGGTTCAAAAAGGTTTTACTTTGCTTTTGAAACTTGTACTTTCCTTTTGAAACTTGTACTTCTTTTTGTAAAAAACCATGACCCCAGAATAAAACCTCACAGTTTTTATGAAAAGTGTTGTTATTTTTGCATCATGAGCACCATATTTGCATGAAAATGGAAATGAAATTGAATTTGAAAATGAAAACTTGTATTGGCACACGATGTTCTTAATCAAGTAATGAGACAACCAACGACCAAAATACAAAATACAACTCGATAAGCAAAGTAAAAATAACTCAAACATAGATATACACACTTGTTAAAACCAAAAGACCCAAAACAAGACCTTAAAACACAAAGATCAAGACAAAAATAGGCTGCCAACACTACCTGGCACACAAGAGACCCCTTCCTTGTATAGAACAATGCAAAGCTTAAGCTTGTTGAACAAGCTTTTCTTGGCTTTGATCCCTCCATACACGTGTATGGAGGGCAGCAAAAGAAAATCCAGCTGGCTCAAAAGATCTGCCTGAAAACCAACTGAGATAGGGGAGGTGCCGGCCATCAGTAATGGCCGGCAGTGCCACACTGATGGCCGACAGGGCATCATTAGTGGCCGGCAGGGGATAAACCATGGCCGGCAGTGCCATGCCTATGGCCGGCAGTGCACTATGAGGGCCACTCTGACAGGACCAAAACATGGTCCAAAAATGGGGCAAAAAGGATACAGGGTCCGAGAACTCGAACCGGTGACGTTCCGCCGCGACAGTCGAATGCTGGGCGAGCAATCGAACCAGTTGTTGGGTGTACCTACAAGCACAACCAAGTCTTGAGGACGGTCAAAAATGGGGTGTCTACAGTTGCCCTCTTTGACAGAACTCAGAAATCACAAAGTGACGGGAGTGAATGTCAAAGCCCAAAGACAACCCATTTTTGACAAGGCCGAAGACTCAGACAAACAATTAGTATAAGCATGCAGGGATGCGCCCGAAGGCTCGGGCAAAATGCAAATGATATGCAAGATGCGAGGGCATGACCAACAATCATGCCACGGATGCTGTAATGAAGCATAACATGCAACAGTTTTAAGCAGATAAACACGAATCCAACTACACTACAATGCAAAAAGGATGTAAAAGAATTATGCAATTCTTACCCTGTTTCACACGGAGTGAATACAATACCTGCGCAACTCGTCCGTTTGCACCAGCTTTAAATGAACCGTACATACAATATCGTGCCTGAAAAAAAGAAACGAACTTAACAGGTACAATATCGTTAGGAAGATGCATAACAATGCATTTGAAAAGTGCGTGGCAACGCATACAAAGTGAAGGTGCATAACAATGCGATTGAAAAGTGCGTGACAACGCATACAAAGTGTGCATTAATACATGTATGTAAAGCGTGCACGACAACGCATGCAATGTGCGAAATAGGAATTGAACACATGTCAGTAAAGCGTGCGTGACAACGCATGCAATGTGTGAAACAGGAATTGAACACATGTAAGTAAAGCGTGCGTGACAACACATGCAATGTGTGAAACAGGAATTCAACACATGTAAGTAAAGCGTGCGTGACAACGCATGCAATGTGTGAAACAGGAATTGAACACATGTAAGTAAAGCGTGCGTGACAACGCATGCAATGTGTGAAATAGGAATTGAACACATGTAAGTAAAGCGTGCGTGACAACGCATGCAATGTGTGAAATAGACAAAGGTATGAACACATGTAAGTAAAGCATGCAGTAATGCAAGCAATGTGTAAAGCAAGCAAGGTATGAACACATGTAAGTAAAGTACACGCAGAAACATGCACAATGTGTAACCACCTGAAAGATACATTATACACATGTAAGTAAAGCATGCAGTAATGCAAGCAATGTGTAAAGCAAGCAAGGTATGAACACATGTAAGTAAAGTACACGCCGAAACGTGCACAATGTGTAACCACCTGAAAGATACATTATACACATGTAAGTAAAGCATGCAGTAATGCAAGCAATGTGTATAGCAGGAATGAACACATGTAAGTAAAGCAAGCGCGATTAACGCAAGCAATGTGTAACCTCCTGTGGGATGCATAAACACATGTAAGTAAAGCAAGCGTGATTAGCGCAAGCAATGTGTAAAGCAAGCAAGGTATGAACACATGTAAGTAAAGTACACGCCGAAACGTGCACAATGTGTAACCACCTGAAAGATACATTATACACATGTAAGTAAAGCATGCAGTAATGCAAGCAATGTGTATAGCAGGAATGAACACATGTCAGTAAAGCAAGCGCGATTAACGCAAGCAATGTGTAAACCTCCTGTGGGATGCATAAACACATGTAAGTAAAGCAAGCGCGATTAACGCAAGCAATGTGTAAAGCAAGCAAGGTATGAACACATGCAAGTAAAGCACACGCCGAAACGTGCACAATGTGTAACCACCTGAAAGATACATTATACACATGTAAGTAAAGCATGCAGTAATGCAAGCAATGTGTATAGCAGGAATGAACACATGTAAGTAAAGCAAGTGCGATTAACGCAAGCAATGTGTAACCTCCTGTGGGATGCATAAACACATGTAAGTAAAGCAAGCGCGATTAACGCAAGCAATGTGTAAAGCAAGCAAGGTATGAACACATGTAAGTAAAGTACACGCCGAAACGTGCACAATGTGTAACCACCTGAAAGATACATTATACACATGTAAGTAAAGCATGCAGAAATGCAAGCAATGTATATAGTAGGAATGAACACATGTCAGTAAAGCAAGCGCGATTAACGCAAGCAATGTGTAACCTCCTGTAGGATGCATAAACACATGTAAGTAAAGCAAGCGCGATTAACGCAAGCAATGTGTAAAGCAAGCAAGGTATGAACACATGTCAGTAAAGTACACGCCGAAACGTGCACAATGTGTAACCACCTGAAAGATACATTATACACATGTAAGTAAAGCATGCAGTAATGCAAGCAATGTGTATAGCAGGAATCAACACATGTCAGTAAAGCAAGCGTGATTAACACAAGCAATGTGTAACCTCCTGTAGGATGCAAAACGATGTTTGATAAAGAGAATGCATGACAATGCATAATAGGGATAAGGGAATGCATGACAATGCATGACAGAGGCGCATGACGATGCGCGGTAAGGAGAATGCATGACAATGCATGATAGAGTGAATGCATGTCAATGTATACTAGATGTACGTGACGATGCGCGACAAGGGAAACGCATGACAATGCATGTAAAGTGCGCATAACAATGCGCAATAAAGGGGAATGCATGGCAATGCATGTTAGAGATATGCAAAACAATGCATAATGGATGCGCATGACGATGCGCGGTAAGAAAGATGCATGACAATGCATGTTGGAGATATGCAAGACAATGCACGTGAACTAGATTATTGCTTATTATAACAAATGAATGCTAATCGATATTTAACAAAAGAGAACGATGCTTAACAAAGACAACTCCTCCGGTTTACCTCCCAGAAGGTTTGCGATGCGTCAAAAGGATACACCTCATGCGCATTGATGGTTGTAAGCTATCGTATATTGAAGGCAGGGCTCCTGAGCTCCCACGGAAGCGTTTCGAATCAAGCTTTGAGCATTCCACAGGATTGTTGGGACCCGGGGACAAATCCCAAGATTCAAATGGGTAGGAAAGCTGGAGAAAGTCTTCTGGTCATCAGGAAGAACTGTCGGCCACTGCCGGCCATCTCCATCAGCTGCCGGCCATCGATGGCATGGTGCCAACCACCGATGTGCCCCTGCCGGCCATCGGTGGCAGATTGGAGCAAACGGGGTTTCTAGGCCATGGGTCTTTAAATTGGCTCCAAACCAACCCATTTCTTCACAAACCCTTCCATAGAAATGCATTTTCTTCCTTCCTAGGTGTGCCTTCTCTCTAGATTCACGCATTCTACGCGTTTCCCAACACCCTATACAGACCTTGAATCACTAAAAACTCTTGGTTTTCTTTGATTTGAACCGATCAGAAATTGCATCCGAGGCTTCTTTCATCATTTCCTTCATTCCAAGATCATTTCCCCCGATCTTCTCTCGAGGTTAGTCTACTTTCCAATGTTTTTCAACTTTTCTTGAATTTTCTCTCTCTTAGGGTTTGAATTTGTGCTAAATTTCAACATTTTGCTCATTTTTGCCCCTTTTCGCATCCTTTTCAGATGGCAGACGATGTTCCTCATGATGAGGGTTTCCCCGCACTCCCTCCAGCAGAGTTAGCGGCAGAGTTTGCAGCCGAGCCAGGGGTTGAGCCTCAGCCTTTGCCGTTGGATGTACGTCCCTTCGACCCTGCGGTGTACCATCCGAAGACTCACATCATTCCGGTGGCGGGAGGCATCCATACCTTCACGGATTTTGATGAGGACATGCTAGACGACCTCTTATTGAGAGAGCTGATGTCTCATTTGTCGGCCATTGCTGTAGAGGTACCACCTTTACCCTTTGTGTAGTATTATTCTCGAATATCTGTATTTCTTGCACTGTTTCGATCTGAATGCATCGCATACTTTAATCTGACTATATTTCATACACTACTACCCTGTATACATTGTTCATAACTGCATCTCGTGCAACACCATTCTGAGTTCGAATGCATCTTTAACATATCATTGCCCTGAATTCGACTGTATTTTCAATACATCACTAATCTGATCTGAACTGTATTTTCCACATACATGTCTGATCTGATTCGAACTGTGCTGATTCGACTTGAACTACATTTTCAATACACTACTCATTCGATTTGAACATGTGCTCTCAATACACCATTGATTCAATTTGAAACTGTATTTTCAATACACTATTGATTCGATTTGAAACTGCATTTTCAACAGGAGGGATCTCGCTCCTTTCGAGGCTACGGTGCCATGACCGCTAGAGACTGGTACGACGTGCTCCCCACAGGGGTCCGCCGGATTATCGACGAGACCGGCTTTGGTATATTTTGCTGTAGCTTGACGCGAGTCATAGCGAGCCGTCCTCTCTTGGGGGCTCTTGTGGAGAGGTGGTGGGACACCACCAATTCTTTCCATTTCTCCACGGCAGGGGAGATGACCATGACCCCTTTTGATTTTGCTATGATCACCGGTCTGGGAGTAGGAGGTGATCCGATTCCCCTAGATCCCGACATGGGGGAGTGGATGGCTGCATGGGATGTATTGCTTGGAGCCCGTCCACCCCTTGCTCGAGCAGGCATGGTTAGATACTCTTGGTTTGAGGAGCAGTTCCGCGGGGAGGATCCTCAAACTGATGAGGGAGTGGAGCAGTACGCTAGAGGCTTCCTTCTGTTCCTCTTCGGTACTACCTTGTTTTCGAACAGGTGGAATACCGTGGGTTTGTACTTCTTGAGTGCCTTGGTAGTGCTCCCGCGGGTCCGCTCCTACAATTGGGGCGCAGCCGGCCTCACCACTCTCTATGGCTACATGAGCTCCACTTCTCGGATGTGTGGGAGATTGATTGGAGGCTATTGGCGAGCTTGGGAGGTAAGCAACCTAGTTCCCTTTTTCATTACTCTGCTTAGCCTTTATACATTTTGCTTTGTTCAACATTTGTATTCTCTGTACTCACTGTCATAGCATATGCTTTCTGCTTTGCATTTTCTGTACTCCATACATGCTGCACACTGCACAACCTACACTGCACATTGCTCATGATACACTGCTCACAAGATCCAATGTCTGCCTGTCTAGACCTGCACCTGTTATGTACAATACTGTATTCCGTATCCTGCTTTCTGCATTACTATTTGTACGCTGTACTGATCACATCTGTTCAACAGCTTTGGGTGTATGCATACTTCCCAACACTTGCTCCAGATCCAGCAGAGGAGACTGTGGTGACGGTCCCATTTTCTGATGTGTATGACGGTTCCCTCCGTCGTAGGACCCGGGAGGGCTTCATGTTCTTCCGACAGTATTTCGACACGGTCACGGCGCGTGAGGTAAGTCTGCAATAAGGTTATTTTGAATAAACCAATGCAACTGCCTTATTAATTTGACGACTGATCATCTCGTTGGTTCTGTTTTTCAGATTACATGGCGACCGTGGGAGGTGATTCCATCAGGACTCCGAGATCAGTATCACACTGCCCGGATCTTGTCTCAGTACCGTATCCTCTTCGAGGGGCCAATCTGTCGGGCCTGGTTTCTGAGTGAGCGCTTTGTGCGCCAGACTTTGGAGTTGCCTGCCCCATTTGTGCCGATGGCGCCTCCACCATCGATGAGGACGACACATATGCTATCCGCCGACCAGGTGATCCAGTTCATGGTAGGGCTGGAGACAGATTACTTCCGTGCTGAGGGCGACTACGCGGCCTTCATTTTGACACATCTGATGCCGCCTTTGACTGGTGTCCGAGGAGGAGAGGAAGCGAGGGCTCCAGCTATGAGAGGTAGAGGCGGATCAGCCAGGTCTCATAAGAGGTGAGGTCCTGAGGAGAGACAGGAGTCTGGATGGCCAGCGTTGCCTGCTACTATGACACTTCGAGGGTGAGCTGGAGAGATTTATCAGGTTCCCTTTGCTCCTCCTCCAGCTGGCCATGAGCTTATCGGAGGTTACGGCTCGACGTCAGTTTGAGCTGCACTATCATCCCTTGTACTGTTATTTGATTTCCCTCGATATTATATAGAGTGCTAATGACTTCGACCATTTTTTGTAGGCTCCCATTGAGTACACTCGTCAGTCTCTGGCGATGACGGCTTCAGCGATAGGGATGCTGCAGACGAGCATGGACCTACTCAGTATTTATGGCATTCTGGTAAGTTCATTCAAACTTTTCTTAACACACCATCATTTGTATAGCTTGCACACTGCCTTCATCTGATGCATTGTTCCCATACTCCATGCACGGCATGCATTCACTGCAAATCATTCACTATTCACAATACCACACTTTGTTACATCTGGTATACATTGGTTACTAATGCATTTCGGGTGGATTGTCCCTCTTTCAGATTCCTTTCTTGCCGCCAGGCCCATCGAGTGTTCCAGCAGGAGTAGGGACAGGCCCTTCAGTACCTCCTCGAGCAGGGGGAGCAGGACGAGGGACTAGTTCACAGGGACCTGCCTCTGACTGACGAGTGACGAGGATGACGAGGAGGCGATGAGTCCACATTCAGAGTCAGAGTCAGATACTGATGGTGGAGATCCTGGACCTTCGTCCAGGAAGAGGACCAGGACGGATTCCCGCACTTGAGACTACCAGCACTAGTCCAGACATTTTGCTACTTCAGATGATGATCTTCTTTTGTTTTATTTTCCTTTTTTACTAGTAGTTTTTGCACATTGTACTGCGTTAAGCAGATTTAGTTGAAAACCAAACTCTTTTGTAAAAAGAAACTATGATGGAATGAAAACAGCCTTTTTGTAGAAAAAGTGTTTCATTTGTACATTCTATGCATCGCATCGCATCGCATCGCATCATTTCACTTTACACAACAATGTAAATGAAATTGAAATCTTATTTTGAAAACAAAACACTCAAATTGCACTAGTCAGGTAGTGAATCGACTGAAAACAAAACAACTCGATAAACAAAGCAAAACTTAACAAATTTACAACTCGATAAGCAAATTGCAACAACTCGATGAATGACAGGAAGATAATTACAACCCTACACACAAAAAGAAAATAATATGCCTTAAACAAGACGCGACAACAAAGTCCAACAGGACAAAACAAGACCTTGAAAGACAGGACACCTCTGCAGACCACTGGGCCTTCAGTGAGGGAGCTAATGAGTGAGAATGGAACACTGCCGGCCACCAATGGAGGCCTGCCGGCCATCAGTGTGCCACTGCTGGCCACTGATGTGCCACTGCCGGCCATCGATGGCAGATTCTCCAAAATAATGACATCTGTCCTCCACTCACTACCTTATCTTCCATATGAGTTCCAGCTTCGGGATTATCTTCATTTCAGCTCCAATTTGCACCAAATGGAAGCATTTTCTACCCAAAACTTCACAAGTTGGATTGCTTCTCTAGACGGCTCGGAAAAGTTAAACTTCCAAGGCTTCGGTTTGAACGCACTATTCACGCTAGGCCGTACTCCGCTGCACCTTCCTTTCCTCCATGCCGCAGCAAGATTTTGGAATCCGGTAACACACGTCTTCAGCTTCGGCGGGCAAGAGATATGTCCTACCTACGAAGATTTTCAAGCTTTGATGGAATTTGAGCGCAATGAGGAAATCGTGCCCGAGCTTAATTTTGGCCATGCCCAAACCTTAGGGCGGATGTGTGGACTTACCAAGCATGACGCTCGGTCCCTGATTTGTGACGGAATGCTGGATATTCCGAGCTTAATTCATTAGTTTTCCGATGCCGGTGACCGCAGTGACCACCATTGGCAAGGTTTCCGGCGACACGCCCTCTGTTTGTGCATGCTATCTCATTTTCTGTTTGCTCCAGGCTTTAATGGATCTAGCATTTGTTTGATTGAGGTTGCTCAAGGCTTGAAAGAAGGAAAGAGTTGCATTGCCATGACATTGGCCGAGACGCTTATGGGCTTAGATGCTTTCTATCGTCGGGAGACGACCAGATTTGTGAGGAGTCCACTACTGTTACAGGTAATGTTTCCCACCCAATCTCACATATGTATTGCTCATATCACTCGACCCTCAGGCTCGTTTTTTTTTTTTTCTCACAAAACCCCTTTCTCACTTTTCTCTCATCGTGCATCTCTCTATTCTTCATTCTCTCATTTTTCATATCCCTCCCCAGGTATGGTTGATGGATAAATTGCTGGTTGTGGACTCTTGCCCAGCCTACTTAGCCCGAGGCTACTTCTTTCGACGATGCCAGGTCGATGCCCTTGATGAGGGATAGTGGTTCGACTGGATGTGCAACTTGTCCGCAGACCACATTGCTTGGCGGTGCCCTTGGCTCAACCTACAGGCGATGAGCTACAGTATGTCCCGGCATACTGGGATTCGATTGATTGGCTTGACCCACTGTGTGTTCTATTTCCCATTCCGGTTCTTGCGCCAGTTTGGCCATGATCAGACTTGCCCACCAGAGGAGATAGAGTACCCGGCTGCATTCCCAGTCCAAGGCGCGCAGCTTGTCTGGCAGGCCGCAGCGTGGAGGACTAGAGAGCTCCTGGCCCCTGCTCTTTCTTTCAGTTGCACTTTGTCTGACGAGTGTTGGGATTGGCTCAATGAAGAGGCACAGATCGGGCCCAGCTTGGCATCAGAGGCTTCGACTAGCTCTGGGAGGGGGCGCAGGAACATCTAACTTATCCATGCCCCGGATTTATTGCTTTATTAGTACTTTCAAGTTTTCGTTATGAATGTAATAAAAAGAAACTTCAATTTGTATGCAAGAGCAGGAGAACTCTGTATTGAAATCAATGAAATTGAAGGTTGTGGTACTGAAAATTTCCCATTTTGGTCGAGAAATGGTCTTAGTTGTAAAAAGATTAATTTGAACAAAGTCAACTTTTATTAAAACTTTTCAAAACTATTTTCGATATGGATCAGAACTGGACATGCCTGAGATCTGTCACTGAGATGCACAACCCCGGGCCCCAGCAACTGGAAAGTTGCCCCTAGTCTGGATAGTACCGCGGCACTGCATGGCAACGGAAAGTTGCCCCTAGTTTGAATAGCACTGCACCAGTGGTTATAATCAAAGCTCTTGAATACTGAACAGACCAAGATGACCAAGCTAATCAAATGGACAAAGTTGATCGGGGAAGAGTTTATGGCTGAACTTCAGGATGAAGTTGCCTACGTATCCCAAAAATGGGAATCAAGCCTTACGTAGTTCCGGCTTAGGTTCGCTCGAGTATTTTCACTCTCCTTTTACGCTCTAACTTTTGCCAAGGCCGCCCTTTGCGGGTTTTCAACCTTGCGAGCTCAGTTTTTATATTTTCCAATTTTTTGTGCTCTGAGTTTTGCCTAGGTTGCCCTTTTGGGTTTTCGGCCTAGCGAGCCTCTCAGGGGTAATATTTCTTCAACTTGTCCATGTTGATCGGTTGGGAGAACTCTAGGCCATCTAGGTCCATCAGAACCACAGCTCCACCCGACCAAATAGACTTGATGATGTAGGGACCAGTCCAATTGGGTCTGAACTTGCCCCTTGGGTCGTGGATGGGAGCTCGATTATCCTTAAGCACCAAATCTCCTTCCTTCAAATTCCGAGACTTAACCTTCTTGTTGAAAGCCCGGGCAATTCTACGCTGATAACCTTGGACATGATACAATGCTTTCAGTCTTCTTTCATCAAAGAGCATGAGTTCCTCAAATCTGCTCTGCTACCAATCTGCCTCGGCTATTTGACACTCAGCCAACACTCGCAATGACGGGACCTCGATTTCAATAGGTAAAACAGCCTCCATCCCATAGACTAATGAATACGGAGTCGCTCCAGTAGAAGTTCTAATTAAAGTTCGGTAGCCCCACAGAGCAAACGGCAGTTTATCTGGCCAGTCCCGGTAGGTTTCCACCATCTTCTGCAGTATATGCTTGATGTTCTTGTTGGCAGCCTCAACCGCTCCGTTGGTTTGCGGCCGGTAGGTAGATGACTTATGAAAAGCCACGTTGTATTTTTCTAACAAATCAATCACTTCTTTCTTGAAGTGGGAACCGTTATCTAAAATAACCTCGTTTGGGACCCCGTAGCGACAGATGATGTTGTTTCTGATAAACTTCGCGACATGCGAAGCCTTCAACACTGCATAAGATTGGGCCTCGACCCACTTTGTGAAATAATCTATCGCAACCAGGATGAACTCATGCCCATTCGACCCCTTCGGAGTAACAGCCCCGATCACATCGATTCCCCCTACTGAGAATGGCCATGGCAAAGTCATGTTGTATAGCTTCTCGACGGCGGGATGTTCATGCGGTTTGCATGGATCTGACATTTGTGGCATCGCCGAACAAAGCCAATACAATCCTCCTCCATGGTGGACCAATAGTAACCCTGCCTAAGGATCTTCCGAGCCAACATTACTCCATTCATATGTGCACCACATTCTCCTCCATAGACGGCCTCCATCAGGCGCTTTGACTCCTCAGCTTCTACACACAACTTGTGCATTCCCAGATGACCTCTCTTGTACAGCTTACCCCCGCAGATGATGAACTGAACAGCCATTCTTCTGATTGCCCTTTTATCTATGGCATTTGCCCCTGGTGGATACGTCTCCTTCTCCAAGAAGTTCCAAATGTCGTAATACCAGGGGTTGTCGTCCTGAACCTCGTCTATGGCAGAAATTGATTCATACGCTGGCACAAACTTCTGGTCAATGATGACTGGACGCATCCGGACTCCGGACGGGATGTCTATCATTGAAGATAGAGTTGCTAGTGAATCTGTGAACCTGTTGTTCTCTCTTACTAGATGAGTGAAGTTTAGCTTCTCAAACCGAGGAATTAACAAATACAAGGTCTGGTGGTAAATTATCATCTTTTCTTCCTTGACTTTCCAGTCTCCTTTTGCTTGAGACACAACAAGGTTCGAGTCCCCAATGACGTCCAACCGTTTTGTCCCTAGTTCTAGGGCTGCTTCTAGACCGGCAATACATGCCTCATATTCCGCTTCGTTGTTTGAAACTTTGAACCGGAGCTTAAATGCTAAAGGGATACGGGAATTGTCGGGTGCTATCAGCAACACCCCTATCCCATACCCGTACTGGTTTGACGCTCCGTCAAAGTACAATCGTCCAAGCTTCGTCTTCGACATACAAAATGGCTTCATCTGGGAATAGGTACTCAACTGCTTCATCCCCTTCAACCGGGTGGTCGGCAAGGAACTCTGCTACCGCTCTCCCTTTTACTGACTTATGCGTCACATACTTCAGATCAAATTCAGAAAGCAACAGCAGCCAACGAGCTAGCCTACCCGTAAGTGTGGGTTTCTCGAAAAGATATTTGACGGGATCGAGTCGTGAAACCAACATTACAGAGTGAGCTAACAGGTAGTGCCGCAGCTTCCTGGTAGCCCATACCAAGGCCAAACAAGCCTTCTCCAGCGGAGTGTAGCGGGTCTCGTAATCCAGCATCTTCTTGCTCAGATAGTAGATGGCCCTCTCCACTTTGTCCTCTGACTCTTGTGCGAGCATGCAGCCCATTGTAGTCTCAGTTACTGAAAGGTACAATATCAACGGTTTCCCCGGCTCTGGTGGTGACAACACGGGCGGGTTCTGTAAATATTCTTTGATCTGTTCAAACGCAGCTTGGCATCAGCCGTCCCATTGGAGTTTCTTTCCTTTCTTCAGGAGACCAAAAAGTGGTTCACAAGTCAAGGTTAGTTTTGAGATAAACCGTCTTATGAATTGCACTTTACCCAGAAAGCCTCGCACCTCCTTTTCAGTCATTGGTGGTGGCATTTCTAAGATGGCCTTGATTTTGGAAGGGTCGACTTCGATGCCCCTTTGTGTAATCAAAAACCCCAGCATTTTTTCCGCTGTAACACCGAATGTACACTTCTGAGGGTTCAGCCGCAACCGAAACTCTCTGATCCTTTGGAAGAACTTTTGCAAGGCGGTGTAGTGGCCCTCTCTTTCTTTGGACTTGACAATCATGTCGTCCACGTACACCTCAACCTCTTTGTGGATCATGTCGTGCAATATTGTGGTTGCGGCCCGTTGATATGTAGCCCTAGCATTCTTCAACCCAAATGGCATCACTCTGTAGCAGTATGTCCCCCACGGGGTGGTAAAAGCAGTCTTCTCCCGGTCTTCGGGTGCCATTACTATCTGATTATAGCCTGAGAAGCCATCCATAAACGAAAGCAAAGCATGCCCCGCTGTGAAATCCACCAGCTCATCAATGTGTGACAAGGGAAAGTCGTCCTTCGGACTAGCTGTGTTCAAATCCCTAAAGTCCACGCATACTCGGATTCTGCCATCTTTCTTTGGCACTGGAACAATGTTGGCCAACCAAGTCGGGTATTCGGATACCAGCAAGAAGCCCGCATCAATTTGCTTGGTAACCTCTTCCTTAATCTTGATGGCCAGTCAGGGCGGATCCTCCTGAGTTTCTGTTTGACAGGTCGGGCCTCGGGGTCAAGAGGGATCCGGTGCTGTACAATCTCAGGATCGATTCCAGGCATGTCTTCGTAGGACCACGCGAAAACATCTTTGAAATCTTTTAATAAAGCTACTAAGCGCTCGCGTTCCTCCGAAGACAACGTGGACCCGATCTGGACCAGCCGCGGGTCCTTCTCAATACCAATATTCACGGTAGTGATTTCATCCACTAAGGGTTTGACAAAACTCTCCTGCTCTTGATCAATCAATCGTTGCAAAACCGGAGGAATTTTTTCCTCGTCGTTTTTGTCAAAATTTTGAAAGTCCTGATTTAAACAATAAATCAAAGGCACAAAAAAGTAATCCGAAACCACATCCATACCATCCTCATTATGTTCTTCCAAACCGTCTGATTCTTCTGTTACAACAGACTCAAAACAGAAAGAAAAAAACAACCTAGACAGGACTGTGGCATCTGGGTTATCACCCCCGAGAATACCGGACTCAGACTCAGTCGAGCTGGAACCTGATTCTGACTCAACAGATTCGGAGGAATCAGATTCCGGCTCACTACCTGACCCAGTACTGCTCGACAAAAATCCCTCTTCGTATTGCCAAACGAGAGAGGGTGCGATGGATGCATCCAAAATAGTTGCTGATTGGCCCGCAGCCGTTTCATTCCCGATCATAGACACCAAGAAGTTATCCCCCAAGCACTTCTGGTCGATTAGAGGATCTGAAAGTAGACATGCCAGTGCTACCCCCATTTCAAGCTCGGTGTCCTCGGACTCCATTTCATTGCTCTGTTCAACCTCAACTGTCGGGTCTGTGCGCTCTTCGACAACCTCATCCCCAGATATCTGTAAGTCAAAGAAAATTTCGAACCCTGGCACGCGCTTCCTCTCTGCGTTCAACCACGGCTCTGGAAAGCCACAGAATGGAAAGTCTTCCCCCTCCCGGACAAAGCGTCCGTTTAGGGTACCCTGAATGGGCCGGTGCATTAAGTCAAAAGGTCTCCCCATTTGTTTCGCTCTGGCTCTTCCAGCCATTTCCTTTCCTTTCCTCGCCCAATCCTTCTTGGTGGGCAGATAACCTAAGCCAAAGGTATGGGGATTGTGTGGCACTTCGGCCAATGCTGCGACGCCCTTCTGGCCGCTCCTTCCTAATCCCATCCCGGGGATGTGTTGGAGTTTATTCATGAGATACACTGCTTGAGCACTGACATATATCCCCTCGTTAGCAGCCATGACATTCTGTACAACCCGAGCCTCGGCCAGGGTAAAACCTGATATGAACACATCCTCTATACCATGCTCAATTTCTAGAACAGGTGTAGACACCTCCGGCGGTGGATGAATTGATGAATTCCCAAAGACAATGGCTACTCCCTTCCCATAGGGGTATTTCACCATTTGATGCAAGGTGGATGACACCGCCTTTACCTGATGTAGCCACGGCCTTCCCAAAAGCAAGTTGAAAGTTGCAGGAACCTCTAAGACATGGAAATCTATCTCATGCTGTCCTGGCCCAACTTTAGTCTGAACTTTTACCGTTCCCATCACTTCTTGACTTGTGTTGTCATACGCCCGGATTACCTAGGCTATTGGTACAAAATTTGCGGTTTTCAAACCGATTGCATACGCTGTCCTTGCCGGGCAGACGTTGATGGCGGATCCGGTATCAACAAGAACCACCGGTATCCATTTATTCCTACACTCCACGGAGATGTAGAGTGGTTTGTTATGGTCTGCCCCCTCGGGTGGTAGTTCCTTGTCGGAAAAAGTCAGCGTCGGGGTAGCTCCTCCCGGAAAGACTAATCCTACCAGCTGTTCTGGCGTGGTTTCTATCGAAAGCTTTGCTTTGTCCATGGCTGATAAGACAGCCTGTCTATGTACTCGTGACGCCATGAGCAGTCCCCAAATGGAGATGTCTGCTTGTATCTTTTTCAACTGTTTGAGCACAGCTTCCTCTTCAAGTTGTTTTTCCCTCTGCTTCTCAGCCTCTCTATCCTTCCCAGAAGCCTCTGGTTGATCTAGGTGTGGGGGTTTAAAGTACCGCCCGCTCCGTGTCATATGGTCAACCTCTCCAAGGTACCAAGTGTCATCAGGTTGGTCGTTCCCCCAATTTTCGTCTGTATGGGCAAGACATAAATCTTCGTCTTCCCACCACAATCCATCAGCAGCCGACAGACACCTGTCCGGCTCTGGTATGACTGTCCTCGTGCTTACAGCACCTTCCATTGACATGCCCGCAGCATTCTCTATTCCTGTGCACACAGCAATTTCTGTCTCCTTATGGGCCTTTGCCTTCCTGATTCTCTCGGAATCTTCAAATCTTTCTAGTTCCGGCTGTGTCAATACAGCTGATTGTTCAACAATTCCTGTATTCGAAATGCTCCGAGCCTGAGCGAAACTCTCGACACCGGTGCTCTTCTGGCGATGTCCTCCGTTCTCCGACCCTTCCAGCCGCCACTGACATTCTTGCCCCTGTCGGGCCCTATTTTGGTTGGAACTCTTCCACCACATCCGGTTGATCATCTAACCACCCAATAATCTCTATCGATTCCTCATAATTGAACCAGTTGACCGCTGCATCAGCCGGATCTTGGTCACCACAAAACTGGAGATTGGCAAGGTCTTCTTCCACTGCCGTCAAATCATCCATCCTCTGTTCCAGACCATCCCCTTGGATCACACACAGTTCTGCCTCTGTCGGCAATCCCACATCCAGCCCATTCTGGCCTATTAACGAAACGTAGTCACTCGGACTATACATTCTCTCAACATAACTTCCAGGCTTCTCAAACTTTGGCTCAACAACCCTCTTTTCCTCTGAAATCTCCTCCCTTCTGTCCTTGACTGCCACCACCACTGGCTTAAATTGGGTTATGGAGATATCCATCATGTACAAGTCGGTGCAATCAGGGAGGAATACCTCCGGCTTAGGTAGGTGGGAAGGAGTGATATAGATACTAGGATCGCAAGACACGACCCCAGTTTGGATAAAGTTGATTATTTTCGGAGGTAGAGCTTGGTTATGTATGGGGAGAGGGTTTGTTGTAACGTTGGGCTTCTCGGGAGGCAGAATCACCCCATTATCGATGAGATCTTGAATCTCATGACGTAATCGGAAGCACAGATCGGTGTCATGACCGTGCTGCTGGTGAAACGCACAGTACTTGGCTGGGTTGTGGGCTAGGGGAAGTTTTTCTGGTAATGGCCGCGGCTCTAAGGGCTTCAAGTGCCCTTTTCTGATTAAAACCCCCAAAGCTTTGGATAGGGGCATATACAATGGGGTGAAGGTTCTAGTATTTTTGGGCGGGTACTTGGCTGTTTGAGTATGACTTCCGGACACGCCGGAGAATAGCGTAGCTGCCATGGTTTTTGGAGGGGGGTTGGTGGTGACCATACCCACTTCGGAGGTTCTTGTAGTCGTAGCGCCACTCGGGCCCGCATTGCTGCTGCGATTAAAAGTTCTTCGGGGTTGCTTCCAGTCATTATCAATTAAGCCTTGCTTCAAGGCGTCTTCAATCTGTACCCCCATTTCATGTAGATCAGAAAAAGTAGGAAAGGGGAGCACAATCATCTTTTGCATCAACTTCGGCTGAAGATTGCGCACAATCATCCGAATCTGATCCTTGTCTGTGGGCCTTAAGGTCATCATCGAAGCCTTGGCTCTCCATCTAGTCACGAATTCTAAGAAGCTCTCTTTAGGCTCTTGCCTCGTTGTCTCGAGATCACGGGTCGTAATCTCAATTTGTGTATTGTATGAATATTGCGCAATGAAGGCCTCAGCCATCTCGTCCCAACTTCTCTTGACGTCATCTTCTAATTTAGCATACCATATGGCTGCCACACCCGACAGGGTCCGGCCGAACAGAGACAGTTTCTGCAGCCTGGTAAGGCCCATTGGTCTTAGAATATCTGAAAACAACCTCAGGTGCACCATGGGGTCCCCGGACCCATCAAATCGGCCGATATGAGGCATTTTGAATCTGTCGAGCAGCGTCACAGCTGCATCAGTATATCCATCTTCGATGTCGGGGATGGTCTTGACTCCCTGAGATCTCTTGAACAGCTTTTCAAGCTTGCTCAACTTCAGTGCTGTGGGATCTGTCTCGAACTCAAAAGGAGAATTCGGTAGGTTGGTAGGTGTTTTAGACAATTGAGGTTGAATTTGGGGTAGGACCGGGGGCGGAGGGGGTCCTGTGGGAATGTTTGTATCATTCTGAACATTAGCTGTTTCCCCGAGGGTTGGAGCTCCTGGTGGGGGAGGAGCTTGCTGCGAAGCAGATGCTCCGGTTTGCTGTTGTAACCTCACGATTAACTCTGCTTGTTCACTCATAACCGTGGCCTGCTGCTTGGCAAACTCCTCCTGTCGGACAGCATCCTGTTGCATCATTTTCATACTCTCTTGGAGTTAACGCATCATTTCCTCCAAGCCAGCCATACTGTTCTGTTCTGATTGCACTACTGGTATATATTCCCTTTCTGTGGGAAAAACTAGATCCTGATCCCTACTGTACACAGGTGGGGTAGATAAAGCCCTCTGAACTAACCGCTGAATTGATGCCCTCTGCCTGACTGTCCTCCGTCTAATAACCGGGGGTAGAGAGTGGTACACTGGTTGTCCGTCTACCAAATCCTCAGATCGATGGGGTCGACGACCTCTAGTCCAGATTGCTTGGGGGATATCTGCTGGGTTAGAAGCAATCGTGCTAAACTACCTAGCAAAAGGATAAATAAAACAATAATAAGGAAATAAACGAGCAGACAAACGGACAGCATAACAGCGTAAATAAACACAACACACGGTTGGGGTATCGCAATACACTACCAATACACTATTCCTTAATCACTGCCCCAAAACACTAAATCGGATACCCGCAGATACAACTGATTCTCACAAACTGATACCGGTGCCCTCAGGCCGGATGCCTAACTTGCAAACTTATATGCACATTCCCCTGTAGAGATACACTCTAAAAGCACATAGCAAGTAAAAGAGAGCCAAAACACCCCTATGTTGGGGTAGGGTTTCCCTGTCCTATTTTGTCAAGAACTAGGGTTTCACTACACACGCAGCGGTTTCAAACAACCTATCATCGGGTAAGCAACCTGTCCTAGTTTGGAATGGTCACTATGGATTCCGATTATGCACTAGGTCGAATGGTCAAAAGGGTGCCCCGGTAAAACCGGGGTTTGTGTTCCCATGCTGTCAGAGCCCATAACCGGTCAGCCTTATGGTCATGCCTTGACAAGACAAGCCTCCGGCAAACCGTTCAGGAATGGCAGATGGCAAACACGGTGTCCTAGGCGCACCAATGCACATGCAATGCAAAGAGACACATGAATGAAATCAAAACAGAATATCACGAGTTCGAGTCAAGTTCTCTAAGTCCCCAGCAGAGTCGCCAGAAACTGTAGACGTCCCCCAAACGCCACGGGAGGAATGAACTCCCGTTCTGTTCATTTTGTGGGGTTCACTACAGTTCGGACTCAATTTTTGTCACGGTTCTTAATCTTGAACCAAAGAGTCCAAATCCGGCAAATCGTTTTGAGAAAAACAGATTTTTAGAAAAGAAGTGCCAAACATGGATTGCTTTGCCAGAAACAGAGTCGCCACCTAAATATTTTATTTTTGGGAAATTTAGAAAACCCTGACTCGGTGACAAAGGCCACGTGTCCGTCATCACCAAAGTTGCCTCGGCTCGGGAACTTGGGTACGATTGGGGAAGGTCAGCTATGAGCACCCCCTCTCGCCCGATCCGAAGATCGGCCTCTACTAACCATGATATCCGATTTTGAAAACGTTATGTGTTCTTATTCCAGTTAATTAGCTAGAATTACTATGTGATGCGCGCAGCAAAACAAGTATAGACTAGATCGCCTAATTTGGAACGAAGCATTGCATATCCGTTTGTTTGGGAAATGTTTGAAATTTGCTACTCGCAAGTAGGCTAAAACACGGATTTCAATGAATTATCCCAATTCAAGTAATCCAACCTTCACCCACAGGCATTCAGGCAGTTATATCAAGTAAGCATTTAGCCACATGGTAAGCATGTTGTCATGTTAACATTCACACTCATGCGAGATGCTAAAGCATAAATACTTACAGTGTACTCCGTGCCAAAACAATGAAACTAGTTAGCAAAACATGCATGACCCTAATTCATGTTAAGTGGCTAATGTATCACATACAGAATGCAATCTAGTAGGCTCGGCTACTAATGATATGGCATGGCACTTATTTCGAAACATGCTTTGAAAACACGTATTCAAGAAAGTGTATTGAAAATTGCAATGCAGTTTGAATGATGAACCGAGCCTTCGGTGCATGCAATACAAATGAAATGGATGCACGCATGCGAAGCATAAGAATGCTAATTTGAGATATGCCCTAAATCTAACCATCATAAGCGGTTAAATAAAAGGGAAGAAAGACGTGAGGTTGGAAGACATACACACACCCACGCACCCTTATTACAACAATTGGCCCTCACTCGGAGGGTCCGAATAAATAATACAAACTACCTAATTAACTAACTCACGAGCTAATTAATTATTACAAAACCAAATGAATAACTAGCTACAACTAACTATTACACAACTTAATTAATTAACAAATTAATTAACTAATTAAAGAATGACAACAAGCAAATAGGGAAAGCAGTAAATGATGCTATTCCAGCTCTGTTTGAAGAAGGGAGGCATGCATGCTCGCTTTGATTCCTTGCCTTGGAATGCCTTCCATTTGCTCTTTGGAGGCTCTATTTGCAGGGTGTCTTCCAATTCTGGGTGTTGTAACTTACCAAAACACTGCAGGGGGAGTTCCCAGTGGCCTGCCGACCAGAAGAGGGACACTGCCGGCCAGAGATGGCACACTGCCGGCCAGGGATGGCACACTGCCGGCCATCAATGGCAGGCTGCCGGCCACTCGTGTGCTGGGACACCAAACTGCAACAAAGCACAAAATAGAGAAAATAGAGGGTCTCCCAAGGACATGTATGCACCATGGCACTCCAAATCACCTCAAAACATCGAGGGAGAGGCCGAGTCGGATCCACGACCATCAATCACGCATTCCGATGCATGATGGCCAAAGATCCAACTTGTGCAAATCAATATGATGATGAATGCACAAATACAACAAGTAAAGCCTAGAACTCTATCATGAATCATCAAGAGCTTCGGCGACCGAGAATTGAGACACGTTCCATCACTTGGAGTATGAAACGCCCCTCGTTCCTCGTGCTCGGATTAACACTTAATCCGGACAATGCAACACATAAGCATGGCAAACATGCAATATGTACAACCTAACAAGGCTAATGACATGCAACAAGCATATAAGCATGATGTGAGGCAACAACCTTGGATAATCATGGCAAAATGCAATGTGAACATGTGAACATGCAAGGCATGTAAAGCTAAGCAAGTATGCAACAACATACTACATGTAACAAGCATGCGACAACGTGGTAAAATGGGCTTACACCAAAGATGGACGGCTCTCAACTAGGTCCAAATTAGTAGCCATAGCAATGAATTAAGCCACACAAAACACTCAAGCATGCAAAATGCAAAAGGTTCAACAAAGGGGGCCTAAAAGGGCAACTCTCAAAAGTGCCTAAGAAGTGACAAATGTGCAAGTGTGACAACACTATGTGCACTGAAATGAGATAATGAATGATGCCAAATCATTTAAATAACACAAGTAAAGCATGTGTGAATCATCGAAACACAAAGCTTGCAAGGTCAATTACACTACAGCTATACAAAGCATGGAGAATATGGCAAGGCCAACTCAAAACAGTCCTAGTACATGCCAATATGAGACTAAAACATGCATGGAAGTAGGCCAAAGCAAGCTAGCATACAATGCTAAAGTGTAGGACATGCAAGGCTACAAAAGAGACAATGCATTGCATCTATGAGAACCAAACATGGCATGACTTAGACAACCAAAAATAGAGTTACATTATGGTATAACAAGACCCAAAATGCACTGAAATAGTGAGCCAAAGGCTTAGGCTAAATGGCATGCACAAAAGCTCATTCTTGAGGCATAAAGCACAAGCTATACAAAGCATTCAAAGCATGTCAAATGCAAGTGAACAACAACATTTCATGGACTGAAATAGCATGTGGAATGAGGGCAAGGCATGCAAACATCACATGTATGGCATGGTAGGGGCCTCAAAACACAAGACTAGCCTAAGCATTTACACTATAGCTGTACAAAGCATGAGTGGTATGGCCATGGCAGCCCAAAACAGTACTAGAACACTTCAAAATAAGCATAAAATCATGTTTAAGCAAAGCCAAAATATGCTAGTATGATGAGTCAAAACATCATGCACAAAGGGGCTAGTGAACAAGATTTATTCTACACCTATATGGAGCATGCAAAGGATGATCAAACCAACTATGGATAGGGTCATAACATGCCAAATGATGATCAAATACATACTGAAATGTAAACCAAACAAGCTAAAATGACATGGCATGGCATGAAGCATATTAGGCTAGTTTAGGGGATTTACACTACAAGTGCATCATGCAAGCATGGAGTGACAAAACCAACCTTAGACAGGGCCAAGGCAGGTTCTAAAAGTCACAAAAACAGGCCTGAACCAAGCCTCAAAGATACATAGAGGGATGGTCCTTTGGAAGGCCAAAAATGCAAACAAAGAGGAACACAAAGAGAGGGGACTACCCCCTCTGATTTTGGACCTCAAAACCACACCTCTACCACTGAAATCCCGCTGGATTTCAGTGGTAGGAAGACCAAACCAAGGCTAGCCCGGAGGTCTCCAAATATGGCTTAAAACCAAGCCAAACAAAGCATGCAAGGGGGCTACACACCCCAAACAACAAAATGACCTTGAACAAACTTAAAGAGCACTCAAAAACTAGACTCTTTTCAGTTTATATCAAATCTCAAAAATAATCACAAGTAGGACTAATCTATCATGCAAAAATAGGCCTAAAAGGAGGAATAATGCACAAGGGACAGTAGCCGGCCCCAAATGGCAAAGAGCCCTTCAAAAAAGTTGAAGAGGAGCTCAAAACAAGGCACTTTAAAGTTTATAGCAAGCCACGAAAATGAACACAAATGAGGCTAAACTATCATGCAAAAATAGACCTAAAAGATGATTAAAGAGGCAAGTGGTATCAACTGTCCTCAAACAGTAAGAGACCCTTAATCAAACATGACAAGGAGCTCAAAATATGACTATCTTCAGTTCATGACAAAGTCCAAAAATGCTTACAAGCAAGGCTAGCTAATGAACAAAGAAAAAGCAAGTTTGAAGGATATAGGCTCTTACCCTTGAAGAGCAGCAAACCAGCAGGTTTTGGTCCAAGTTTCTGAGCTTTCAACCTCCTCAAATGCCCTCCAAAGTTCTGGAATGAAGGATGGAGGTGTGTATCTTGGTGTTGTAGTGCAAAAGGGCAAGAAAATCCAACTTTAAAGCCTTAAACACAAACAATATAGAGAGAGACAGAGTTTTTGCTCTCAAAAACTCAGCACCCTTTTGCTAAGGAAGAGACCCCTTCCTTATATAGAACAATGCAAAGCTTAAGCTTGTTGAACAAGCTTTTCTTGGCTTTGATCCCTCCATACACGTGTATGGAGGGCAGCAAAAGAAAATCCAGCTGGCTCAAAAGATCTGCCTGAAAACTAGCTGAGATAGGGGAGGTGCCGGCCATCAGTAATGGCCGGCAGTGCCACACTGATGGCCGGCAGGGCATCATCAGTGGCCGGCAGGGGATAAGCCATGGCCGGCAGTGCCATGCCTATGGCCAGCAGTGCACTATGAGGGCCACTCTGACAGGACCAAAACATGGTCCAAAAATGGGGCAGAAAGGATACAGGGTCCGAGAACTCGAACCGGTGACGTTCCGCCGCGACAGTCGAATGCTGGGCGAGCAATCGAACCAGTTGTTGGGTGTACCTACAAGCACAACCAAGTCTTGAGGACGGTCAAAAATGGGGTGTCTACAATGGGGCTCCGTATTCGGAGTCTTAATTTGGCCGATCGTCAACGAAGGGCGTTCCGAATCCGGAGACTTAATCGGCCCTAAGGCACCTCCAAGGACGTAGCTTGGAAGGCTTGAGGCTATTAGACCACCTTTTGTTGTTTTGTTGTATTACATGTATATCAAGCCAAGGGCTTTCTTTGTATAGAGTTTGCACTCTCTTTTTGCAACCAAGCGTTGTCTTGGGAAGTTGTAAGCCCATAGGGCAAAATACTTTTATTACACTCTGATGATTATAATATAATATCTCTTTCCTATATCTTGAATCTACGATATTATGGGTTTATTTTGAGGGCGTTACAACTTCAGCTCCCAATCCGGAGACTTGATTTGGCCGATCGCGACATCCACGAAGGGCGCTCCGAATCCGGAGGCTTATTCGGCTTTAAGGCGTCACGCACCAAAGAGGGCGCTCCGAATCCGGAGACTTATTCAGTCCTAAGGTGTCATGCACCAAAGGGGGCTCCGAATCCGGAGACTTAATTTGGCCAATCGTGACATCCACGAAGGGCGCTCCGAATCCGGAGGCTTATTCGGCCCTAAGGCGCCATGCGCCAAAGAGGGCGCTCCGAATCCGAAGACTTGTTCAGCCCTAAGGCGTCATGCACCAAAGAGGGCACCGAATCCGAAGACTTATTCGGCCCTAAGGTGTCATGCACCAAAGGGGGCTCCGAATCCAGAGACTTGATTTGGCCAATCGTGACATCCACGAAGGGCGCTCCGAATCCGGAGACTTGATTCGGCCGATTGTGATATCCACGAAGGGCGCTCCGAATCCAGAGACTTATTCGGCCCTTAGGTGTCATGCACCAAAGTGGGCTCCGAATCCGGAGACTTGATTTGGCCAATCGTGACATCCACGAAGGGCGCTCCGAATCCGGAGACTTGTTCGGCCCTTAGGTGTCATGCACCAAAGGGGGCTCCGAATCCGGAGACTTGATTTGGCCAATCATGACATCCACGAAGGGCGCTCTAAATCCGGAGACTTATTCGGCCCTTAGGTGTCATGCACCGAAGGGGGCTCCGAATCCGGAGACTTGATTTGGCCAATCGTGACATCCACGAAGGGCGCACCGAATCCGGAGACTTGATTTGGCCGATCGTGACATCCACGAAGGGCGCTCCGAATCCGGAGACTTATTCGGCCCTTAGGTGTCATGCACCAAAGGGGGCTCCGAATCCGGAGACTTGATTTGGCCAATCGTGACATCCACGAAGGGCGCTCCGAATCCGGAGACTTATTCGACCCTTAGGTGTCATGCACCAAAGGGGGCTCCGAATCCGGAGACTTGATTTGGCCAATCGTGACATCCACGAAGGGCGCTCCGAATCCGGAGACTTGTTCGGCCCTTAGGTGTCATGCACCAATGGGGGCTCCGAATCCGGAGACTTGATTTGGCCAATCATGACATCCACGAAGGGCGCTCCGAATCCGGAGACTTATTCGGCCCTTAGGTGTCATGCACCAAAGGGGGCTCCGAATCCGGAGACTTGATTTGGCCAATCCTGACATCCACGAAGGGCGCTCCGAATCCGGAGACTTGATTTGGCCGATCGTGACATCCACGAAGGGCGCTCCAAATCCGGAGACTTATTCGGCCCTTAGGTGTCATGCACCAAAGGGGGCTCCGAATCCGGAGACTTGATTTTGCCAATCGTGACATTCACGAAGGGCGCTCTGAATCCGAGACTTATTCGGCCCTTAGGTGTCATGCACCAAAGGGGGCTCCGAATCTGGAGACTTGATTTGGCCAATCGTGACATCCACAAAGGGCGCTCCGAATCCGGAGACTTGATTTGGCCGATCGTGACATCCACGAAGGGCGCTCCGAATCCGGAGACTTGATTTGGCCAATTGTGACATCCACGAAGGGCGCTCTAAATCCGGAGACTTATTCGGCCCTAAGGTGTCATGCACCAAAGGGGGCTCCGAATCCGGAGACTTGATTTGGCCAATCGTGACATCCACGAAGGGCGCTCCAAATCCGGAGACTTGATTTGGCCGATCGTGACATCCACGAAGGGCGCTCCGAATCCTTTGAGTCTTGTTTTGTGCATTTATTGAAAGTGTACTACTTGGATCTTTGGCCATCATGCATTGAAAATGCCTGATTGGTGGTTTTGGATCCAAGAGTGCCTTTCCTTTGATGTTTTCAGATGATAAGGAGGGGCATAGTACAAACATGTCCTTGAAAAACCCTCATTTTTCCTTTGTTTGTGCTCTATTGCAGTATAGTGGTTCAGCACACCAGTGGCCGACAGTGGCTTACTTATGTCCGGCAGTGCCTCTCTTTGGCTGGCAAATGGCCGACAGCAACCAATCATGGCCGGTAAGCCACTGGTGCATTCCTCAGCAGTGGGTTGGTAAAGTGGAGCAGAAAGTTCTTGGAGGAACCCTGCAAACAGAGCCTCTCAAGAGCAAACCGGTGGGCTTTTCGAGGCGAAAAACCGAATACATGCATCCTCCGCTTCCCGAGGCAGAGCTGAAGCAGTGTAGTTTTAACATTTGTTTTGCATGTTTAGTTAGTATTCATTGGTTTTGTAATTTAATTAATTAGTGTGCTAATTGGTTAAGTGTTGTAATAATTAAGTAGCTTAGCTTAGCTATTTCTTTATTTTGTTTTGTAATAATTAGTCTAATTAGTTTAATTAGATTAGTTTGATTAGCCTAGCTTAGTCTAGCTTAGCTATTATTCATTCGGACCCTCCTTCGAGAGGGCGCAATGTTGTAATAAGTGTGCGTGAGTGTGTGCATGTCTTCTAACCCCACGACTTTCTCCCTTTTATTTAACCGTTTTCGATGGTTAGATTAGGGCACGTTTTGATTAGCATATCTTATGTTTGCATATTTGCATCATTTATTTGTCTTGCATACACTGGGCTCGGCGCATCATTCAAACTGCATAGTGTTTCAATACACTTCTTTGAATACGTGTTTCAAAGCATGTTATGAAATTGTTGCATGCATATGCCATCTTAGATAGCCGAGCCTATTTAGTTGCATTAGGCATATTGCATAGTTATGATCATGCATAATTTCTAACTAGCTTTTGTTTTGGCTTGGAGTACATTGTAAGTTTTACGCTTTAGCATACTTGCATGAGTGTGAGCATTGCCATGATCACATACTTGCCATGAGGCTATTTGCTTCAGTGATTAACTACATGAATGCCTGTGGATGAAGGCTCTATTACTTGAATTGGAACAATTCATCAAATGTGAGTTTTAAGCCCACTTTGCGAAGTGGCAAATCATCATGTTTTTTAAGCCCCCTTGAGGGTGGCAAATCCGCGCTTTAGCCCACTTGAGGGTGGCAACTTCAAACCATTTTCGAAAGCAAACATGAGTTGAATTCGTTCCAATTCTTGCGATTTAGGTCTATACTTGTGTGTGCGTCACATAGTAAAGTTAGCTAATAATCGGAACAAGAACACATGTGCTTATAAAACAACATATCATGCTTAGTAGAGGCCGATCTTTGATCGGGCGAGCGGGGGTGCTCATTTCAGGACCTTCCCTTCTCGTACCCAAGTTCGCGAGCCGAGGCAACTTTGGTGATGATGGAC
Source organism: Camellia japonica (assembly GCA_030407325.1). Classification (NCBI taxonomy): domain Eukaryota; kingdom Viridiplantae; phylum Streptophyta; class Magnoliopsida; order Ericales; family Theaceae; genus Camellia; species Camellia japonica. The sequence continues at coordinate 445,786 of JAPPVO010000003.1, forward strand.
ACGTGGCCTTTGGCACGAGTCAGGGTTTCCTAAATTTCCTAAAAACAAAATATTTAGGTGGCGACTCTGTGATCTAGCAAAGCAGTCCAGTTTTGGCAATATTTGATTTAAAATCTGATTTTCCAAAATGACTTGCCGAATTGGACTCTTTGGTGTTTATCAGTCTCACATTGCACTTTATGAGATTAGATTCAGAACCGTGACAGGAGTCCGAACTGTAGGACCAATTCGCGCCTCTCTGAAAGGGGGCGCGCGAAGAAAGTCGAGTCTACAGATATGTTGACAACTCTTTTTCCAGATTCCATCTGTACCAAGGGCACCAATGGCAGCAACAGCACTAGCACCGGCAGCACCTTCTCCAGCAACAGGGAGGAGAGAGAGGTAGGCCCCAACACATGGCCGAGATGTACGCCGCGGTCGAGGCAGGGATAGGGGTACCTGAGGCCGAAGTAGTCCCTCAGAGCTCGTTTTGAGTGATGATGATGCCGAGACCAGTGACTTCGAGGAGGCAGCGAGTCGACATTCTGAGTCGTCTGAGAGTGGGAACAATGATGGTAGCTCGGGGTCCAGGAGCAAAGATGACGCTGAGGTTGGCTCTAAGGCAGGGAGCAGAGATGATACCGACTCTGGCTCAGAGTTTAATTCTAACAGCGGCGCTGATGAAGACAGTGCCCTTGAGTCCCCTCCGTGGAAGAGGACGAAGAGGGCCTCTCAAGCTTGAGATGACTGGCGCCGATTTTGTAATTTTTGCTTAGTTTCTTTTTGTTTGGTAGCTTAGCACATGTATAGGTTCAAAAAGGTTTTACTTTGCTTTCGAAACTTGTACTTCTTTTTGTAAAAACCATGACCAGAATAAAACCTCACAGTTTTTATGAAAAGTGTTGTTATTTTTGCATCATGAGCACCATATTTGCATGAAAATGGAAATGAAATTGAATTTGAAAATGAAAACTTGTATTGGCACGATGTTCTTAATCAAGTAATGAGGCAACCAACGACCAAAATACAAAATACAACTCGATAAGCAAAGTAAAAATAACTCAAACATAGATATACACACTTGTTAAAACCAAAAGACCCAAAACAAGACCTTAAAACACAAAGATCAAGACAAAAATAGGCTGCCAACACTACCTGGCACACAAGTGGACAGTCGGCCACCACTGGTGGATAGCAGGCCAAAAAGGTGGACGGCTAGCCACAATTAGTGGCCTGACGGCCGCTAATGCAAGGATCACCAAATTGCTGACAGTTGGCCTCCACTCACAGCCTTATCTTCTATAAAAGGTCCTCCTTCGTGATTTTTTCTCCAAAACCTCATTTTAGCTGTTGTTTCTTCCACAAATGAAGATATTCCTTGCCGAGAAGCTCACGGATTCGATAGCCACTTTAGACGGCACGAAAAAGGTAAATTTTTGGGGTTTCGGCATAAATGCACTTTTTTCATTGAGCCATACTCCACTTTGCTTTCCGTTCCTCTATGCCGTGGCCCGATGCTGGGACCCGATTACACATGTATTTCACTTCAAAACACAAGAAATGTGCCCGACTCTTGAAGAATTTCAGGTATTGATGGAAACCCGGCGCGATGAGGAAATCATACGCCAACCCCTTTTTGGCCACGCCCAAGCTTTGGGACGAATGTGTGGGCTCACTTTGCACGACGCTCTATCCTTGGTCCATGACGAAGAGCTAGGCATACCCAGCTTGATTCATCAATTTTCTGAGGTCGGTAACAAAGGCGACCTGCTCTAGCGAGGTTTTCGGCAACATGCCCTTTGTTTATGTATGCTTGCACATTTCCTTCTTGCCCCTAGTTATAGCGGAACCAGCATTCGGTTGATCGAAGTGGCCCAATGTCTGAAAGAGGGTAAGAGTTATATCGGTTTGACACTGGCCGAGACCCTGTTGGGCTTAGATGCTTTTCATCAGCGAGAGACTACCAAGTTTGTGAGGAGTCCATTACTTCTTCAGGTATTATTTCCCACCTTTTCTGATATATGCCTCACATATCACTCGATAGTCATGCTTTATTTTCCCTCAAAGCCCTTTCTTTACTTTTTTTCTCAACACACATCTTTCTATTCTTTAATCTCTCTTATTTTTCATCCCTTCCCAGGTATGGCTCATGGATAAGCTGAAGGTGGTGAACTCTTGCCCTGAGCACTCAGCTCGAGCTTATTTCTTCTGCCAACGACTAGTGGATTTCCCCAACGAGGGATGGTGATGCAACTGGATGTGCAGCAGATCTGCAGCTGTCATAGCTTGGCGTTGCCCTTGGCTTAACTTGACTGAGATGAGTTACAGCATGACTCGGCATCCTGGCATACAGTTGATTGGCCTCATGCACTGCGTGTTCTACTTTCTCTTCCAATTCAGACGCCAGTTTGGGCATGATCAAACCTACCCAGAGGAGGGGGTATAATTGTAACAACCCCATCACGTAATACCTTATATTTAATTAATGATGGAGATTTAAATTTTATGGCCTACTATCCTGATTTAATTTGGGAATTATGAAAATCTTAGCGACTAATTTGTATACAATTTTATAGGAGATTTATTTTGGAATTAGAACTTGAAAGCCTAAGTGGCTCAAGAAAGAATAATTAATGAGCTGAATTATTTTAAATTCGAATATCGAACCATATGGAGGTTTGATTAAATATTTGATTTAGATTTATAAAATTGGGATTTGATTAATTGGGTCCGAATTGGAGTTAATTACGTTATGAGGACTGGGAATTAAGGTTATTGTGGATTAAATTTATTTATGAGGTATTTCATATGAGTATATGATTTATTACCGGGGACCTTGAGTTGACCTAAAATTAAGGGCTTTACTGATGTGAGATTTCACAATTGATGATGGAAATAAGCTTAATTTGATATTTGGAGCCTTTTGGGAGCTTGATTAAAAATATGATTCGGACTGATAAATTTAAATATAATTAATTGGGCTCTAATGGAAGTCAAATTAGGTCAATTAAATTATGTGGGTCTTGTGATTAATCATGATTTTATGTTGTTGATGTGGAATTGCATGTTTAAGAATGTGAATTATAAGGATTTGAAGTTGTATCTGTCGGTTATAAGAAAATCTGTTGAAATTGTGACCTTTGGACTGAAAATTGAAAGCCTTAGAGGTGCGATAAACCAAAACCGACCACATATTTATGATCGGCATGATTTTTAGAGCCTAGTATGAAGTTTTGTAAAAATCTGATTTGGAACGAATTAAATTGACTTTTTAATATTATATCTTACATCTATGTATATATATATGTCTTGGTTGAGAGAGAGAGACTCAACAAAAGAGAGAAGGGAAAGAAAAATCTAGAGAGAGCAAGAGTGAAGCAAGAGAAGAAGAGAAAGCTTAAGAATGAAGAAGAAAGATGGGGAAATGGATGGAATTAAAGTAGAATTTAAGAGATTGGCTCAAGGTATGTGTAATCAACTTAACCTCTTGAGATTGACCTATTATTTGTTTGAATTCATGACCTAAGATGAAGAGTAAACACCTAATTGAGTTGGGTTGAGAAGTATAAGTGTAAATGGGCTCTCTTCATGGAATTGAACTTTGATTCTTTAGATTTGCTTGATTTAAAGGTTAGTTTCCTTACATTTGCTTATCTTGAAGTTGATTATGAGATGTTGAGCCTTAATCTTGAGGTTTTGTATGGTTAATCATATATGAAATGAAGATCTACATGAGTTTAGAAGAAGTTTTGGAAAAGTTTGATAAAGAACTAAATAAGGATTTTGATCTTTCTTGCTTAAAGATTCATGGTATTTTTAGTGTTTTGATTTGGAAAAAAACCATAACCTCATGTTTTCTATTAGTTTTACATGTTTTTGAATGATTTAAGTTGAAACCTAGCTTAGAAAATGAAAGAACAAGTGTTTGAACTAACTAGTATTTTCGAACAGTAGTTTTTGCTCAGAGCCGCACGTGTGGTGGGGCTTCCCGCACATGCGGAATCCTTCTTCCAGCAACATTTTTTATGCTAAAATAAAAGCACGTGCCCCCGCACGTTCCCTGGATTTCCCGCACGTGCGGATTTGGTCCCGCACGTGCGGCACTCCCCTGTTTCAGCTTAATTTCAAATAAGCATATCTCTTTCATCTGGACTCCGTTTTAAGTGATTCTTGAGCCTAAATTCAAGCTCCGGAAGTCTAGTTTCCAATGGTGGTGGTCTCACATCCAAATTCTAAGTATAAAAATAAATATGCTCAAATTAGTGAAGGTTATTCACTTTCTATCTACCGATTTCATGCTATTTCTTCTTCTACCCAGCTTCCTTTCGTTTCCTCCTATTTTCCTAGACATGGATTATGAAATATTGAGGACTAATGAGTTTAGAACCAACATAATTAATTGACTAAAGAACAAAGAAAGGGATCGGTTATATTCATATGCTGTGTTATGTAATTGTGGTTGTAGGTCAAGACGAGGACATTGTCTAACTACTATCAGAAGTCTATCACTGTGAGTAATAATATAGTAAAGATATGTTTTTCGTTATCTATCTTGAGTTATGTATGACATAATTCTCTAAATGTTACATTTTATCTAAATGCACAAGTTTCCAAGAAATGTGAAATAAGTTATGCGCAAGGAATGTGAACTATTTATAATATGATATGGTGGGCCCAAGGCCATTTCGTTTATACTATGACATGATATGAATTGTTCGGTCTTTAAGACCTGTTAATTTTTGGTATGGAACAAAATGTTGTACGGAACTAAGTGCTACAGTGGGAGTCACCTCTAGAATCCGTATGAGTCACCTCTTGGATCCATATATACATGAATTGGGCCCAAGGAGAGGTGGAGACATGTCGATGTTCCATCTACTCCATGACAAGATACAGTAATATGATATGATACATTTGGACCTAAGGTCATTTTGATATATGATTGGGCCCGAGCCCGTTTTGTTATACGTGGACCCAAGGTCATTCAGGAAATATGAGATAAGTACAAATGTTTTTACATTGCTATGAAGTCGGCATGCGACTGCGCGCTGCCCGTCGAGAGATGGAGAAGAAGGAGGAACATATTCGGAGTTTGGAGGCTCGCGTAGAGGCAGCTGAACGTGAGTTAAGGAAGACCAAGGCGGCTCAGGCACAATCCGCCGAGTAGGCGAACCCAATTGTGGAAGAGAGGGTTACCAGTCGGCTCATCAGTTCCACGCTTGCCAATCATGAGACGGCAAGTATGTTCGCAATGGAGAGCGCGAAGGGGAGGGCCTATGAGAAAGGTTTCCATGAAGGCCGAAAAGTTGGAATCGAAAAAACCAAGGAAAATTGGCCGAAGAAGTGTGCCGATGTGAAAATCGTGGATTTAGGCACGGTTGGATCAAGGCATCTCAAGCCGTAGAAGCTCTTCGAGCATCGGGAATTGATTCAGCATCACCACTCTACAACAGTAAAGATTTTCCGTTTTCTGCTTTTGAAGTCGAGAAGAGTGAGGATGAGGGTGACGCCGTATGAGTTTAATCATTGTAAAGTTGAAACGCAGGTCGCGTCTAAAACCATATAACTTATTGTTTTATTGAATAAAAAATGTTTGATTATAAATACTTCGTTGCTGTTCGTATTCGGCATATACGTGTTTCATTTTGTTGCATAAATGTTTGAATGAATGTATAAACATTGATCGACCCTAGTATCTGTTAAATGTCAGCGATGTGCCGGTTTATGGGTAGGGTCGGCCCATTCGTGACGACCGTTTAGCTTTGAATGAGGCCATTATAACTCGGCCATTTATCATTGTAACTTGAAGAAGCCGAAAACGAATAAGTGGAGTGGTTGCGGCAAATTTGACATGGCTCGGGGCCTAGATGCTTAGCTAGTTGGACTAGTGGGCTGGCTGAGGCATAGATTGAATGGCACCTGCGCTTGAACACAGCCAGGGCGCGGGCCTAAGAAGCCGAATGATTCTTACTCGTAGGCTGGCTGAGGCATAGAATGATCGGCGCGTTAAAACTTGGCCTACCGGATTGATGAATCTATTTTGCCCTTGCCCAGCCAGTGCATCTGTTTCGGCCAGCCGTTGGGATAATTAGGTCATGGGGAATGTCAATCGACGTTCGTCTCATTCGTCTCATAAGGTTTAGCGTTAATAAAATTGCCTCGGGATTAGGGCCTCGAGATCGCGGTCATTGTTAAGAATAAAAGGAGTAGGCGCTTCGTGCCAATAAATGCACTTAACTCATCATCACTTGTGTGGGGTGAGATACGTGGTGATGTTAGTTACAGAAGCATTGAAATGGTTTGCAGCAGAGAACCCACCCGTGCGGGAATTAGGTCGTTTAAAGAATGGGAGATTCATGAGTCTCCAAGTCGTCGAAGCAGATCACCCCGAAAGGAGAGTCAACGACTGTTGAGTTTATTCTTCCTTGTCCTGGATCTTTGCCTTGACATTGTCAATGGTATCATGGGAAGTTTGGCATTGTGCAAGTCATGGGCTTAGGCACAATTGGCTCAAGGTATCGCACGCCGTGGAGGGATTTAGGGCGACGGTCGTTGATCCGGCGATGCCGTTTTACAAACGCGTCTTGTCCCCTTTTTCGCTTTCGATATTGTAATGCTCAAATGCGGGTTGCGTTTATGTAACAACTGTTTGATCAAATAAATAGTTTTATTTCAAATATTTGCGTCTTATTCTGAATTTTGTTTATATGCTTAAGCACATTACTTCAAATGTATGATTTGTACTAGTGTGTTACATAAGATCAAGTAACAATTCCTTTGTTTTGTTCGTGCCGAAGTGTGCTCCGAATTCGGAGATATGATTAGCACTGTGCATTCGGAGTCTTAATCGGCCCAAGGACATCCTACGCCGATGGGGCTCCGTGACTGGCGTCTAGTATGTTTTCGATCGGCTTGAAAGAGTTTTAGGTAAAATATGGCCGAACATTGATAAATATGACTTTTAGGTAATTACCTAAAAGACTTCGGACCAATCAGTAGTGGCCTGGCTTGAAAATATGGCCAAACAAATCAACGCAATAAATCTGTTGAGGGGTGATGCACAAATGGGGCTCCGTATTCGGAGTCTTAATTTGGCCGATCGTCAACGGAAGGCGTTCCGAATCCGGAGACTTAATCGGCCCTAAGGCACCTCCAAGGACGTAGCTTGGAAGGCTTAAGGCTATTAGACCACCTTTTGTTGTTTTGTTGTATTACATGTATATCAAGCCAAGGGCTTTCTTTGTATAGAGTTTGCACTATCTTTTTGCAACCAAGCGTTGTCTTGGGAAGTTGTAAGCCCATAGGGCAAAATACTTTTATTACACTCTGATGATTGTAATATAATATCTCTTTCCTATATCTTGAATATATGATATTATGGGTTTATTTTGAGGGCGTTACAACTTCGGCTCCCAATCCGGAGACTTGATTTGGCCGATCGCGACATCCACGAAGGGCGCTCCGAATCCGGAGGCTTATTCGGCTTTAAGGCATCACGCACCAAAGAGGGCGCTCCGAATCCGGAGACTTATTCGGTCCTAAGGTGTCATGCACCAAAGGGGGCTCCGAATCCGGAGACTTAATTTGGCCAATCGTGACATCCACGAAGGGCGCTCCGAATCCGGAGGCTTATTCGGCCCTAAGGCGCCATGCGCCAAGGAGGGCGCTCCGAATCCGGAGACTTGTTCGGCCCTAAGGCGTCATGCACCAAAGAGGGCTCCGAATCCGGAGACTTATTCGGCCCTAAGGTGTCATGCACCAAAGGGGGCTCCGAATCTGGAGACTTGATTTGGCCAATCGTGACATCCACGAAGGGCGCTCCGAATCCGGAGATTTGATTCGGCCGATCGTGACATCCACGAAGGGCGCTCCGAATCCAGAGACTTATTCGGCCCTTAGGTGTCATGCACCAAAGGGGGCTCCGAATTCGGAGACTTGATTTGGCCAATTGTGACATCCACGAAGGGCGCTCCGAATCCGGAGACTTGTTCGGCCCTTAGGTGTCATGCACCAAAGGGGGCTCCAAATCCGGAGACTTGATTTGGCCAATCGTGACATCCACGAAGGGCGCTCCGAATCCGGAGACTTATTCGGCCCTTAGGTGTCATGCAAGAAAGGGGGCTCCGAATCCGGAGACTTGATTTGGCCAATCGTGACATCCACGAAGGGCGTTCCGAATCCGGAGACTTGATTTGGCCAATCGTGACATCCACGAAGGGCGCTCCGAATCCGGAGACTTATTCGGCCCTTAGATGTCATGCACCAAAGGGGGCTCCGAATCCGAAGACTTGATTTGGCCTATCGTGACATCTACGAAGGGCGCTCTGAATCAGAGACTTATTCGGTCCTTAGGTGTCATGCACCAAAGGGGGCTCCGAATCCGGAGACTTGATTTGGCCAATCGTGACATCTACGAAGGGCGCTCCGAATCCGGAGACTTGTTCGGCCCTTAGGTGTCATGCACCAAAGGGGGCTCCGAATCCGGAGACTTGATTTGGCCAATCGTGACATCCACGAAGGGCGCTCCGAATCCGGAGACTTATTCGGCCCTTAGGTGTCATGCACCAAAGGGGGCTCCGAATCCGGAGACTTGATTTGGCCAATCGTGACATCTACGAAGGGCGCTCCGAATCCGGAGACTTGTTCGGCCCTTAGGTGTCATGCACCAAAGGGGGCTCCGAATCCGGAGACTTGATTTGTCCAATCGTGACATCCACGAAGGGCGCTCCGAATCCGGAGACTTATTCGGCCCTTAGGTGTCATGCACCAAAGGGGGCTCCAAATCCGGAGACTTGATTTGGCCAATCCTGACATCCACGAAGGGCGCTCCGAATCCGGAGACTTGATTTGGCCGATCGTGACATCCACGAAGGGCGCTCCGAATCCGAAGACTTATTCGGCCCTTAGGTGTCATGCACCAAAGGGGGCTCCGAATCCGGAGACTTGATTTGTCCAATCGTGACATCCACGAAGGGTGCTCTGAGTCCGGAAACTTATTCAACCCTTAGGTGTCATGCACCAAAGGGGGCTCCGAATCCGGAGACTTGATTTGGCCAATCGTGACATCCACGAAGGGCGCTGAATCCGGAGACTTGATTTGGCCGATCGTGACATCCACGAAGGGCGCTCCGAATCCGGAGACTTATTCGGCCCTAAGGTGTCATGCACCAAAGGGGGCTCCGAATCCGGAGACTTGATTTGGCCAATCGTGACGTCCACGAAGGGCGCTCCGAATCCGGAGACTTGATTTGGCCGATCGTGACATCCACGAAGGGCGCTCCGAATCTGGAGACTTATTCGGCCCTAAGGTGTCATACACCAAAGGGGGCTCCGAATCCGGAGACTTGATTTGGCCAATCGTGATATCCACGAAGGGCGCTCCGAATCCGGAGACTTGATTTGGCCGATCGTGACATCCACGTAGGGCGCTCCGAATCCGGAGACTTATTCGGCCCTAAGGTGTCATGCACCGAAGGGGGCTCCGAATCCGGAGACTTATGTTTGTTTCTTGACGAGCGCCCCACTGGGAATTGGCAAATGATTTTGAATGACGAAGAAAAATAGTTCGTATTGCAGGAGCGAAATATATTTACAAGTATCAAAGCCCACAGGTCGGGTCAGTGATAGGGTTTTCATCAAAGCTCTGCTTGTGCCGATTGGGGGGAGCCACGTATTTCTTCAATGCCATGAGCTGTTGGGAAGCGCACAATCTAATGATAGGTGCTTGGGATGGCCTTCATGATATATAACCAGGTTCGTCCCATGATGGCATTATACGGCGAAGGGAGCTTTACGACCAAGAATTCCACTTCGACCGTTCTGGAGCCCACTCGAACAGGTAATGTGATCTTCCCTAATAGGTACTCAGGATTCGTGTTAAAGCTGAACAATGGGTGAGGCACCGGAGACAGATCCGACTTGTTGAAGCCGAGCTTTACGAAAGTTTTGTAATACATGACCTCTGAAGTACTCCCTGGATCAATGAGAATACGTTCAATGGTGAACCGATTCACATGTAGTCTGATGACCAAAGGATCAATGTGGAAGGCTGTTGTGCCGCTGAGGTCGGAGTCATTGAACGTAATTGTCGGAGCTCCGCTGGGCCGTCTGGTCTAAGTATATTGCTTTTGAGGGATTGGACGCGATTGAACTGCGTGCGCGGTCAGGGGTGCCGGCTGGCTGTAGATTATATGGATCACGCCAAGCGGAGGGGAGTCCTGCCTTAAGACAAGTGCCTTGATTGGCTTATCCTTGCTCACGTACTATTGCAGTCGGCCGTCTTGCACCAGTTCTTCCAGATGATCCTTTAATGCGTAACAACTCTCAGTTTCATGGCCGTGATCTTTGTGATACTGGCACTGCCTATCCCTTCTTCACGTATCAGGAGGTCCCACCATTTTTTACGGCCATTTGAAGAATGGAAGGTGCTGGATTTTGGTCATTATCGCGGTGATTGGTTCTGACAGTTCTGTGTACTTCTTGTCGGCACGCCTCGAGCATCTACTGTCGACTTGCAGTTGTTCATTCGTCCGGTGGGAGCATTGATCGCTCGATCGGCGAGAGTCCCGTCTTTTGTCTCGTTTAACACGTAGCGGCTCAGGGCTCGGAGGTGGCACGGAACTTATTGGTTGAGCAATTTCAGGAGGTGCCATTTTGGTGGACACTTGTCTGGCTTTAATCCTCAAGGCATCATCTTCTACTTTGCAATACTCTTCGACTTTCTTCATCAATGCCCAGACTGTTTTGGGGGGTCTTCTGGTCAGGGAGTTGCGAAGAGCACTGTCAGGATGTAGTCCCATTTTGAAGGCGGTGATGGCCATGGAGTCGTTGCAAGCGTCGTCAACGAGATTGAAGCACTCCCAATATCGCGCTGAATACGCTCTGAGCATTTCTCCTGACTGGATCTGCATAGCCCAGAGAGAGTCAGCCTGTTTCGGCTGTACCTCGTTGGTGATGAACCTGGCCTTGAAGGATTTTTGTAATTGATGGAAGCTTCTGATTGAAGCCGGCTCCAGCTTGTAATACCATCTGACAGCTAATGGCCCCAAGCTGCTGGGGAATATTCGGCACATGAGGGCTTCGTTGTCTGCATGCAACGTCATGGCCTGCTTGTAGTGACATATATGATTAATGGGGTCTGATTTTCCGTCGTAGAGAGTAAATGACGGAGCTTTGAACTTCTTGGGCAGGGCCGCCCTTGCAATCCGTCGGATAAAAGGATCGTGCCGGTCCTCTTCGTCTGAACTGCTTCTTCTGCGCTTGTTCCTTGTATGTAGACTCTTTTCAGAGGTGCTGGAAGTGTTGAATCGTCCCTTCTTGTTATGCTCCATGGATAAGGAGTTAGAGTCGCTATCGGTTTCCCTTGGTCGGGCGCGAGGTCGTTGTCCACCTACCTTCAAAGGTCGTTCAGGGTCTTGGCACGCAGCTTCTTTGGATTTTGCTACCTCTAGGGCCAAATCTTGACGGAGACGTTCGTTTTCTGCGATCATATTTTCCAGCCTTTGTTCATTCTACTTAGCTTGTTCCATGATGGCTTGCATTGTCTCCTGCGCTGAAGTCGTTGGTGAATCAAAATTCAAGGCGCGTCTTGCAGCGATGGTTTCCTTCCCGATCATATTTGCCGGAGTGAGGTCGTCTCTCTGTGTGGTCTCGTCAGTGACTATCGGAGGATCTTCAGTCACGCCTGCCATGGATGTATTTGAGTATTCCCATAGACGGCGCCAATTGTGGGGAAGTGGTTTGGAAATACTCTTCAGATCCTGGGAAACGCTAATGATCCTTAGTTAGTCACCTGCAAAGACACAAACACTCCGGTGTGGGGTGCTGGGATTAGTACTCCGACAGGCAAGTCAGTTCTTCTATTCAAGAAAGCTTGTTTACTAAGTTAAGTGAAGTGATTCTTACATACCTTTCCAAGTCCGCTGTTCCTGTATTCATATCCGTTCTTTTTGGGCCTCGGGGCCAGGGCCAGGGCCTACTTTTCAATCATTACCCGTTCTTTCATTCGGCTCCAATGATCATTCCTTATTCAGCCTACGTATTATATTCGGCCCCTCCTACTCTTGCAGGATGCAACCAGTTAACGTTAGCCTTCTAAAATATGCCCCTTCCGACTTAGCCAAATATTCGGCTCCCACATTACTCATTTTTAAGCATTTTAGAGGGATTAAATAGACACATTAACAATTTCAGAGGGTCAAAAAGAGAAAAAGAAGTTGACAAAATTTTTCTCCACTGGCCGCACATGTGGAAGTCCCCCACCGCACGTGCGGGAAAGTGTGCCGCACGTGCTTTTATTTCAAATTGCTCAGTCTGCCTCCCCTGTTTTCCGCACGTACGGCTGTGAGCCCTGCACGTGCAGCCATGCATCCCACACGTGCGGCCATGAGCCCCGCACGTACGGTCCTGGGCTCTGTTTGAGCAGTCCAACACTTCAACAAAATCAACCTTTCCAAAGGCATGCCAAGGCTCTAATTTAAATGATTTTAGTTCAAGAACATAATATATAATCATAACAACCATGAAATTCAAACCCAGTGAGATCAATCTCCTTTTAATTTAGCGTATGTATAGACAAACATATTCATACATACATATATATATATATATATATAAGTTCAAAACATGCCAAAACTAAAGATAAAAAGGCAATCTAACTCAAGGCAACTTAAAACACAAGAATCAACCCTTTAATTAGCCAAATCCAAAGATTACATCTTCAATTTCATGAAACTAGTTAAGTTAAGATCACAACCCAAAACCCTAACTTAATGAATGTGAAAACTTCATCTTAGGGCTTGATGTTAATCAATTAAAGGAAGATTGAGAGTAGTCTAGTTGATTCACACTTACCTTGAGCTATAATCTTGATTTCCCCCTTTAATTCCCAAGTGTAGACACCTCATTTTTTACCGCCCTTAAGACTTGGGCGTCACTAATTGCTTACTTGGTGATGAAAGTTGTGCCGTGCAAAGGTTCGATTTTTCGGCAAGAGGAGCTTCAAATCTCAACCTCACACCCCATTTGTGGACCAAAGCCTTTTGACCAAAATGATTTTAGACCTTAAAACCCTCTCTTTTAAAATATTTTTGAAAATTTCTCTACGATGTTCCGAGGCTCGCATTTTGATAAATGTTGCGTTTTTCGGTAAACTGAGCAAGGACAAAGTGGGAATAAATGAAAGAGAGGTGAACTCTATGAAAAATCTTCCAAAACACCTTGGCTAGAGGTTTGGAGTTGAAGAAAATTGGAGGAGAGGGAAGAAACCTAGTTGGGGAAAGAATTTGGGCATAAACCGTTAAGAGAGAGTCGAGCAGCCCTCGCTAAAATAGGCCTATCCTCTTGTACACTTGGATTTCGGCTATGAGGCCACCACCGTTGGAAATTGGACTTCTGGGGCTTCATTTTACATTCAAGAATCTCCTCAAGCCGAGGCCAGATGAGGGAGATATGGCTGGTTGAAGTTAGGCATCAATCCGGTTGGACTGAAACTGAGCAGTCTTCACTAAAATAGGGATATCTCTTAGGACACTTGTAATTTTGATGTGAGGATGCCACCAGTGGAAAGAAGACTTCTGGGGATTCAATTTAGGCACAAGAATGACCTGCAAAGGAGTCCAGATGAAGGAGATATGCCCGTTTGAAGTCGGGCTTGAAAGCAGGCCACTACTTCTGGCCGTTGGCCACTTGTGAAAAAAGCTCAAATTTTGTAGATATTTACCTCCAACTGTCTCCCACACTGCTCCAGATATTTCTGAATTGATATTTTTGACTTGAGCTCTTGTATTTCTATATATAGAAGCCATTCTCTATTGTTTTCAAGGTTGAAAAATTTTGGGAGCCTCTCTCTCTAAAAATCCTCTCTCTCTACAGTTCTCTCTCTCTAGATTTCTCTGTCTCTCTCTTGCCCTTTTGTGCATAGAAGTAGAGATACACCTCTCCTTTGCCTAGACATCCTTAACCAAAGTTGCATATCTTTGGGGCTGAGGTCCCTTGGAACCTATTTTGGGTTGTTGGAAGGTTGTTTGGGCCTAAGAAAGTGCCTGTTTTGTGCTGAGCTTCAAGAGGTATATTGCTTACCTTGTAGGCTTAGTTTTAATCACTTGCTTGGCCATCTTTTTATACTGTTTTGGGCCTAGTTTTCAACTACAAAAAGTTCTGATTTTTTAGCCTTAACATGTTGGTTTGAAACCATTTTGTGCTAAGGGGTTGTCTACCCTTCTTGTTACTTATTTGTGTGAACCTTTGCACCATCTTTTAACATGTTAAAGTCAAACTTTTTGCGCCTTTAAACCACTGAAATTCAAAGTTATTTCAGCAGTAAAAAGCATGTTTTGAAGTCCAAAAATGGAGGGGTTAGCCTCCCCTTCTTGTGTCTCACTTCCATACCTAGTTAGCATCACATGATAGCATGATTTTGTGGCTTAACTTAGCTTAATCTCAGCATGTTTTAGGCTCTATTTTTACATGTTTCAACTCTGTTTTGGGTTGATTGGAGTATTTGTTGCTTGCTTTTTGTACTTGTAGTGCAATCGTGCTTACTAGTCTGGCATGCCTAATGGTTTAGCCTATTATTCTAGCTTGTGTTAGCTTAACTTCAGCATGTTTTAGCTACTATTTTGGCCTACTTTGACTCTGTTTTGGGCTGGTTAATTCCTTCAGGGCTTGTATTGCATGGCTATAGTGTAATGGTCTTCACTAGTTCATTGTTTTACGGCTTTTAGCATGAAGTGTTTGAGTTGTTTGCATGTTGTAGCATCATTTTGCAAGTAATTTCAGTGTATATAACTCTATCACATGCTCATTCATTTCACTCTTTCATTACTTTTGAGAGTTGTGCATTGAGTCTTGTTTGCAAGTTAATATGTGAGCATGTTTTTCTAGCCCTTTGTACCTCAATCTCAGCACGTTTTAGCCATTGTTTTAGCATATTTTAACTCTGTCCAAAGCCGGTTTGGTCAGTTGAGCTTTGTATTGCATGCCTATAGTATTGTGATCTTCACTAGTTTGATGTTTTTGGCTTTTTTGCATGTATTGCATTTGTTGCTTGCATGATTTAGTGTCATCATGCATGTCATTTCAGCACTGAAATATCTGGCACCTCCCTTATTTCTTCACTTTTCCATTTTCTTTGAGGTTGGTTAGCCTTAAGGTTGTGTTTAAGCTTGAGATTGAGACTTGTGCTTAATGGTTTTAATCCTCTTTTGAGAGTTTCTACTAACCAATAGCATGATCTCTCTCATGTCTTAAGTCATCCTTTGGTTGACCCCTCTCTCATTAGAGGACGCTCACTTTGGAATTAACCAGTTAAAGAATGAGTTGATAATGTAAAATGTGTAAACAAAATTTGACAAGTAAAACATGAACAAGATAAGCATGTTGTGTTGCATTGCATGTGTTTGGATTGGACGTTAATTCAAACACAAGAAAAATGAGACGTTTCATACTCAAAGTGATGAAACATGTCATTTTTCTTGGTCACCATCACCCTTGATCATGCATGATAGGGTGGTGGTTGTTTTGGTCTTGTTTATGCATTCATTGACCTTGTACAAGCTTGGCTCTTTGGCCATTATGCATTGAAAATGCTTTATTGGTGGCTTGAGAACCAAGAGCTACACTCCTTTGAGCTTGAGAAATGATAAGGAGTGTAGTAGTACACACATTCCTTGAAAATGCATTGCTTTGCCTCTGTTTGCTCTCTGTTGCAGCAAAAACAGAAGTCCGGAAATGAGGGTGGCCGACCGGCCGTTTGAAGTAGCCGACTGGCCGCTTAAACTAGCTGACCAGCCAGTTAAGGTGGCCAATAGCCACTTTTTGTAGCCGACTGGCCGCCAGTGAATTTTTGTGCAATTGTGTTTCTGTGTTGGAGCTGAGGCATTCTGGAAGTTGGTATAGTTTTAAGAGATCAAATGAGTGCAAACAGAGACATCCGATGGCAAGGCAAGGGCATTTTCGGGTGAAGCAACCGAGCATGCATGCTTCCCTCGTCCCTCGAGGCCGTTTAAATCGCTTTACTAGTTGGTTAGCGTAGCTAATTCAGTTCAAGTGTTGTACTTAATTAGCTTAGCATAGCTAGTTATTCAATTGTGTTGTAATAATTAGTTAACTAGAATAGTTAATTAGTTCATTTTGTAATAATTAGCTTAGCTTAGTGTAGCTTAGCTTATTCATTCGAACCCTCCTTCGCGAGGGCACAATGTTGTAATAACCGTGCGTGCGTGTGTGCATGTCTTCCAACCCCACGTCTTTCTCCCTTTTATTTATCCGCTTTCAATGGTTAGATTAGGGACATGTTTCAATTAGCATACCTTATGCTTGCATGTTTGCATCATTCATTTGTCTTGCGTGCACCGAGGCTCGGCGCATTATTCGAACTACATTATATTTCAATAGGTGGGGAGGTGATTTCGGAAATACTCTTTAGATCCTGGGAGACGGTCGTGATCCTCAACTAGTCACCTGCAAAGACACAAAGCTCCGGTCGGGGGTGCCGGGGTTAGCACTCCGACGGGCAAGTCAGTTCTTACACTCAAGAAAGCTTGTTTACTAAGTTAAGTGAAGTGATTCTTGCATATCTTTCCAAGAACGCTGCTTCTGTATTTATATATGTTCCTTTTGGGGCCTCGGGGCCTGGGCCTACTTTTCAATCATTACCCGTTCTTCTATTCGGCTTCAAAGATCCTTTCTTATTCGGCCTATGTATTGTATTCGGCCCATCCTAGTCTTGCAGGATGCAGCCGGTTAATGTCAGTCTACTAAAATATGCCCCGTCCGATTTAGCCATATATTCGGCTCCCACAATTGCCTCCCGAACTCCCTATTGACGGTAGTTAATCGGCGTGTTCGGTCTAGAATTCGAAAGGCTTAGCATAGGTCAGGCAGCTTCACGTTCCCCAAGACATGTCAGAAGATGTCAGAAGGCGCACACCCTTTCGTTTATCATTACACTTTCCCACTCCATTCATGCATCTCTCGCATTTATTGCGATTTGAAACTTCAGTCCTTTTGGGTGCACATTTCGTCGATCATCTGATACGTTTGGACCGCCAGCGTGCATCCCTTCTCTCACTCACATTTTCTGCAACTTCCGTCCATCTACCTTTGCCTCATCTACTCTTCGTAAGTCTTCTTCCCTTCTCTTTGTAGTCCTATTCTCTGTTTATCATTTTTACTTTCGGCGAATCCTTGGATCCCCGTTGAGATGGCTAAACACTTGAAAGACCTCCTTTCTGAGAGTCGCATTTTCGGATTTCGGCATTTTTTCATTCCCGATGACGTCTATTTGTCTCTTGTAACAGACAGTACTCTAGATATGGAGAGAGAGGATCAGAATATGATCGTATTCCCCCTCCTGTCCATTGCGGAGGGCGGAGTTCGTTTCCCCCTACATCCATTGCTAAGGGCCATCCTTCGCTATTGGAGTCTGATTCCTTCTCAACCCAATGTAAATTTCTTTCGAATCATTATGGGGGTTATAGAATTGAATCGATGCCTTAGGATCAATCTCGGAATTTCGGCCATTCGGCACTGCTATGCTTTAGCCAAATCCTCTGGTCGGCTGGGGCGGTACTTCCTTAGGGCCAAGGATACTAACCATCATTTGGTGACTATGCTTGCCAGTTCTGGTAAGAGGGTTGACGATGTAATGGTCAATGTCTGAGGTAATTGGGAGTTCGTCGAAGGCGAAGATCGCCTAGACCTCATTCCCAGACATAAGGGTGATCCAGGTTGCCACGTAGTATCTTATGTATGTTGATCTGTCTTTTAATCGGCGCTCTTTCCTTAATCACTCCTTATCTTTTGCAGGTAATAAATTGAAAAAGATTCTGACTTCAGTTGACGAAGCGGTCCTGTAGACACCCCATTTTTGACCGACCTTAAGACTCAGACGTCACCGATTGAGCGCTTGGTGATATTGCATATCGTGCTCGTTCAGAGGTTTCAGAGTCTCGGCTGCGAGCCTTGTCTCCGGACTTCCGGACTCTTTCATGCTTTGCCTCGGTTTGCAAACCAGGCCCTGTTTTCTCTGTTTTCTCTTCCTGAAGGGAGGGAGAGGTCTCGTAGATCATCTCTCAGTGGCCGTAGGCTAGGTTTCGTGGTCGTAGGCCATTTTTCCCGTTTGGAGCCCTGTTTCCGGTTTTTCGGAGCCGACGGCCGTGTGCCTCGGTTCGGGACCGCTTAACCACCTCCGTTTGCTCCGGTTTTTGGCACATACCTTATTTCCTCCCTTTTGAGGGACACTGTGGTCCGAGAGACCAACTTCGTGGTCGAACACCACTCCCGGTGCCCAGCAGTCAGTTTTCGGGGCCCCGGACTGCGCGTTTTGGCCCCCGAGCCTTACTTGCAAGCATTGTCGGGCTCCGACCCAAACTAGAAATAGTCATATTTTGAGTCCCTTTTCATGTTTGATTAAGGGTTTTTCTTTGTTTGAGACCTCCTTCTGTCACTTGCCTCTTTACCTCTTTTTAGGCCTTTTTTTGCACGGTATTTTAGGCGTACTTTTGGGCTGTGTTGGACTTGGTCGTAAACTACAAAGTGTCTTATTTTGAGCCCCTCTTCAACTTTGTTGAAGGGCTCTCAGCCGTTTGGAATCAGTAACTACCACTTGCCTTTATATCCCTCTTTAGGCCAATTTTTGGAGGGAAACTTGAAATATTTCCCCCCCCCCTTTTCCCCCCCCCCCCTCTTTTCCAGCCTCTTTTGCCTATATATACAGCATCCCAGGTCTGTGTTTAAGGGTTAGAAAATTTTGTTTTGAACCTCTTACTTTGAACCTCTCTCTCTCTAGATTCCAAGCCTCAAAACCTTTTTGTTCTTGGACCATTTTTACACTACAACCCATAGCACCCTCCTTCCTTCTTCCATTCCGACATTTTGCAGCTGATTTGCAGAGGCTAGGGGCTCTTCTTCTTGGTCCAAAATGCTGTCAAAGTTTGGTCTTCAAGGGTAAGCAATATTTTCCCTCTTTTGTGCTTTTTTTGTTCCATTTCTTAGGCCCATTTTCTTGCTGTTTTGAGCTCCGACCAAAACTAAAAGTAGTGTTTTTTTGAGCTCTTCTTCACCTTTCATTAAGGGCTCAACCCTGTTTGGGACCCCTATCTTGCACTTGCTTCAATATCTCTTTGTATGCCATATTTTTGCATGATGTTTTTAGCCTATGTGTGATCTGTTTTGGAGCATGTCATAAACTGTAGATAGGCCTATTTTGAGCCCTTCTTCAACATTGAAGAAGGTCTCATCCTTGTTTGGGACCTCCATGTATCACTTGCCAGTGTACCCCTCTTTGGTCCCTATTTTTACATATTTTTTTAGCTTATCTTGCTTCTGTTTTTCGGCCATGATCAGAACAGAAAGTGACCATATTTTGACCCCCTTGTCATGTTTCATTAAGGGTCTTTAGCTGTTTTGTGAATATTTTGTACACTTCATGTTATAGCCCTCTTGTGGCCTTAATCTTGCATTGCATTTTGAGCATGTTTGTATATTGATTTGGGGGCTGTCATAAACTGTGAGTAGTCATATTTTTGGCTCATCTTCAATGTTGTGGAATGCCCTTTCTCTGTTTGGGGCCAGCATTTGTGGGTTGTCTCATATGCCTCTCTTGGCCCCCTTTTCGCATGCTAATTTAGCCCCACTTGTGCTCACTGTTTGGCCATGCTTTAAACTGTAAAAGTGCTTTTTTTGGGGCTGCCTTGAATCTGTCTTCACACTTTATGTTCCAATTATGCATGCTTTGTATAGCTGTAAGCCATTTCATGTACATAGTTTTGCATTTCGAGTCTCGTTCCATGCATCGGGTATCTTTTCGCCATGATTCGGGGCTGTTTTGCATCTTATTTTGCCTCTGATTTTTGCATGTTTACATATCATATCCCATGTCTTGCCATGTCTCATTAGAGTGGCATTCCGTGCCGTAGGTTCGGTTCTCGGTTTGCGTGCACGCGTGCACGCATTTCGAGGTGTCTCATTTTCATCTGATAGCCTCTTATGTGAGTGTGGCTGAGGCTCTCTCATGTTGGTATAAACCCATTATTGCATTGCGTATGCCATTTCATCCATAGCATTGTGTATGCTCGGTTGTGTATCACCTCGTGTAGCATGTATGCCATTCCATAACATTGTGTATGTTAGGATTGTATCTTAGTTGCATTTCATGCATATCATGCATATTGCATCGTGTTCGGGATAGGAGTCAGCCCGGGCACGGGAAACGAGGTACGTTTCGTACTCCGAGTGATGGAACGTGTCTCAATTCCCAAGTCACCGACGCTCCGGATTATCCGTGATGGAGTTAGGTTTTGTTGTAGCATTCATATGCATTCATCCTATATTGAGTTGTGCAATTCGGCTCCTCAGCCATCATGCATCGATATGCGTGATTGGTGGCACGAGGATCGAGGCATGCATATATTTGTGAAATACATTGCTATGCCCCTTTCCTGCTCTCTGTTGCAGCAAAATCAAGAATCAGCAAATTTTCGGGACTTGGCGCACATTTCAAGAAAAGGTGTAAACAGAGGCTAATTGGGGCATCCCAGTGGATTTCCGCGCAAGGCAGCCCAAACATGCAGCATTCATCAGAATCAAGGCACCCCCTGGCTTGCATGCCAGTTTACAGTTTTTCTTAGTTAATTTGTTAATTAATTAGGGATTTGTATATTATTTGGACTATATTATTTGGACTGTATTATTCTTTCATTTGGGACTGTATTATTCATTTGGACCCTCTGTGCGAGGGCAAAATTGTAATAAGTGTGCGTGTGTGTGATGTATGTCTTCCAACCCCACGTCTTTCTTCCCTTTTATTTATCCGCTTATGATGGTTAGATTAGGGCATGTTTCAATTAGCATACAATATGATAGCATGTTTGCATTCATTCATCTGTTTTGCATGCACCGGGCTCGGCGCATCATACTAACTGCATTTGTATTTCAATTCCAAGTTGAATACGTGTTAGCTGTAGCATTCCATATGCCATGTTTAGAATAGCCGAGCCTGCTATAGTTGCATTTTGCATGTGTTGCATTAGGCATTTCTGTATAGTTAGGATCATGCATGGATTTCTAATTAGCTTCTGTTTTGGCTTGGAGTACTCGGTGAGTTTTATGCTTTAGCATCCTTGCATGCGTGTGAGTGACTGCCATGAATAGCATGCTTACCATGAGGCTATATGCTTATGTGATATAACTGCCTTGAATGCCTGTGGGTGGAGGTTGGGTTACTTGGAGTGGAACAATTCATCAAATGTTTGTTTTAAGCCCACTAGATAGTGGCAAAATCATGTTTTCTAAGCCCACCTGAGGGTGGCAAATCCACGTCTTAGCCTACCTGCGGGTAGCACCATCAAACCATTTTCAAACAAACAAACATGAAGTGTTTTGTTCCAATTCAGGCGACTCAGTCTATACTTGTTTGCTGCGAGTATCACATAATAACCTAGGCTAATAACCGGAATAAGAACGCACAATGTCTTCAAAATCAGATATCATGGTTAGTAGAGGCCGGTCTTTGACCGGGCGAGCGGGGGTGCTCACGAAGTGACCTTCCCCAATCGTACCCAAGTTCCCAAGCCGAGGCAACTTTGGTGATGACGGACACGTGGCCTTTGGCACCGAGTTAGGGTTTCCTAAATTTCCCATTTAAAAAATATTTAGGTGGCGACTCTGTATCTGGCAAAGCAGTCCATGTTTGGCACTTCTTTCAAAAAAATCTGTTTTCAAAATCGATTTGCCGGATTTGGACTCTTTGGTTCAAGATTAAGAACCGTGACATTTGAGCCCTTGAATTGTAGTGACCCCAATATGAACGGAACGGGACTTAACCCTCCCGGGGCGTTCGAGGACGTCTACAGGTCCTCAGGGACATTAAGACTGCACTCGAATACTTCGGCCGCCGAAACGTGCAAAAATAAAGGAGAGCCGCCCACATTCTACTTCGGTACAAACCCACTTATACCACGTTCTCGGCTGCGGACAACATTCCAATTCCATCCGGCGATCAGCACCTCTCGGCTCTTATCTTCCCCAGCTACAAGAACCTTAGGCAAATCGGTCTCGAAGCGTCTGATTCGGGGCAAGACGCAGAGCCGGTGATAGAAGTAGTTGACGATCCGGCCAGAGAATTCGTTGAGGAGGCCGAAGAGGTTGACAAGGCCGTGTGTTCGGCGTTTGAGGCTGCCGAATTCAACCAGTCTTCCTCACCATCCGCTTCGGGTCGGGCAGAGTTCTCTTCTGGAGATATTTTCGCGAATTTGGGAGATCTACCCGACGATTTCTTCGAAGGTATGGCAAAGGAAAGCCTTACGCAAATGGCACGTAAGAGAAATGCTGAGCGAATGGCTACTCGAAAAAAGGCCGAGGCCGCCGAGCCTGATCCTAGCTTGACTAAGGCCTCTGTACCCATTATTGAAGGGACGGCTCAGGTTACACCGGTCGAAACGGAAAAAGAGGTTGAATAGCAGGCCGGTGAAGAACGGCTGATTCCGGATGAGCGCGGCCAAAAACGTAGCGCCGAGGAGGAAGCATGTTCAGAAATTAGTCCTACTGACAAACGGCCTCACCTCGAAGAATCGGACGTGGTTGCTCCTTTTGTTATTCAGCCAAAGATTAGAGATACACCGATTTCTTCCAATGCTTCGGCCATTGAGGATCCAGCCGTTGCATTGAGCCTAGCGGCTTCAATTTCCTTGCCGGCTGACAATGCAGCCTTTTGCGCCGTGCCGGATATTTTGGCCGTAACCCTGTCTGCGCAGTCGGCACTTTTGGTAGGTGATCTCAAATTCGCTTAAATCTATTTTTATAAAGGTATCTGACGATCACTTGTTTTTGCAGACCGTCGGCAGGATCGCCGACTTAGGCCGGGGCCTGCACGATGCTCTTGGCAGAATTGACCGTTTGCAAACAGAAGTGGACGGTCAGAAGAGTAGGGCCGAGTTTGAAAAAATGAGAGCCGCAATGGAGAGCGCGCGAGCCGAAGCGGAGAAGGAGAGGGCTCGCACTGCTGAACAGCTTCGTTCTGACGCTGAGGCTAGAGCGAGTGCGAGTAAGGAATCACTCAAGCTGTCCAAAGACGAACTTGCCAAGGCGGAGACTCAGTTAGAGGAGCTCAAGGCGGCCAAGGAGAAAGCCGAATCTGAGGCTTTCGAGGTAGGAAAAAGCGCCGCCTTCAGGGAATACGTTGATGAGGTTCCCAAATTTGATAATCGGGGGTTCAAACACGGGTGGCTCAAAGCCCTTGCTGCCGCTGGGGTTACATTGGCTTTGCCAATTCCTTACGAGCAAGTGGATGTTGAGCCACTTGAATCCGACACCGAGGAGTAATTTGGGAGGCGTTTCTTAATTTATTAAGTTTTTTGTGTAAGTTTTTTGATTTTTGTTTGGTAGAGTTTTGTTGGTTCAGGGTAGTTTTCATGTATAAATTGGTTACTATCTTGTACGCAATTTATTAATGAAAATTTCCTTGTAATTTCACTACTACTCGTACACAATTTGTGTGGTTATGTTAATGAAACATTTTGACTTTGACTACTACTTGTACACAATTTGTGTGGTTATGTTAATGAAACATTTTGGCTTTGACTACTACTTGTACACAATTTGTGTGGTTATGTTAATGAAACATTTTGATGCCTTTCGCTGTTTTGCATAAAATTGTTGCTGAGTTTCAGCTTTTAGCGATTGAATATCCTGTGGCAATATTGATTCGTCTTTCACGTGCCGACTGGATTAGAATTATGAATTGTCGATTCATGAGCCGGCTGGGGTACTTGAGCCGAATAGATTGATGAATCAGCCCTTGCCCCAGGCGGTTCCTGAAGAGGTTTGAAGAATCGATACGTGAGCCGGCTGGGGTACTTGAGCCGAATAAATTGATGAATCTGCCCTTGCCCCAGGCGGTTCCTGAAGAGGTTTGAAGAATCGATTCGAGAGCCGGCTGGGATACGTGAGCCGAATAGATTGACGAATCTGCCCTTGCCCCAGGCGGTTCCTGAAGAGGTTGGAAGAATTGATTCGAGAGCCAGCTGGGGTACGTGAGCCGAATATATTTACGAATCTGCCCTTGTCCCAAGTGAAGAATCGATACGTGAGCCGGCTGGGGTGCGTGAGCCGAATATATTGATGAATCTGCCCTTGCCCCAGGCGATTCCTGAAGAGGTTGGAAGAATCGATTCGTGAGCTGGCTGGGGTACTTGAGCCGAATATATTGACGAATCTGCCCTTGCCCCAGGCGAAGAATCGATACGTGAGTCGGCTGGGGTGCTTGAGCCGAATAGATTGATGAATCTGCCCTTGCCCCAGGCGGTTCCTGAAGAGGTTGGAAGAATCGATTCGTGAGCCGGCTGGGGTACGTGAGCCGAATATATTGATGAATCTGCCCTTGCCCCAGGCGGTTCCTAAAGAGGTTGGAAGAATCGATTCGTGAGCCGGCTGGGGTACGTGAGCCGAATATATTGATGAATCTGCCCTTGCCCCAGGCGATTCCTGAAGAGGTTGGAATAATCGATTCATGAGCCGGCTGGGGTACTTGAGCCGAATAGATTGATGAATCTGCCCTTGCCCCAGTCAGTTCCTGAAGAGGTTTGAAGAATCGATTCGTGAGCCGGCTGGGGTACATGAGCCGAATATATTGACGAATCTGCCCTTGCCGTAGGCGAAGAATTGATACGTGAGCCGGCTGGGGTACTTGAGTAGATGGTAAAATCGTGCCCCTGCCGTCAACTCAATCGGCGACGGGCGATTCAGGCTCTTCAATTAATGAGATTACCTCGATCACGCTGCCTCTGTGAAGGATAAATGAACAAAGGTACATCCTTTATGAGCTTGGTAGACAACTGACTTGAGCTCTTGGAGGAAGACTGATTGCGCGAATGTCGAACCGACTCTTCTTTAACAGTAAAGGGGAAGCAAAGACCCTAGCTGAGCTGGGCGGAGATATGAATCGAGGTGGTGAAC
The DNA here is from genome assembly GCA_030407325.1 of Camellia japonica. Lineage (NCBI taxonomy): Eukaryota > Viridiplantae > Streptophyta > Magnoliopsida > Ericales > Theaceae > Camellia > Camellia japonica. The sequence goes on from JAPPVO010000003.1 coordinate 470,719, forward strand.
CCTCGCGCTCAGTAAGTAGGAGTTCTAGGGGTCGAGAGAGGCGTCAGTCTCCTCGACATCGCAGCAGATCGCCTAGGCGAGACAAGCAGCCGCAGGGTAAATCTCCACAATCCCGAGTCGAGAAGAGGTCTGACGCGAATCCGTGCCCATTAAGCTTTGCGGTGTTTGTGAATAATAGACCCATGACAGAGGCGGACTCGATTGTTCGAGACCCAGATGTAGCGGTCGACTTTGCCCGACAAATATTTCCTCCCGAGGTTCAGCAATCAATGCTGGGTCGACAGGACTACGAGGTGTTTCGCGAAGGTATTCACGGGGCGGTGAAGGGGCTTTACACTGCTTACGAAGTCGGCATGCGACTGTGCGCTGCCCGTCGAGAGATGGAGTAGAAGAAAGAACATATTCGAAGTTTGGAGGCTTGCGTGGAGGCGGCCGAGCGTGAATTAAGGAAGACCAAGGCGGCTCAGGCTCAATCCACCGCGCAGGCGAACCCTATTATGGAAGAGAGGGTTACCAGTCGGCTTATCAGCTCTGCACTTGCCGATCGCGAGACGGCAAGTATGTTCGCAATGGAGAGCGCGAAGGGGAGGGCCTACGAGAAAGGTTTCCATGAAGGCCGAAAAGTGGGAATCGAAAAAACCAAGGAAAAATTGGCCGAAGAAGTGTGCCGATGTGAAAACCGTGGATTTAGGCACGGTTGGATCAAGGCATCTCAAGCCGCGGAAGCTCTTCGAGCGTCGGGGATTGATTTGGCATCACCACGCTACAAGCGTAAAGATTTTCCGTTTTCGGCTTTTGAAGTTGAGAAGAGTGAGGATGAGAGTGACGCCGTATGAGTTTAATCATTGTAAGATTGAAATGCAGGGCGCGTTTGAAACTAAGTAACTTATTGTTTTATTGAATAATAATAAAAAATGTTTAATTATAAATACTTCGTTGTTATTCATATTCGGCATATGTGTGTTTCGTGTTGCTTAAATGTTTAAATGAATGTATAAACATTGTTCGGCCCAGGTAGCTATTAAATGTCCAGCGATGCGCGGGTTTATTGGCAGGATCGGCATATTGGCAGGATCGGCACATTCGCGACGACCGTTTAGCTTTTATTGAGGCTATTACAACGGCCATATATCCTCGACTTGGGTCGGCGCATAGATGTTTAGCCAGTTGGAATAGTGGGCTGGCCGAGAGTGATCGGCGCGTGATAACTAGGTTGTGGTGAATGTCAATCGACGCTCGTCTCATTCAGCCAGTGCGTGTTTTGGCGTTAATAAAATTTTCTCGGGATTGGGACCTCGAGATCGCGGTTATTGCTGAGAATAAAAGGAGTAGGCGCTTCGCGCCAATAAACGCACTTGACTCATCATTCCTTGTGTGGGATGGTGATGTTAGTTACAGAAGCTCAAACTTCGGTCAAGCTTGGTGTTGAGATGGTTTGCAGTAGGAAACCCACCCATGCAGGAGTTAGGTCATCCAAAGGGTGGGCGATCCATGAGTCTCCAAGTCGTCGAAGCAGATCACCCCGGAAGGAGAGTCAACAACCGTTAAGTTCATTCTTCCTTGTTCTGGATCTTTGCCTTGACATTGTCAATGGTATCAGGGGAAGTTTGGCATTGTGCCTTCCTTATCCTGGATCTTTGCCTTGACATTGTCAATGGCATCAGGGGAAGTTTGGCATTATGCAAGTCGTGGGCTTAGGCATAGCTGGCTCAAGGTATTGCACGCCGCGGAGGGATCTAGAGCGACGGTCGTGGATCCGGCGATGCTGCTTTACCGACGCGTTTTGTTCCTTTTTGCTTCCGATATTGTAATGCTCAAATGCGGATTGCGTTTATGTAATAACTATTTGATCAAATAAACGGTTTCATTTCATTTCAGACATTTGCGTGTTATTCTGAATTTTGCTTATATGCTAAAGCACATTACTTCGAATGTATGATCTGTTCTAGTGTGTTACATAGGATCAATTAACAATCTGTTTTGTTCGTGCCGACGTTTGCTCCAAATTCGGAGATATGATTAGCACTGTTAGCACTGTAGACCGATTAGTACAGCCGGACAGATTAACAAAATAAACCTGTGGTGATGCACAAAAGTGGGCTCCGTATTCGGAGGCTTAATCTGGCAAAGTGCCACGAAGGCTACGAATCCCGAATCCGGAGACTTAATTTAGCCCCAAGGCGTCATGCGCCAAAGGGTGCTCCGAATCCGGAGACTTAATTTGGCCAATCGTGATATCCACGAAGGGCGCTCCGAATCCGGAGACTTAATTCGGCCAATCGTGATATCCACGAAGGGCGCTCCGAATCCGGAGACTTATTCGGCCCCAAGGCGTCAGGCGCCAAAGGGCGCTCCGAATCCGGAGACTTAATTCGGCCAATCGTGACACCCATGAAGGGCGCTCCGAATCCGGAGACTTATTCGGCCCCAAGGCGTCAGGCGCCAAAGGGCGCTCCGAATCCGGAGACTTAATTTGGCCAATCGTGACATCCACGAAGGGTGCTCCAAATCCGGAGACTTATTCGGCCCCAAGGCATCATGAGCCAAAGGGCGCTCCGAATCCGGAGACTTAATTCGGCCAATCGTGACATCCACGAAGGGCGCTCCGAATCCGGAGACTTATTCGGCCCCAAGGCGTCAAGCGCCAAAGGGCGCTTCGAATCCGGAGACTTATTCGGCCCCAAGGCATCATGCGCCAAAGGGCGCTCCGAATCTAGAGACTTAATTTGGCCAATCGTGACATCCATGAAGGGCGCTCCGAATCCGGAGACTTATTCGGTCCCAAGGCGTCATGCGCCAAAGGGCGCTCCGAATCCGGAGACTTAATTTGGCCAATCGTGACATCCACGAAGGGCGCGCCGAATCCAGAGACTTAGTCGGCCCCAAGGCGTCATGCGCCAAAGGGCGCTCCGAATCCGGAGACTTAATTCGGCCAATCGTGACATCCACAAAGGGCGCTCCGAATCTGGAGACTTATTCGGCCCCAAGGCATCATGCGCCAAAGGGCGCTCCGAATCCGGAGACTTAATTTGGCCAATCGTGACATCCACGAAGGGCGCTCCGAATCTGGAGACTTATTCGGCCCCAAGACGTCAGGCGCCAAAGGGCGCTCCGAATCCGGAGACTTAATTTGTCCAATCGTGACATCCACGAAGGGCGCTCCGAATCCGGAGACTTATTCGGCCCCAAGGCGTCATGCGCCAAAGGGCGCTCCGAATCCAGAGACTTAATTTGGCCAATCGTGATATCCACGAAGGTCGCTCCGAATCCGGAGACTTATTCGGCCCCAAGGCGTCATGCGCCAAAGGGCGCTCCGAATCCGGAGACTTATTCGTTTCTTGCCGAGGGCACCACTGGGAGTTTGGCAAATGAGTTTGAACGACGAAGAAGGATGGTTCATATTGCAGAAGTGAAATTTATTTACAAGTATCAAAGCCCACAGATCGGGTCAGAGATGGTTTTCATAAGAGCTCTGTTTGTGCCGATTGGGGGGAGCCACGTATTTCTTCAATGCCGTGGGCTGTTGGGAAACGCAGGATCTAATGGTATGTGCTTGGGACGGCCTTCATGATATGTAGCCAGGTTCTCCCCATGATGGCATTATACGGTGAAGGGAGCTTTACGACCAGGAATTCCACTTCGACTGTTCTGGAACCCGCTCGAACAGGTAATGTGATCTTCCCTAATGGGTATTCGGGATTCGTGTTAAAGCCGAACAATGGGTGAGGCTCCGGAGACAGATCCGACTCGTTGAGGCCGAGTTTGATGAAAGTTTGGTAGTACATAACCTCCGAACTACTCCCTGGGTCTATGAGAATTCGTTCGATGATGAACCGGTTTATGCGTAATCTAATGACCAACGGATCAATGTGGGAAGCCGTTGCGCCATTGAGGTCGGAGTCATTGAAAGCAATTGTCGGAGCTTCTTTGGACCAATCAGTCAGAATACGGCGCCCCTGGAGGATTGGATGCGATTGAATTGTGTGCACGGTCGGGGGTGCAGGCAGGCTGTAAATTACATGGATCACGCCAAGTGGGGGAGAGTCCTGCCTCAAGGCTAGTGCCTTGGTTGGCTTTCCCTATTTCACGTACTGCTGCAGTCGGCCGTCTTGCACCAGTTCCTCTAGGTGATCTTTTAATGCGTAGCAACTCTCTGTTTCGTGGCCGTGATGTTTGTGATATTCACACCTCCAGTCCCTTCGTCGTGTATCGGGTGGCCCCACCATCTTTGACGGCCATTTGAAAAATGGAAGGTGTTGGATTTTGGTCATTACCGCGGTGATTGGCTCTGACAGTTCTGTGTACTTCTTGTCGGCACGCCTCGAGCGTCTGCTGTCGACTTGCAATTGTTCATTCGTCCGATGGGAGCATTGATCGCTCGATCGGCGAGAGTCCCGCCTTTTATCTCGTGTAGCACGTTGTCGCGGGCTCAGGGCTCAGAGGTGGCACGGAACTTATCGGTTGAGCAATTTCAGGAGGTCCCGTTTTGGTGGACACTTGTCTGGCTTTAATCCTTAAGGCATCGTCTTCTACTTTGCAATACTCTTCGACTTTCTTCATCAACGCCCAGACTGTTTTGGGGGGTCTTCTGGTCAGGGAGTTGCGAAGAGCACTGTCAGGATGCAGTCCCATTTTGAAGGCGGTGACGGCCATAGAGTCGTTGCAAGCGTCGTCAACGAGATTGAAACACTCCCAATATCGCACCGAATATGCTCTTAGCGTTTCTCCTGGTTGGATCTGCATAGCCCAGAGAGAGTCAGCCTGTTTCGGCTGTACCTCGTTGGTGATGAACCTGGCCCTGAAGGATTTTTGTAGTTGATGGAAACTTCTGATCGAAGTTGGCTCCAGCTTGTAATACCATCTGACAGCTAATGGCCTCAAGCTGCTGGGGAATATTCGGTACATGAGGGCTTTGTTGTCTGCATGCAACGTCATGGCCTGCTTGTAGTGACGTATATGATCAGTGGGGTCTGATTTTCCGTCGTAGAGAGTAAATGATGGAGCTTTGAACTTCTTGGGAAGGGCCGCCCTTGCAATCCGTCGGATAAAAGGATCGTGCCGGTCCTCTTCGTCTGAAGTGCTTCTTTTGCGCTTGTTCCTTGTATGTGGACTTTTTTTAGAGGAGCTGGAAGTGTCAGAGTGTCCCTTGTTATGCTCCGTGGATAATGAGTTGGAGTCGCTATCGGTTTCCCTTGGTCGGGCTAGAGGTCGTTGTCTACCTGCCCTCAAAGGTCGTTCGGGGTCTTGGCGCACGGCTTCTTTGGATTTTGCTACTTCTAGGGCCAAATCTTGACGGAGACGTTCGTTTTCTGCGATCATATTTTCCAGTCTTTGTTCATTCTGCTTAGCTTGTTCCATGATGGCTTGCATCGTCTCCTGTGCTGAAGTCATTGGTGAATCAAAATTCAAGGCGCGTCTTGCAGCGATGGTTTCCTTCCCGAGCATATTTGCTGGAGTGAGGTCGTCTCTCTGTGTGGTCTCGTCGGTGGCTATCGGAGGATCTTGAGTCACGCCTTCCATGGATGTACTTGAGTATTCCCACAGACGGCGCCAATTGTGGAGAGGTGATTTTGGAAATACTCTTCAGATCCTGGGAGACGCTCGTGATCCTCAGCTAGTCACCTGCAAAGACACAAAGCTCTGGTCGGGGGTGCCGGGGTTAGCACTCCAAAGGGCAAGTCAGTTCTTACACTCAAGAAAGCTTGTTTACTAAGTTAAGTGAAGTAATTCTTGCATACCTTTCCAAGAACGCTGCTTCTGTATTTATATCTATTCCTTCTGGGGCCTCGGGGCCTGGGCCTAGTTTTCAATCATTACCCATTCTTCTATTCGGCTTCAAAGATCCTTTCTTATTCGGCCCATGTATCGTATTCGGCCCATCCTAGTCTTGCAGGATGCAGCCGGTTAATGTCAGTCTACTAAAATATGCCCCTTCCGATTTAGCCATATATTCGGCTCCTACACAATACTTATTTGAATACGTGTTTACCACATGTTGTTCAAATTGATTCATATGCCATATTAGTAGCCGAGCCTATTAATTTCATATTGCATGTGTTGCATTAGGCATCTTGTATAGTTAGGATCATGCATATTTCTAACTAGCTTTTGTTTTGGCTTGGAGTACTCTATAAGTTTTACACTTTAGTATGCTTGCATGAGTATGAGTGTTACCATGTTTCGCATGCTTGCCATCAGTGGCCGGCAACCAGGAGCAATGGCCGGCAGGTGACCAGAGGTTGTAGGCTTGAAAATCCAAAGTTTTGGTCCAAAGACAAGGCAACAGAGGTGCAAGGTTTGAAGGGCTCAAAGCTATCGCATTCCGCTAAGGGCTTCGAACACTTGACAAGCATATACACTGATCATTGGGTGTGCAAGCTATGACGCCCCAAAAGTCGGGAACATTAGATAATATATTAACTATTAAATACAGGGTTTATCTAAGGTTACAAGAGTAGGAAACGTCACTAATGAGTTCTTTGGATAATAACCAAGCAAGATCCCAGGATGGTCGGAGGAGTCAAAATAGCCTCCCTTCAAAGTCCAACCACCTTAGATAGCAAAGCTACCTTTTTGACAGATCTTGACAAGGTATTAACACAAGGCCTACATGAGTTGACGGGGTATAAGGATAGGTTACAAATGTTATATATATATACAAATTACAAATCATGTCTTAAATACAACATGGGATCTATCACTTACAATCTCAAACACATTTACAAACTAGTTTCTAATCCTCCTAGGGGTAGCCGTACGTCCTCAAATGCTTCAGCTTTGCCTTCGACCAGTCTAATAGTCTTCAATACCTAGCATGAAACGCCATGAGCAGTAAATGCACACACACCCCATCCCTTTTTCCCAATGCAATACACCATCACATTTATAGCAAGCAAGTAATGAAGCATGATATTCAAGTCAATAACAGCAATTTTAATAATAGAGGAAAGGAACATGTCATTCAAATAGATAACAAAGGTTATAATATTAGTGGTTAGTATTCTAGAAATCCCCCAAAGAGATTTCATCCTCCCAACCACAAGAATTGGACACCGGACTATTCAGAACTCCCCATTTTGCTGCTTTGTTGCAGAACTAACCTCGGATGCCTACCAATGGTTATATACCATGTAGTGCCAACCGCAGGGCCTCAAAAGGGACAGCAAAAAGAAAAAGGTTTTATCTCCTGAATCCAACCTTATCCTTTCAAAAAGTTTTATCCTCCAGAATGTCCCATCCGGACCCAACCTTATCTCACCAATCAAACCATCGCAAAAAGTCAGAATACGTCCGTTCCATTCTAGGGTTTACATGACAACCGCTTGCGCAAGACTTAACCTCCAATTAGGGATCACATCCTATCAATCCATACATAACACATTATCATCTCTTCATTATTCAAGTGATCGAAAACCCAATACCATCCCAATTAAGTTTTCCGTTTAGATCAATGTTTTAAGTTAAGTTAGAACAAACTCAACAAGATAGTAATATCCACATAAGCATGAGCATCATTAAAATGAAGAAAATAAGGAACATAACCATAACACATGAAATACCATATCAAGACATGATCATAAACTAATAAGCACATTCATGTACACAAGAGCATAAAACACCCATGCAAAACTAAATTTCCAGATTCAATACCATTTAAAGATTAAAATCAAAAGGGCTATTTCAGATATTTCCTGAACCTAGCCTTCCTATGGTTCGTAGAGAATTTAATCTAGTTTTTAGAACATGTTTCGGAAATGGAATAGCTTTTCTAGATTTTTAGTTATTTAAGAAACACTCCAGCACTGTCCAGATTCGTCGACCGTTACAAAAATTGGATTTTCTTATAAATCGCTTACTCGTTTTCAATGAAACCAATTTTCCTTGAAATATAACTCCTTAAGGAAAAATTGGACATAAAATGGAGGTCCATAAGATTTTTCTACATTTTTATAGAAATTTCTAAAGTTGGATGAAAAACAGATTTTTCTGACACAGTTCTTGAAAATAGAAATGTGGTGAGAAAAGAGGTCAACTAGGAGAAATTTTCCACTTATCTTGTGATCAAAACCTTCTAAATAATATATATCAAACTCAGAAATTTATGGTGAAGGTGTGCCTTTGAAAATTTTGAGAGTTTGATATGGAAAAAGGTAGTCTTATACCGATTAAGAGAAATACAAGAAGGGTAGAATCAAGGCTCAACTTCTTTAATTTCTAACACAAGAATACCATCAAAGCACATCTGAAATGAATGTTCAAAACTTCTAAGAGCATGTATTTGAAAAAGGAAAATAAAAGAGAGAGTTGTGTTGTGGCTTACTTGAGGGTTGTTGGAATTGCTAGCAAACTTCTTCTCCTATCTTCCACCAAGCTAAGCTCTTCTCTCACTTGAATATAGTGTGGGTGGGTGTGTGGGTGTGTATATGTGCTCAACAAATGGGGATGAGTGGTATTTATAGAGAAGTTGGTGTGAAAAGTCCCAAATGCCCATTGGTTCCAATTCAATTGAATAGTGCCTTGATTTAGTTTAAATGTAATGGAATGAGGGAGGATTAGAACCTTAATTATATATTTAATTATGATCTAGTTAGGTTTAGGGTTAATTTAAATACCTTCTAGTTAGAAGTACACTCATATATATAGCAAATCTTTATAGGTATCAAGGTCATTATTGCTCCAAGATTTTCAAGGGATTTGTTTGTACTCAAGTACAATGATTATAGCCTAGGAGGTATGATGGCTAGCCATGTAATGGTAAATTGATGGACTTGTTTTATATTTTTTTTGTGTACAAATCTTGGAAATTGTAAAATATAATGTTAAAAAAAATATTTTAGGGTACAAGTGTATATATAAATATATAATGGTACTTGTTTGGGGTCAATTTGTGATTTAAGTAAAATATGAGGGCTAAGGCCTTAATTTATAAATTGGAACATTTATTTTAGAGTAGAATTTAACTAAGTTAGTATAGCGATCCCAGTTTTCCCTTGCTTTATTTTATTGTATTCCGGACTCGATTCCGTGGATGTGTTGTTGTCGTATTCTCTTTTCCATCCTTTACTCTTTGTATTTGAGTTTTAGGATGCGTCGAGCAGAGTTGTTACAGGTTGGTTGAGCTTTAGTCCCATTCCTTGTTGCCCAGATTTTTAGTGGTACACTCGAGCGGGTCCCTTTGCGCTCGAGCGGAGTTTGATTGTTGGTTGTCTGCTCGAGCGGACCATTTCACGCTCGAGCGGAGTTTGCGCACTTCCAGTATCTGTGCCTCTACAAAACTTCTGCAGATGTGTTTTTCACGCTCGAGCGGGTTTCCTTACACTCGAGCGGGAGTGGGTGTTCTGAGTCTGTGAAAATACTGGAAGGGCGAGATCTACGCTCGAGCGGACTTCTTTTTGCGCTCGAGCGGGTGTATTTCGTTTTTGTGTCTTGGAGCTCGAGTGGGTCTTTTTACGCTCGAGCGTGTCCAGTTTTTGTGTTTGACGCTCGAGCATCCTGTTATCCGCTCGAGCGGACCTGTTTGTATATCACATCGGGATTTCACCTTTTTGGATCACTTTTTGATTTCCTTTCTCTCTCTTACTTTTCATAAACTCCATTGGAGAGCACCTCACTCTAAAATCCCCACTTCTCTCTAAGGTTTGATCTAGTAGGAGTGTTTTTCTCACCTTTGGCCTTTGTAAATAGTGTAGAGCTTGGTGTGGGCTTTCTATCCATCCGAAAAAGTTGGAGTTTGGAGCACTTCGAGTTTTGCTCTTCTTCTCCTTGGGTTCTCCATTTGAGGTAGGGATTTCCTTGTTCTTTTACAATGCTTCGTCTATAGATAGACATGTGGTAGTTTTGTATTGCATGAAAACTTTATCCATGTTGGGTTTGTTTGAAAATCATGAGGGAACCTAGGGTTGGTTGATTAAAAATGGATTTATTGTCATTGGTTGTTCTTTGGACTATTTGTGGAGTAAAATAGCATGTTGTTGTTGAAATAAAGAAAAGCCCTAATTTATATTTGATTTGATAAATTAAAAGAGGGGTTTTGGTCGTTTGGGCCAATACTTATGTATTTGGGGTCTCTAATGAGGTTATTGTTGTTGTTGTTGATATTTGAGCCATTTTGGTCAATATCAAGAAAGAATGAGAAAAACCCTAATTTAATGTAATGAATTAATTTGTACAATTGATTTGAAAAGTTATGAAAGAATGGTATTGCTTTTGTGAAATGGAAGAAAATGTTTTTGGAATAAGTGATGGAACTTGTTAATCTTGAGAATGGGAGAATAAGCATGGGAATCTAATCGTCGTATCATGAGTGTTGAATACACATAGTTGGGGGAATTTAATTCGTAATTATCTTACCTGTGGCATTGTTGGGTTTAAGATTTCACGATAGTTGAGTCTTTTAATAGATGTACGGAATACATGCATCTAGAGGTTTTGTCCTTGGTCATCGGTGGAGGATGACATTGTTGTACTGAATGGTTGTGTATGCATTACATTTGTGTCAACTGAACATTTTATGTAATGAAGTGCTATGATACATTATATATGTATAATTGTTAGGGAGGAGAGAGGGGTTGTACTCTAGTGTGTGGGAGGAGATAGGGGATGTACTCCACACACCTATGCGTTCATCTACTTTAACACATTACTTTTGTATCTGGATGGTCGATGTGTATGTATTACACTTGTTGGTTGTGATTCGTTATATGGAGATGGTTGGTATCATGTTTTGCGCTTATAATGAGGGGTACCATTACCTTCCAGCTCGCGCTTGGAGAATGTGGACGAAGTACCATTACCTTCCAGCTCGCGCTTGGAGAATGTGGACGAAGTACCATTACCTTCCAGCTTGTGTCTGGAGAAATGTGGACTGGATGCCGTTGCCTTTCAGCTTGTGTCTGAGGAACTTGGCTTATCGTTTGTTGTGGGAATTGTATCCTAGGCTTACTGTGCATATAGCCGGTAGAGCAGTGTTGTATTGTCATTGTCTCAGTGTATCTGAGTATATTATGGATTGCGTTGGTTGTAGTTTTGATGGGCTGAGTTGCCTCATATGTTGATTATATATATATGTGATGATTTGTTATCTCCCTTTTGTTAAAGGCATGCATGTATAGGTATGATTGTGTTGGAAAGAAACCAAAATACCATTTTTGTCTTTTGGAAAGTGTGAAGGAAATCGAGTATTTTGAAAATATGTTTTGAAAAGGTACATCTGTTGTATGTATGGAAAATGGAAAAAAGTAATGGGCTTAGTGAAATTATTTCCTAAGAAATTATTAATGTTACGAAAGATTGAGAACATGGGGTGATGATAAGGAAAGAAAGATGAACCGCTTATAGCGTTGATTGAAATGGCTGTTTTCGAGAAAATATCATACTTACGTATATTTTGTATAAACTGCCATATTACTATTCTAGTATGAGATTGAGCATTCATGATCATAGCTATCTGTATGTTGTTATTGTTGAGGATCATATTGAGATCCCTACTGGACTATATGTTCATCCCACGTTGTTGAATCTTTTTCAGGTATTAAGCTGGTTGAGCTACAAGACTTGGATCTACTTAGTTGTTGGCCACGGGGCCTCTTTGTGTTGGCTGAATGCCATATATGTAAAAGGGTTACACCCTTCTTCTTGAATCTTAAGTGATGTAAGCCCAAGGGCAATTTATTTAAATACGCTCATGTTGTATTTATTTTGCATACGAATGAGAGAATTGTTATTCATTTCTACCAGTTGAACATATGAGTTTGTTTCCGCATGTTATCTCTGAAATTAAATTAAGTTAATGAATTTGGTAATACTTCGAGTAATAAAAAGTGGGGCGTGACAGTTAGGTTTAGAGAATCTAATTCGGTTTGAATTATCTTGCTTTGAATTTAAAAGTAAATAACCGAACAAAGACTGTGAAAATCAGAAGTTAAGATTTAGAGCAATTAATCTAAAATTTGAGAGTTAAATAATTAATATTAGAGTGTTAAAAATGATTTCTAAGCTTCCAGGGTCGATTAGGGTTTGTATGGGTTCGTCCGTGATGTGTTTTTTGTTCTAGAGTTAAAATTGCAATTAATTAAGAAATTGAGCGATTTCAAAGAAATAATTTAAAAGTAAGGGACCTAATAGGGTTTACAAAAGTTAGGGGTCTTACATAAGCGATGACGTCCAAGTCGTAAGGGCTGTCAAAAATGGGGTGTCTACACTTCGGCTTGGCCATTTGATTGAGGATAGGCCGACGTTAAATTATAGAACTCTATCTTCAGCTCTTCACAGAATCCTTTGAATAGCTTTTCGTCAAATTGGGTGCCATTGTCAGAGATCAAAGCCTTAGGGACTCTGAAACGAGTTATCACATTCTGCCAGACAAACTTCTTCACATTTTTCTCTTTGATGGTTGTCAAGGGTTCTACTTCTACCCATTTGGTAAAGTAATTCGTCGCAGCTATAAAGAACTTGCGGTTGCTTGGGGCGATTGGGAGTGGTCGCACTATGTCAAGCCCCCACATTGCGAATGACCAAGGACTTATGAGAAAAAGGAGTTCTCTTGCCGGTTGATGAATTTGGTGCACAAATTTCTAGTACTTTTCACATTTCCTTACATATTTATGGGTGTTGGCCTACATACGTAGCCACCAATACCCTTGAAAAATAGTGCGGTAGGCTAGAGATCTTCCTCCAATGTGTCTTCCACACATTCCTTCATGGATTTCAAATAAAAAGGCTTCAACTTTGTTTAGATGAACGCATTTCAAGTAAGATCCTGTGAAAGACTTCTTATACAAAGCACCAGACAGGGAGAGACAAAATCGCTCAGATTTCACCCGAATTTTGTTCACTTCTTTCTTGTCGGTCGGCAGAACTCTATCTTTCAAGAAACTTATGATAGGATCCATCCACGAAGGGCCTAATTTGGCGCAGAAGACTTCCATCTTCTCTGGTTCTTCGATGCTGGGTCTTGGGAGAAATTCAATCAGGAGAGGGCTGGGAGTTGATTTGTCATCCATAGAAGCTAAACCGGCTAATTCATCTGCCCGGCTGTTGTCTTCTCGGCCGATTTGTTGAACTCGTATTGCTTGAAATTTCTTGATTTTCTCTCTCACCAAGGTCTGGTATTTGGTCATCCTATTATCCTTAGCTTCATACTCTCCAAACACTTGGCTGACAACGAGTTAGGAGTCGCTGTAAACCATTAGCTTAGATGCTTTTAATTGGAGTGCACTTTTTATCTCGGCTAGCAGCGCTTCATACTCGGCTTCATTGTTTGACGCAGAAAACCCAAGTGTGATGGAACGTTCAATGGTCAGTCCATCTGGAAAGATTAAAACTATGCCCAACCCAGCACCATGTCTGTTTGAAGCACCATCGACAAAAAGTTTCCACATCTCGCCGATAAAAAGCTTCCAACATTCTCCAGGGTCTTTAGAATTTTGAAAGACCAAGTGTTCTGGGTTGCTTGGCTGCTTAGCTATTTTCACATCAAGCGCACCGTTGTTGATTGCGACTTGCATGGCTTCGTTCCCACCCTGGCAATGCAATGTTAGGCTCAATAAAATGTTCTGTTATTTCCAAACTCACCAATGCATTGCTAGGTTGTGGTTGTCCTTCGAGTGACAGATTTGTGGCCTAGCACGCAATTTCTGCGTCGCCTTCCTATCTGGTTCGTTAAGAGGGTTAAAGTGGACCGGGGCGGGAGTTGGCCGTGCAATTTCCACGGTGCCTATCCCCCTTTGCTCGATTACATCGGTAAGATCTACTGGGCAAACCAGGTGAGTTCCTGGTGAAAATTTTGCAACGAGTCGGCCAATGCTTAGGCCTTGATGACAGTTATGGGTTGGAACTTGATGTTAAACTGCCCTAACTCGACCGCCCATTTCAATATGAGACCGGAGAAGTCAGCCCTTTCAAACAAGGCTTTTAATGAATATTCTGTTAGCACAACGATCATGTGCACATGAAAATAATGTGCCAACTTCCTAGAGGCCATCATTAGTGTTAAGGCAAGTTTCTTGAGCAGCAAGTATCTCGATTCTACAAGGAGAAGGGTTTTTCTTACATAGAAGATCGGTAGATGCTATATGCCTCCTGCCCTAACAAGCACCGCATTGACGGCATGCTGAGAAACGGCCAAATAGAAGTAGAGTTCTTCGTCTTGCTTCGGTGTGACAAGGAGTGGAGCAGAGGACATGTATGTCTTCAGCTCGGCCAATGCTCTGTCACATTCTTCATCCCACGAAAACTTTGATTTTAGGGCTTGGAAGAAAGGACAACAACGATTTGATGATCAGCTTATAAATCTGTTAAGCGCGGCTATCATCCCGGCAAGATGTTACACGTCCTTTGCTGAGTTTAGTTGTTTCAACTCTTGTATAGCTTTGATTTAGGAGGGGTCTACCCCAATCCCTCGGTTGGTCACCAAGAAACCCAAGAACTTCCTAATCCTATGCCGAAGGCACACTTCGATGCATTCAGACGCAACTTATGTCGTTTGAGAATAGCGAACATCTCTACTAGATCGGCCAAGTGGTCAACCTCGCATCTGCTTTTGGCAACCATATCGTCGATATATGCCTCCATCGTTCGGCCGAGCAGGGGAGGGAACATCTTGGTAACTATCCTCTGAAAGGTTACTCCGGCGTTCTTCAGCCCGAAGAGCATGACTTTATAGCAATATAATCCCCTTGGTGTTGTGAAAGAAGTAATCTCCTAATCAGGCTCGTGCATGGCGATCTAATAGTAGCCGCGATATGTGTAGCAACCGTAATTTTCTTAAGTCATTTATTTATTATTATTATCTTATTTTATTTTTGGCTTTATTAATTGTGTGGTCAGATGAGAATTTAATGTGATATTTAATTAATTTAATGTGGTGATTAATTAATTTAATGTGTTATTTAATTATATATAATTAATCTAAATATTTATATATTTATATTTGTTATATATAAAATAAAAAAATAGAAAAGAGGTGTTATATATATAGATATATATTATCTTATATTTATATTTATATATATTATAATTATGTTGTATTATATAATATAATATTATATAATATAATATTAGGTTATTATATATATATATATATATAATATAATATAGTAGTCAATTAGGTTTAGGAGTTGAAGGAGAAAGAAAACAAAAAAGAGAGTGCTGTGGGTGTGGCGTGAGTGAGTGAGAGAGAGAGAGAGAGAGAGAGAGAGAGAGATTGATTAATCAAAGAACCAGGAGATCAATTCCGAGAGAAAGAAGGAGAACGGCGGAAGAATGAGGAGAAAGCGGAGAAAAAAGGAAGAAAAAGATTAGGGTTTTGTTTTGGTGGCTCCATTAGTTCTCCAAATATTCTTTGATCTTCAATAAAATATTGTGAGTACAAAACCCACTTCCCTTTATTTATATTTAATTCATTTTTTTATTAATTTATTTTTATTTATTTGATGTTAGTTTGATTTTGTATTTATATAAAGATGATAGATTGATTTTAATTATTTTGATTAGTTGTGTATGTAAGGTTTAGGGTTTTTAGATGATTGATTGATTTTAATTATTTTGTTTCGTTGTGTATGTAAGGTTTAGGGTTTTTAGTTGATTGATTGATTTTAATTATTTTGATTAGTTGTATATGTCAGATTTAGGATTTTTATATGAATTTATTTTATGGTTGTAATCACACTCATGGTTATATGAAATTAAAATTAATTAGGAACCCATAGATAAATTCCTTATACTCCACCATGACTCCATGGATTGTTGTTTTATTTGAGTGTTGGTGAGAAAGAGTGTATAAAAAAAAAAAAAGTGAAGATTATGAAATTTATTTGAATGCCTTAGGCTTGGCATTGTTATATTTGTTCTCATGAGTGAGATGTTTTGTATATGTATATTGTTGCCTCGTTCTCATGAGTAGACGAGTGCTTTGATTTACGCGCGTACGTATATACTAACCATCCGGGGAGTGTGAGTCAAACTCGGGACGATATCCCCGCGCAAGTTTG
This sequence comes from Camellia japonica, assembly GCA_030407325.1. NCBI lineage: Eukaryota > Viridiplantae > Streptophyta > Magnoliopsida > Ericales > Theaceae > Camellia > Camellia japonica. The sequence continues at coordinate 486,708 of JAPPVO010000003.1, forward strand.
GCTTCGGAGCAGTGTTAGGTATATGGGAGGCACATGGGATATATGTGTAGGCCAGAAGTGAAGGGCCAAAGTGGTGGAGTTAAGGTACAAAGAATTTAATTATAAGTTTATTGTTATAGTGTGTATTGTATTGATTTGTACAGGTTGAAAAATAGTAAACGACCTCGATAAATTATGAAATTTGAGTAGAGCAATGTATACGTGACTCTAGACAACTTTTGTGTTTTAGCTTTTTATTAAAAAGATCGATTAGAACTTATAATCGGATAATCTTGGTTATTGTAGGTTTGATTCATTTTAGTAATGCAGATTTTAGAGACTGTTTTAACCCACGAAACGAGCTCATTCATATTGGTTTCTTTTAAACTAAAGTAAAACATTATTCCGCACACTTTTCGTGTTTTGAACTTTTCCGAAAAAAATCATCTTAGGGTAGTTTTTGTTCGTTTTCAACTTCAGATTTTTCGATTAAATTCCGTCTAGGTTTTCTATCAAGTTTTTCTCTCAACCTGTTCAGTTTCTGTTAAATTCATCCACTTTATCTTTTATAAAATTTGATTCTATACAACTTTTGTTCTTTGAGTTTTGGTCAATTCGAATTATTTAAGTATGAAACGGTGTATTTTTATACTTCTTCAGTAAATTACTTATGATTAAATTATACTAACTTTATTTTTTTTGCAGGATGGTGGGTCTTACTAATTTTTTTTTTTATGCAGGGCTGACCCACCATATTTTTATTTCTATTTTGTTTATTTTATAATCAATTTATATTCCGTTGTGTACGGATAAGAAACTAAATGCCACCGTATCTCGGAAACTACCCATTCATCTCGGTGCAGTTAGAACTACTTGTCTTGTCCCGTAACAAGAATTAAACGTATTTTTGTTTGTGTCTGGTGAACATGTGGGTGTTAAATCTTGTACTCATACCAGTATACCTGTATACTAACCCGTTTTGTCTCTTGGCAACTCAGGTGCGTTCGTGGAATTACTATAGTGTTGGACTTGTCGTTTTGACTTCTTTTGTTTTCTTGAGCTTAGGGTTGATATTTGCTTATGTATTTATTACTATTTTCTTTTATGACTTTAGTATTGGGATAATTTGGCATGATTTGTAACCGTACATTATTTAAGTTATTTTGACTACGTATTGTTACTTTAATGTTGGAGGTATTGGTTAGTTTTGAAATTATGGTGGATGGTTTGGTTGGCGTTTAGTTTTTTTTGTTTCACCTCTAAGATTTGGATGATGGAATATTAATCGGGGGTTTAGTCCTAATTTAATATTTAATTGTCTAAATTTTGGGGCATGACAATATGCGTCCAGGAAACTGAGCCTATTGTACTTGACCAGAAGGTACACCAGCTGGTCAATCCGAGGCAATGGGAAGCTGTCTTTGGGGCAGGCTCTATTGATTGTCTTGTAATCAACACAAACTCGCCAATTTCCATTCTTCTTGGACATAACAACCGTGTTAGAAACCCATCGGGGGTAGTGTACCTCTTAGATTACCCCTACTTCAAGCAAGTTTTCCACCTCTTCCGCCGCCACCTCGGCGTAACGAAGTGTTGATCGCCTTGACCTCTGTATGATTGGCCGAGCATCTGGAAAAATAGTAAGTTGGTGGAAAATGAAGTTCGGATCGATGCCAGACATGTTGTAAGGCGTCCACGCGAACACTTCAATGTTTGCCACCAAAACGTTCACGATTTCCAACCATTCTTGGAAGGACAAAGATGACCCGAGTAGAAAGAACTTGCTCGGGTCGCTCTCGTCAATCCTCACTTCCACCAAGTCTTCAACAACCTTATCTTCAGCCTTATTGCCAACGTCCTTCAGAACCTTTTAATCCTTCGATCCCTCAATCATGTAATAACCCAACCCTCGCATGTGTTTCCCGTATATTTTCAGTCCCTCATTATGCGTATTTATATGCTTATTGTGAAATTTCACGTGGAATTAAGTTTAATTAAGTGAACCTTATGACTATAGATTCATATCTGTTTAATAAGAAAACATATCTGTTACAATTAAAATGTTTGGATCAGAAATTGAGAGCCTTAGAGGCTGGATAATCCGAAATTGATTTTACATTTGAGATCAACATAATTTTTAAGTAATAATAAGCATTTCTGTGAAATTTCAATTTGGGATGATTAAACGATTAATTTTTGTCCTATTCACCTTATATATATATGTGTGTGTGTGTGTGTGTGTGTGTGTGTGTTCTCTTTACCATTTGACTTAGAAAATATCTCCTAGAGAGAGTGAGAGGAGAAGAGGATTTGAGAGGGAGAAGAGAGGTCCACAAGGAAGAAATTGGGAAGAATTAAGAGGGTTTGTAGGCAATTCAACTCAAGGTATGTCCAATCCTTTCACAATTGATCCCTCTCTTTGAATTGAGTAGGAATTCCTCTATATTATTGTATCAAATGATAAATTGAGTTGTGGTCTCTTGTGTGGAATTGATTTGGAATTATATTGAGGTATCTAGTGAGAATTAATATCAAGCTTGAGCTCATCTACATGAATAAATGGTGTGTGTATGTGTGTCTGTATGAGTATGTGTGGAAGATGGAAATATTTTGGAATTAAGTTATGTTGTGAGTTTAAGATTAAAGATTTAGTTCATATTTGGATTGATACATGTTTATAGTTTCTATTTACATGATTTTTGAACCATGTTCTTACCTTAAATGTACCTAATTTGGGCCTTGCTATATATCTACCAAGATGGGTTTTGTATGAATTTTCGGACTGTCTGTTTTTGCCCAGACCGCACGAGCGGCCACGGGCACCGCACGAGCGGACATGAAGGAAAAAAAGAGATTTTCATTCTGTTTTTGGGCGCTCGAGCGGCCAGGTTCTTCCGCTCGAGCGGAATTGGGCCGCACAAGCTGCCAAAGTGGGCGTACGAGCGGCCAACCCTGTTTCAGCTTATACCTTGTAACTTTGAAGAAGCATATCTTTTGCATCTGGACTCCGTTTTGAGTGATTCTTGAGCCTAAAATCAAGCCTCGGAAGTCTAGTTTCCAATGGTGGTGGTCTCACTCCCAAATTCTTAGTATAGAAATAGTTATGCCCAAATTAGTGACGACTATTCACTTTCTGTTTACCGGGTTTGTACCATTTCTTCGTCTGAACCTTTTTCCTATCGATTCCTTCTATCTTCTGAGTCATAGATTATAACTTATTAAGGAATAATGATCTTGGGACCACCATGGCTAAGTGATTAATTGATTAAAGAGAATAAGTAAAGGATCGGTTATAATCCCATATTATGTGTTGTGCACTGTGTTTGTAGGTCGAGACGAGGACATCGTCCCATTACTATCGGAAGCCAATCACTGTGAGTAGTAGTACAATACTTGTACATTTACTTACTGTTAATAGTTCTGACAATTAATGCACTATACTTCAAGTAAGAATGTCAATATTTATGTCAATTGGAAACCGTTGTGAACTTATGTAAACGTTGAAAGATGTTGCGTGCATCGGCATCACTCTGACAGTACTCTGCACTCTGATTATGGTTAATAGTAGGCATCAAGGTACTATAATCTGTAAATTTCCTATGACTCCGCATAAGAATGGCACACGAACTATTAAGACTGTAGAATTGGTTGACGGGAAGAAATTGTGAATGGTTCTATCCGTAGTAAAGTAATGGTGCATTTACCTTATGTTCATCGTTAATATTATTGTTCTGTTATTTGTGGGACAACTATGTTAACTTATAATAAACCATGGGAAAACCTAAGAGTATTACAGAGTAGTATATTTGTTATTGTTGATGATGAATACTAACATTCTGTTAGCTGCAAGATAGCTATATTGATTCACAACGAATAAATGGAACGTGTGCGTGTATTGTGGAACTACGGTATCTACGTATCTCTGGAATCGTTTAATCTGTAAAATGTGTTTACCTTTTGCTAACCATTATCAGCAACATTCTGTTAAACTTATATTAACTATGTTAATTCATGTGAATAATGGAAAGAATGTGTGTACTTTCTGTATGATTCTGAAGTTAATCTGCTCTAAATGATTTCTGGTATAGAACAAAGTGTTGTACGGAACTAAGTGCTACACTTTGGTGGGAGCCACCTCTAGAATCCGTGCGAGCCAGCTCTTGAGTCCATACATATTTGAACTGGGCTTAAAGTCGTTCTGTTACATCTGGGCCAATAGGTCGTTCTGCTATTTCTAGGCCAATAGGCCATTCTGATATTTCTGGGCTAATAGGCCGTTCTGATATTTCTGGGCCAATGGTCGTTCTGTATCTGCTAGGCCTATGGTCGTTCTGCTACATCTGGGCCAATGGCCAATCTATATGGTATGTTGGACTTGAGGCCGTTCGGTATATTACTGGACTTAAAGTCACTCTGTTAGAAAACTGAGCCCATGGCCGTACTGGAAATAATTACAGAATGTAGTTAATCACATGCCTCTACTGTTATATGCTTTATTATGCAAGTTAACCATTACATTATTTATGTACTATTATTCACTGAGTTTCGCTCACTCTATATTTTGTCTGTTTCTGTAGGTAATCAACAGGGAGGCCGGTCCTAACCCTTAAGGCTTGTCTCTCTCTTGTCAACCTCAGGGTGTCCAGGCATTTAGATGAAGCCCGTGCATTTTGTAAAGTTTTGCTAGGTTTTTGGCTTATGCTTTGGTTGTCTTTCATTAATGTTTTGTTATACGCCCAATTGTGGGCTGGGTCTAAGTGTGTACGTGGATGTGACTGAAGCTTGGATGTATGTTTTCTGTATATTATTTACCTAATGTAATGTTTGAGATCCTGGCATAATAGTGGTAGCTCAATGGAATAGATTTTTGTTATCAGGTGCTTCCGTTCAGGCCCCATATGTTACATATGTCGTTTTTATGTCTGTCTGTTTCTGAGGTAGTCATGCCCAAACTTTTAGGGGCGGGTTTGGAGCGTGACAAATCATTTGCACAAAGCCCTTGGTTGCACGACTTCCATCCACAACCATGAAACATTGTTTGGCCATGACTTGATCACCCCACACTTCTTCTATCATGCCGGTAGCAGAGGGGAACCTCATTACTTGGTAGTAAGTGGATGCCACCGCCTTCATTGCATGAAGCCATGCTCTGCCCAGGATCAGGTTGTAAGTTGAGAGCACTTTCAACACCCAAAACTCTACTTGCTTGATAACATACATCGCTTTGACCGGTAGGATGATATTTCCAACCGGCCATTATGACTATGAGTTAAAGCTGACTAGTGGTGAGGTTGCCGGGCTAAATCTTTGTCTTCCAGCTTGAGTTGCTTGAAAGCATCATAATACATTATTTCGACCCAGCTCCCTTGGTCGATCAAAATGCGTTTAACGTCGAAGTCTTTGACGTGCAGCGTGATGACCAACGCATCGTTGTGTGGGGTTTGGATTTGAAAGTAAGGACATCTTTTACTTCAATCTTGGATTTCTTCACGGCCGGTTGGACAGATAGGATTTCCCTCATATGCTCCACTTTCTTGATCATCCTCTAGAGCTCGCATACCCGCACTGGCTGTATAATTCCATGGATCACATTGATTACATCTTGGGGAGGTGCATCTAAAGTGGCCAAGCTATTTGGCTTAGCTTGGGCTTGGAGCATAGCCTTGATACCTCTTTCAATGTAACGATCCAGGTGGTCAGCTGCCACCAACTCCTTTAAGTGCTGCTTCAAAGGTACATAGCCTTCTATGCGGTGCCCACGCTCATCATGGTAAGTGTAGTGATATCTCGAATTGAAGCCCCTCTGCTCATCCCCTAGCTTGGCCAGTCACCAGACGTATGTCTCGTCATGGATCTCGCTAAGGATGCGGTAGATGGAGATTTTAAAGACCGTTGTGATGCGTATTTGAGCGTTCAATTTTCTCTTGGCATCATCCACGGCATCATGGGGGTAATTCGTTTGGTCGTTTTTACGACCCTTACCCTAGCTATTATGGTTAGCACCGCTATCCTGCTCTCTTTCACGGTTGTTTGAACGGTTTGTCTCATGTCCAACCGTATAAACCTTCCGAACCACTTTTTTGTCTGCTGCCATCGGATTCACTTTCAGGGTGGCTGCGGTCACATTATCATCAACTCGAATGTGTTCGTTGATGCGCTGCATTAGTAGCTCCATGGTCGTCGGTTGACTCATGGTGAGCGAGTCTCTTAGTCCATGTCCGACTGGGAGACCACGCTTGTATTAGGTGATTGCTAGGTTTGCAGGGCAATTAAGAATCTCATTGAATGTTTCCCAATACTTGGCATTGTACGCCTTCAGTGAGTCACCCGGTTTCATCTTAATGCCCAGAAGGTAGTCGACTTCTTTGGGTGTTTTGATGTTGGTCTTGAATCGGGTCACGAATGCCTCCGCCAATTACTGCCACCTCTCAATACTTTCTTTCAACAGCCTCTCGAACCATTTCAGGCCCAACTCACCTAAACTTAATAGGAAAATAAGGCACATAAGTGCGTCGTTTTGCCTGTGTCCAGCCATAATCTGTCGGAAGTAGCTTACGTGCATATACGGATCGGTCTTTCCGTCATACAACTTGAACTTGGGCTGGTGGAAGCCAGCGGGAAGTGGTGTGTTCTCTATCTCTATGGAAAAATAGGTGGCACTCAACCTTGCCAACTCCTTGTCTGGTAGCGCGTGTGCTGCCTGGCGAGGTGGAGACATTACCACCTTTTCACTGAATTCGCACCGACAGTCTACTGGGAAAGCAAAGTACGCCTGCAAACTATCATTACCATCTAACCTCCTATCATACACATTTACTCTGACTAACCCACTAGAATTGGGTGTGCAAAATGGGAAATATTTTATCAACCTTAATACTCTTTTGTTTATATCTCAATCTCAACTGAGAAAAATAAATTAGGCAAAGGAAGTTCAATACAACTGAAATCACTTGCCGAAACACCTTCTACAACACCAGTTTTTATGTCGTTCACCTCCATCAACCTGAACATTACAAATAAAAATACATAAAAATAAAAATTTAAATAGTTTTAAAGTACATTTAGCTCCTTAATGTAATTTTACATTCTTTTCCACTAACAGTTGCAGCCACTAAATATATCGCACCCTTCTGAATACTTCCAACATTTCCCAACAGCGTATCTTTGTAGTCCGTCCAAACATCAACTGGGAAGAACCGATCCATTACCTCTATTCCATGACAAACATACTCTTTGTTCTTGCCACCGACGAACTTGAATCTCATTTTCTTTAACATTCGAAACCTATCAGACTGGTCAGAATCAAAAGCTAAGGTGTTTGAACATAAGGGTTAGCAGAGGTAACAGAATTTGTAAAAGTGCTAGAATAAAAGAATTAGAGTGTTTTATTAAAAATAAAAGGAGTAGGAAACAGCCAGTATCGAACCCCCCTTACTTATCGGAGGTCAAGGACACCAACAGTAACTAGACACAAACGTAGTTACCGTGGTCGCGTGTCTTTTAGAACGACATATGTTTACAGACGGTACATGCAAAATATTTCCTGATATATTAAAAAGACTCATAGGAGAGTAAGGAGGAAGATTCCCTATTCAATTAACAATTTAGGTAATTTATTGTTACATAGAAGAATAGTTAAAAATTTCATCATTTATGTTAATTAAAAATTCCAATAAAAGAATATTTATAATTTTTATGGACAATTAACCCCTCCCCCCTCTCCCCTCACACACACACACACACAAAAAAAAAAAAACCTAGGATATGAGACTTGCATCAAAATATATCCTAAGTTTTTTTTAATTTTGTCAATTTAAATTCCAATATTTTGATTTACTTTCAATTTAAATCATTCGCTTATTTTTGTTAAGTAAAATTGACAGGAAAAATATCTTACTTATTAAATTCAATGTAAGTATACATAAAATGTCTAAAATATCATTTTTTATTGAGTTTAACGATTGAAATACGATTTTTTTTGTTGATTTTACCTATGAAAATAAGTAAATAATTTAGATTGAAAACAAATAAAAAGTTTAGGATTTAAATTGATTAAATTAAAAACACAGAGTTTAATTTGATAAAAGGATAAACCCTAAGATTTTTTTTTTGTGTGTGATTTTCCCTTATTTTATATGAAAATTATGTATAAATTTTTTGAAGTGAAAGATTAATAATGAATCATATCATTATATATAAAAATTATATATAATTTTTTTATTTGTATAATACTATTATTTTTAAAATTATAGGGATATAATTTATATCTTAAATAAGGGTATGGCTTCTATCCAGTTTGGGATCGGACTGGACCGTGCTGTTGGGCCTGTAGGGGCCCATCACGAGTCCCGTTTTGATAATCTGAACCGTTTAATGTGTAAAAATCGTCGAGTACTATATTCTTATAAAAAATCATGTTGATCGGATATTGATAGCTATGTGATCAAATCAGTTTCGTATTAAAAAAATTAGACGGTGAGCAAATTAACAGTTGACAAAAAACTGATTTGATCATATAGCTATCGATATCTAATCAACTTGATTTTTTACAGGCATATAGTACTCGACGAGTTCTACACATTAAACGGTTCAGATTATCAAAACAGAACCCGTGGTGAGTTCCCACAGACCCAATAGCACGATCCAGTCCGAGCCATACCCCTTAAATAATTTTTACATCTTCTTCTTTTTTTTTTTTTTTTCTTTTTCTTTTTTTTTTTAATTGTGTCCTAGGGCACTTGCAAGTGTGATCCATCTCTATTTATAGATATCTCTCTGCGTATTCCCTCCCTATCTGAATTCCCATCCCCTCCTCTGCATCTTTTTTTTTTTACTCCTTCCGTCTTAAAATATTAATCTCTTATTCTATTTTTTATTGTCTCAAAATATTAATTCCTCTTCAAAAATTAAGTATAAAAATAATATAAATTTCCTATTTTGCTCTTCTTTTAAATTAATAAACAATATAAAAAATACAATTATGACATTGATATTTCTAAAAAATGTACTATCAAAAGAATAATTTTGAAAAATTAACTTTTTTCAAAAGCAATAATTATATGGGGTACTTATCAATTAGTCCTATTAACTAGACTTATTTACCTACAGGTCCTAACTAATAAATTTAACACTATAAAAATAAGAGAGTGATAAATTTATTACTAAAAATTTATTCATAAAAACAAAGAGATTGATAAATTTATCACTATAAATTTATTCATAAAAATAAAAGACTGATAAATTTATCTTTATTACTTAATAAATTTATCAATGGGACTTAATGGGTAATAAGTCTCCAAAGTAAGACCTATTGAATAATAAATCTCTAAAATAGAACCTATTAATAATTTATCCTAATTATATCACCAAAAAAAATTAAATTACCAAAAGGAATCATTATTTTGAGAAGGAGGGAGTATAATATTTCTCTTTCTCGTTGGTTGCTTGATGATCAATGGATACAGAAACAGATTTTCTGACTTATCTATCATCATTGCCGGATACATCTGATGATTATGTTGATGATGATGTTGATGATGATTATAGTCTTCTTAAATTGTTCGGGTATGAAGAAGAACTAATGTGTATTCCTCCACCTGCACCATGGTCTGATACACATGATGGTGATGATTATGATGATGACCGTGATATGACCGATGATGAACGCCGGGTCTATTCGGATCAAGTTTCGAAGAGCGACGTAAGTGAAAAATTACATTTACTTCCCTAATATCCCTATGTGCCCTGTTTGCATCAAAAGTACTAGTAATTCTTTTTGCTTGCTTTGCTTGTTTATATTTATGTATTTGTTTTTGTGTGTTTTTTCTTGTTTGTTTGTTTGTTATTTTAGGGGTTTGATGTAGCCTGCATACCTGGCGTCAATGAGTTCCATCAAATTCATCCAATGGACATAAACCAAAACCCTAAAAATTACGAATCGTATTCGCAGTTTGCAGTTGACGAATACAACCGTCGCTTCAAGGTTTTTTTTTTTAATATGTTTTTGCTGAAACATTACATTACAGTCATTTAATTGATTATTTTATTTCAAGTTCTCTATATATAATATAATAGGAGTAAGTATTATCAGGACAGGACAACAACATACATTGATTGTGATTGTGATTGTGATTTGTTTGTAGGACGCAAACAGAGAGTTGGAGTTTGTGAAGGTTTTGATGGCAATGGCTCAGCCTTCCAGGGGATTCAAGTTTTATATGACCTTCAATGCCAAGGATCTTGCCGATGGAGGCAATATTAAGACATATCAAGCTCTGGTACTAATGGGGCTAGATTGTGAGCTGTCAGTATTATCTTTTAGGCTCAAACCTTCTCAGGATGAACAAGGAGGAGGTAAGCCAGATGCATTTTCTTCTTCCCAGTTGCTTCCACCCCTTGAACTGTGCTGACTGAGATAACAAATAACTAGTTAGTTAGTTAGTTATTAAGTAAGTTCATTTGATTAGGAATTATAAAATATGCCGGTGATTGTTGAATCTTTGTTTTTCTTTAGCTAGCACAATATTGGCTGCTATTTCATTTACTGTATTTATTTGTTTAGATATTTGTTTGAAAGTTTAGTATCGAAGCTCCATTTGTTTTGGCAAATTTTTTTCTACATTTTATGACGTTTCATATGACAGAAAATACAGAATTCAACAAAAAATATTTTCCTTCTCAATGGAAAACAAACAAAAAAATGTTTTCAATTTTTTGAATGTCGGAAACATTTTTCACACTTGTATCTTGCCAATCCCACTACCATTGTCACTACCCCTAGACACCACTATGCTACCACCACCACCACCACCACCACCACCATCTCCTTAGCACTCAACACCTACGCATACGGCAGCTCCACCTTCATTGCTCTCTTGAAGTACTCATCAACTATCTTTCAAATCGAAACAAGATAAAATCAATGACGAACAGCAACCCAACTTCAATGATGAAATTAATTTAATCATTTGTTCATCGCTCTGTCTTCTAAAATAAAATCATTTGTTTGTTTAATCATTTGTTAAACAAACAAAACATTTTTTACAGAATATATTTTTCAGGAAACATTTTCAGCAAAAACTTAGTTTTTTTTAGGAAAATATTTTTCTTAAAAACAAATGGAGTGTATTTGATTGTCTATAGATATTTATCTAATTTTGAGTTTTATTTCTTCTTCTTTCAAGAAGGTTTAGGCAGTCGTGATAAAGAATGGTTCTGGAAAGATCAGCTTTGCCACGGTTAGTATGTTTGTTTCATGATATGAAAGCTTGATTTCAATTATTGAACTGATAATAATGTCTGTTATTATATTTTGACTATTACTTTCTATACTGTTGGTTTAATGATGTGTGAGAATCAAATCAATTGTTAAAAATACATGTGTGGATACCTTTTATAAATGTATTTGATGATGCGTGTTGGAGCATGAATGAAATCAACAATCAATGAAACATAGTTTCAAGAACGAAGAAATAAGAACAGAGCTTCAGATCTGAAGAAAATTAAATGTGAGGGAGTGAGGGAGGGAGGGCCGGCCTTGGTTATTTTGTTAAGGGAATGCTTAAATTGAGGATCATTCAAGTAAGTGCACAAGTTTCTAGGCCTTTTGGCAGTCATTTCTATTGCATGTTGTCTCAATTGAGGTCCTTTACTGCACATCAAAAGCAAGCTCCTTAATAACGTTGCCTTGCATTATTAGTCTTAAGGCACTACACATGGTGCCTTGCCTCACCTGTATACCTAAAAAACAGCTTTTCTTTCTGTTTATTTGTATCTGTGTCTGGAGGTGTTTGGATACATTCTAGCAATAACTAATTCCTCCTCTTTTTGTGGGTCAAAACTTGTCTTCTTTGTTTCTGCCTTCGCTAATTTAGGAGGAGCCAAATCCTAGTTTTGAACATTCTGATACTATTGTAAATAAATGGTAGAATTGTTTTTGATTATTAAGTTATACACCCAGTGGGTGTTAAACTCACAACCTTACCTGTATATCTTCGATGGGAGGAGATGCTATTTGAGATAGGACACTTTGGTTAGGGACAATTGGTTTGCTTCAATAAATAACTAAATAAAAGGATAATGACTGAAAATTTGATTTGTACAATGTTTGTGAGAAAAATAATGTTTCTTATGATAATTGGAGAGGACCCCAGCTAGCTCTAGATGTAAAAGGCTATTATAGACTTTAGCCCATTGTTGCCAACGCATAGCTTCAACTAGAAAATAGATTTTGATCCTCCTCTATGAGTTGCCTTTGCTTTGCTCATATTCATTAGAAGGCCTAATTTGAAACAATGGATTCAATTGGAATTGCATTTTTTTTTTTTTTTTTTTGCATCAACATTGGTACTTTAAATCTGTATCTATTTTGAAAATGGATTTGCTAAAAATGAAGTTATGCAGTCGCTACTGTGGAGATAACATTCAAACTTAAGTTGAAAGCCAATTAATGCTTCAGCCATCACATTAGTGGCCACTGCATCAAATTGAGATTCAAAATGTCCACCATAGCTCCAAATTGTCTTCACTATCCAACACACTTCTTATCATCTCAAGAGAAGTTTGTTGGATAAACTTGATTTGTTGAGATTGGTTGGTCATAGGTGGGAGAAGGAAAAAGGATAGGGAGGGCTTGGGAAAATAGGGGAGATCAATTTGGGTCTCTGGCCCTTCACATTTGAGTTTCATCGTGCAGTTTGCTGACTTCGATGGAAGAATATTACAGCAAATTCATAAAGGAATTAAGTGAGATCAATTTGGGTCTCAAGCCCTTCACATTTGAGTTTTGTTGTGTAATCTGCCAACTTTGATGGAATAATCTGACAACCCGTGGGTGAATTTTTATTTATTTTTTTATTTTTTTTGGGGGGGGGGGGGTTTATTGGTACATTAATAACCATTTTTCTGTTATTTTCAGGTGGTTGTGTTGGAGTTTGAGAAGGTTGCATGCATATGAAGTTTAAGAAGAGTTTAAGAAGGTTGTTGGGAGTAAACAATTTGGGACTGATTTGCTTATGTGCCTAATCATTATTATGTGGATGTGGATATCTACTACTATCTTATGGAATTATGCTATTGGCTTTGCCAATTTTATTTTGTGCATCTTTTTCTTTTTTTTATCCTCCTTTAGGTAGACAACTGAATTTCATTAAAATGAAACTAATGGCCTTTTGTTTTCTGCAACCAAGTGCTTTTGCCTCCTTAAGTTTGCTTTAATTTATTGTCATAGGGAGTGGATATATTTATTTTGTTAGAGAATAAATTAAAGTAGAGTTAAGGGTGCAAAAGCACCAAAAACAAAAATTAAATTCATCTAAAATAATACATTACTCACTTTGTATAAAATCCATGAAATCATTTAGTAATATTTAAATGAGTAATGCTAGGAATTTCAGAAGTTTCACCAAATTTTGTTACCGAACACTCACCAGGGTAGAGAGTCTACACGTGTGAGTCTCATACACGTGAGTATTTGGTATAAAATTTGGTAGAATTTTTAGAATGTCTAATATTTTTCTATTTAAACACACATCACTTATTTGCGAAATTAAATTCTAAAAAGTATAGCAGATACGTCATCTAGATAAGGATTTGGGATGAGTGGAGAATGGCAACATCTCCAACCACATCCTCTTCTCAAGAGGATGGAAATAATATTTTTTATTCAAAAAATAAATATAGAGGAGGCCACTATTTATTCAAATTCCAACCACAAGATTTCATTTCCTTCATTCAAACTCTAATCAAAAAGTAATTTTTGTTCATTAATAAATATTTAATTTTAAAATTTTTGTAAAACATATTTAATATTATACTCATTTTAAAGGTATGATTTCATATTTTTTATTAATGTCAATTTTATAAAAATTTACACATTAAAAGTTATTTCGTATATAATTAAGAAATATAGAGTGAATAGTGTTTTAGAGTCTCTTTCATTTTTTCATCCTCCCTCTATATTTGGAGGATCAATTCATCCTCCTCCATTTGGGAGGAGGATGTAGATGATGGGTTGGAATTGTTTTTGGGAGAGGATTCTCCACCCAAAAACAACTCCAAGAGCATCTCCAACCCATCCTCCATATCTTCAAATATGGAGGATCCTCTCCCAAAAACAACTCCAACCCATCCTCTATATCCTCTTCCATTTGAGAGGAGGATGAATTGATCTTCCAAATATAGAGGGAGGATGAAAAAATAAAGGAGACTCTAAAACACTATTCACTCTATATTTCTTAATTATATTCGAAATAACTTTTAATGTGTAAATTTAATTTTTATAAAATTGACATCAATAAAAAATATGAAATCATACCTTTAAAATGAGTATAATATTAAATATGTTTTACAAAAATTTGAAAATTAAATAGTTATTAATGAATAAAAATTACTTTTTGATTGAAGTTTGAATGAAGAAAATGAATGTTTGAATGAATAATGACCTTCTCTATATTTACTTTTTGAATAAAAAATATTATTTTCATTCTCTTAAGAAGAGGATGTAGTTGGAGATGCACTAAGGGTGAAGCTGTAGAGGCTAAGACTTGCTTTGGGCGGTGGGAAGGAAGTGGAAGTTAGGCGTTGCGACAAATGCAAAGATTTGTTGTGTGCGACTGGACATGAAGAAACAGAAGAACAAGGGTGTGGCGTCACTTATTGACCGATTGTCTGAGGAGAACAAAATAAGAAATGAGAAATGGTACGCTTTAATAATTGGATTTTACATATGTTATGTAAATATATAAATAATTAAAATTAGTACATTTCAATGTAAATAGATGAATGATAACAAAAAAAAAAAAATAGTTTCATTTTAAAATTATAGGATTTAATTTGAGATATTAAAAATTTAGGAATTAATTTTTATAAGGCTCAAATTTTATTTATGCATTTATCTATTTATATTTTTTGAAATTTTCTAATAAAACAAAAAAGAGATAAAAAGTAGGCTGTCGAAAGTAAAAGTTGGGCCGAAATACGCACATGAATGTGGATGCCACCAAAGTGGGCTTTAAACCTAAACTAAACGCGTTGATGAAGAAGGAAGTTGGTTTTAGGGAGTTTGTCTGGGTTGGGTGGCAGAGAAGAGAAGAAAGGATTTAGGAGGGCGTGATTTTGGTTTGTCGAGTGAGTCGCGGAGAAATATTAATGGAAAGTAGTCGGTGCAAGTTCTGGCTCCCCAAGAAGAACAGATTCTGTGCGAACGTTCCTCTCACCAATACCTTGTATGTATAGTATAATAAAGCTCTTTCTTTCTTTCTTTCTTCTTTGGTTCAATCACTGATGATGATGATCCTTGATTTGTAAACTTACGGCTTAGGTTCTGCGGTAACCACACCTCAAGATCTGATTCCCAGTGGATTGCATGCCCAATTGACCCTTCTCAGTAATCTCTCCTTCACCCCCTTTTTACTCTTTTTTTTTTTTATTATTATTTCAATTTTCTTATCTTGCTGCTGCTGCTACTACCCATAATGTCCATTCCATATCACAATTTTTTTTTCCTTTCTTTCTTTTTAACTCCAATTATCTGTTTTACTAGCACCGTTCTTGCAGAAAATCTCCAAGGACATCTTAGAAGATGCCCATTACTGAAACATGTTCAGTCCTTGTCTACCCAACCTTTCTACCAAATGGGCACCAATGCTGGCAAAGATGAAGAAGAAGAAGAAGAAGAGGTATTATTCAGACCCATGGGGGTCAAAAATTGTACCCCTTTGAATAACCTTTCTTCTTCTTCTTCTGAGCCATTGGGGGGTATCATCACTTCCGAAATGAAGAGGAATGCTGTATATACTATGACTGCTACTCAACTCTCCGAAATAATCAGTAAAATTCAGTCTGTTCATGCATCCATATGTAGAGATATTCAACACTCATACAAGATACCGAAAGCTTGTTCTGTATGGATTAATCGACAAGTTGATGGGTATGCAAACACACACACCCATTCAAAAATAAATATATTTGTTCGTACTGGGATTGCTTGTTGGTAAAAAGGAATTGTTATACGTGCAGGAAATTACCATTTCAGGAGAAACACGTTATGCAACAGGCATCGATTCTTGGCAACCTTGAAGAAATTGGGGTGTTAAGGAATTCCGGCGGGGACATATTAAGGGATCATTACGAATGTGATGAATCATCTGGTGATGACACTACTGTCCCTGCAGTGGTTGAGTTTGGAGCCGGGAGGGGTTACTTGACACAATTGCTCGCAGACTGTTATGGAATCAAGAAAGTCTTTCTGGTCGAGAGAAAGTCATACAAGCTTAAGGTTAGTTGATTTGATTGAACTAAAAGGTTTGCTTATTCATTGATTTGCTGAACTCAACTTCACTTGTATACACTTTTAGTAAGTTAAAACATGAGGCTGAGTATTGGAGCACCTGATTGATGCAAATTTTAAGCTTCACTTAGATTGATCGAAACCTTATTTGCTTTTTATTGTCATGAAAATTCACTTCAAGGCTGATCGAAGTTTGCGGCAGAAAGAGAGGTTGATATTAGAACGTTTGAGAATTGACAGTAAGGCTCTTCATAATCCTGTTGTTATGGAATTTTTTTTGCTTCTAAGTTGATCTTTTTCATGACCATTAATTTTTTATGATCTATTTTCAATAAATTCAATGAGGGACAGATGGTTGATCAAGTATAATGAATATTTTTTTCAGTATCAAATTAATTAAGAATGCACTGTGCATGGATGCTCCTGATAGATAATGTGATATGAAAAATAAATAAAGGCAAACTTCACTTTACCCACCTGTGATTTAGGCCATGTGCAGTTTATTCCCCTAGCGTTTAGAAATGATCACATAACCCTCACATGGTTGTGGACTAAAATGCACTATTAATTTTCCATTAAAGATGACCGAATGTAAGAGTCACATGCCCCTGGAGAGAGTAGGTCAATTTTAAAGATGAAATTATCCTCTCCATATCTTCGAATTTACATAAAATGCCATTTTCTCCATTTTTCTATTGGTTCTCTCTCTACACCTTTCTCTTCTTTTCAGCTTCCTCTTCTCTCTTTTAACAGAACTTGCAACAATGGCCAATGAAGGAGAGAAGGAGACCCAAACAATTGGGAGTAAGAAGAAAGGTAATCAAACCCATCAATCATAAACAAAAATTGAACAAAGAAATCAAACCTACCACCATAAAATTAAATATCTAAACAGACCAAAAATCTCAACTCACTGTTTATATGAGATCTAAACAGACCAAAAATCCCCATTCTTATGAGAACCAAAGATCTAAATAGACCCAAAAAAAAAGGGGAAAAAAAAAACAGATGGAAAGTTACAATCTTTAGTATAGATATACAAATCCCAACTCACTGTTTGTACACACACGCACGCGTGTTGCTCTCATTTTGGCTCAACAAATCCCATCCTTCAACCACAAATATATATATATATATATATGCATATATGTCTTTTCTCCATTATTTTTTCTAAGCGTTTGATTAATTAAAATTATATATATATATATACATCTTCATTATATATCTAGTAGTTTAGAAGAAAAAAATAAAAATAAAATCTTCTCTAATTTAGTGAAAGATTGGTTGGGTGTCAATTAAAGTTGTAGAGTACAAGTGATGGCGGGCAATGGTGAGGAACTGGTGATGGAGATGGCCGGAGGGACTGGTTGGGTAAGAGAGGTGGATAATATGTGTGTGTGTATATGTATATGCACCTATCTAGGTTCAATTCAGAAAATGAAGAACATGAGGATATAAATGTCATTTCACATGTTCTGTTAACAGATGTTAGTGTTTACTTTGGTCCACAAACTACATGGAAGTTATGTGGTCATTTTCAAATGATAAGGGGGTTATCCACACATGGGCCAAACCATAAGGGGGTAAAGTGAAGTTTGCCCAATAAATAAATCCACTAGCTTTATCATGCTTCTATGGCATGGATACACACTTTATGAGGTGAAAGCATGCATTGCTTCCCGATGCAAGACTGCCTATGACAAAGCACTTGCCTCTTCATTAACATGCATGGCACACGAGTTTGCACAACTGCACACTGAAATTTTGAACGGTGGATGTTACATTCAAGCAATAAAATTGGGAAATTATGGGGCCACTTTTGTCTTTTGTAGTGGGTTTGTCTGTACCATTTACTTATTTGCTAGTTTCTAAGCTGAGGAGTGCCTCAAGGATGTACCATTTACTTATTCACCAACCTAAACTAGAGCTTGAGCAATGGAATAAAAAGAAGCCTTCATCAGGTTTTTCAGTGAAACTTTAACAAAGGCCAGTAGTTGTTGGATTTTTTTGTTTTTTTGTAAGAACTCATGAATAGTAAGGTAGCTAGAGAGCTTTGGACTCTTCACTGTTCTGGGGTTCAGCAGATTACACAGTCTTCAATTCTTGAGTAATGAGTTACCTGGGTGTTGGCACCAAGGATGTGCTAGGACAAAAGTGCCAGCTAGTTTAGTTTGTTGTGCCTCTTTGGCTTAAGTGGAGCAATAGGAGGGTATGGTTGATGAGGTGAAATGACTGACTATTTCCTGAAGAAGATTATGTTGAAGTCTTCCAATTATTTATGTTAGGGAAGTTTTCTGATTCTTTGTTTTCTTTTGTAGATCTTATAGGAGATTCAGATTTTCTAGGAGCATATTTTTTGTTAGCCCCTATATACTCTGCATATGCATGTGTTGCTATCATTGTTGGCACCCTTGCTGACTACCTTTGCTTATCAGAAAAAACAAAAACAAAAAAGTAAGAAGACAAAGGAATAAGCATTTTCAAATTGGGTGATATTTGGGATTTATTGGACACAAAAACGGTTTCCTAGTCTGATGTTCTGAATTTGATTGAAAAAAAGATGACAAATGTGCTAAAGTAATGGTTACAAATATGAAATTTAGTGAACTTCAAAAACACACCTAGTTTGATTTTCGGAATTTGATTGAAAAATAGATTGCAAATGTGATAGTAAGTAATGGTTACAAATATGAAAAATAATAAACTCTTGTGTGTGTGGACACATACATAGAGAATGACTTTCTGTCCTAGGCTTGCGCTAGTCCTGAAATTCTGAGCCAGTGTAGGTTCGCTTGCCATTTGCATCCTCTTGGATTCTACTGCATCATTGACCTTTACCCTTGGTTTTGGTTGACAAAGAAGCCAAACTTGAGCGACATTCATATAGGCTTATGTTCATTGAATGTTTGGCTTTGACTATTCAATATCAAGACACTAAAAGGATGTTACTAAGAGTATATACATTATTTAAATGTAATGTTCTATAAATGGTATTGAGGAGTGATGAGGATTTGAGCAAGCTTTTGGAAGCCATTACTACTAATTGAGGGTTTTGTCTGATGTCCACTACTCTCCTGTCAAGATAAATGGGGAAATGGTACGATAAAATTGCTTGATATTATACCTTTTTATGTGGTAGGATAATATCCACCATAATTTATTGTTGTGTTCATTAGTGCTAGTGAGGAATGACGAGGTTTGGAGCAAGCTTTTGGTTTTGGAACTTTGGTTTGAAAATCCTACACTACAATATTCATTAGTGCTAGTAAAAAATGTGAGTTGCCCATAATTGTCTTTGAGAACACAATCCTAATTAAGCATTTGAGAATGCAATGCACACCCAATCAGTGGATCGGAAAGAAGAAAGGAGAATTGAAGGTTGCGTTTGGTAGAGCTTTATAATTATGATTTGAGAGTATGAGTTATATTTTGAATTTTTGAGGTTTGGAATTATGATTTGAGTGTGAAAAATTTGTTTGGTAAAGAGTTTTTGAAATAGTTTTGGAAATAGTTTTGAAAAGAGTTTTGATTTGAGTGGGGAATTGTTGATGTGACATTTGATATTTGATACAAAAATTTATAACTCATAACCAAACATCCAACTCAAAATTATTTTAAAGCACATAAAAAAATTTTAAAAATTCGGAAAATATTTTTTTCAATTATATACAAATTAACATATCAAAAAAAAAAAAAAAATTCACTATTCCAGTCAACCGGCCGGACGACCGGTTAGGCAAAATTTGCAAAAAAAAAAAATCCGAAAATCGCGCCTGAGACAAAGCTCTCTGCAGAGTTTTGGAAAACTGATTCAAAACTCCTTCCAAACATCATATTCAAATGTAAGTGTAGAATTATGTTTTCAAAACACAACCAAACGGAGCCGAAAATTTCTCACATCCAAAAAAATTACCTTGGGTATAGTTTTTGGTACCATCTCTCAACTTCACAAGTATTTCAAAGTGATTGAGGTTGTTTTCATGTAGGACGAGCTAAGTTATCTAGACACTTCATTCAACAAAAGTATCGAGAAAAGGCCAAACCACTTTGAAATTCAGCTTTCTCCTGTAGTACTATATTTGGAGGTTAAACAAATCTAAGGCCTAGACAAATACCCACACCTAACATGCCTCCCTGTTTGTATACCATATATTAGAATTTAGAATCACTGCTTAAGTTTCACATTGTAGTTCATTAATGTTCTTGCTTGATGAAAGGATCCTTTACCTTGGTATAATGCGAGGCTGCTGGCAAGTTTTCATACTTTTCATTACTCTCTTTCATTGAATCATTTAACTTTTGCAGTTGAGGATTTGAACTTGAATGCTGTTGAGTCTTTGCAAGGAATACGTTATTTGGGAATTGGTAAACACCTCTGTGGCCCTGCAACAGGTAATCAAAATTTTGGTTCATTTAACTAGTGCTTAAAACCTTGACTTTTGATGTTCAATGTAATTGTTCTAGTTGATCTAAATTAATCAGCAGTGCACGATGCAACTATATGAATACATCAATCGTCCAACAAAAGTGCAACTTTGTTGCAGATATGACTCTAAGATGTTGCCTTGCGGATCAACAACGAACTCGAGGTGATGATGCACAGTGCAGTGAAGGCTGTCACCTGGGAGGCCTAGCTATAGCAACTTGTTGCCATCACCTTTGCCAGTGGAAGCATTACATAAGTAATCTCTTCATCTAGTTTCCTTGGCCCTAGCAAATACATATAATATTTATTTGGTGCAAGTTGTAAACTATTATTGTTTTCTCTACTTGACTGTTTCACTTGGCCTAATTCTCTGCAGACAAGAAATATTTAACGAATCTGGGGATAAGCAAGGAAGATTTCCATGCTATTACATGGTTTACTAGCTGGGCAGTAGATGCAGATCATAGTTCAGATCTTTCTGGCGGTGTTAATTGTGCATCAGATATACAAATCATTGGGATGGAAGATTGTGGGAAGGAAGCGTGTGGAGTAGAAGACATTTTGAGGGATATGAAGGCTGTGGAGAGGGCTGTGCTTGGCTTCAGGTGCAAAGATATCATTGATATGGGGAGGTTGATGTGGTTGAAGGAACATGAGGAGCTAGAAGAAGCTAAGCTTGTCGAGTATGTCCCATCTCATGTCTCTCCAGAAAACCATTTGCTCGTTGCCAAAGGGAGATGACATGAACCCCACCTGTGTATGATTTGCATGGTGGCTGGAAGATATTTTGTTACAATGGACTTTGCCCTGCGTATTTGTTCTGAGAGAAGCAGATGATATTGAGATCATATATGGTTTATGGAACTTTTTTATTTATTATTAATATTTCTAGTTTTCTACTGCTGGTCTCTTTATTGCAATTCCTTTTTAAAAAATATTATATAAATTTAGAAAAAAAAAATTATAAATTTTCTTGCCAACTTACATTATGTAATAAAAAGTTAGAATTTAAAATAAAATTTACTTCAATAATGTGATAGATCAAAAGATTTAAGTCCTGATTTCATAGTTGAGGGCATAGTGAAGGCATTATTTGACATAAATTAAATAAATGTATTTATTTGGCTCACATTATCTTTTTAATTTATTTTTTATAAATCTTTTCGTAAAAAGTCAAAAATCAAAAATATATTTTTTTAGATTATTTTAAAAAATAATAATAATAATAATTAATAACAATAATAATGGATATTGAGATGCAGAGTTCTACCATCTGACCTATGTTTCCCTTTTTTGATTTACTAATTGCACATATTTAGAATAATGATTCATAAATAAGACTTTCGTACATAAATTTTATATTAGATGTGATTTTTTTTCAATTTTTTGTTTCTTAATAAAAATACTTGTTATTGTGCTTATAATTTTTTAAATATTATTGATACATTATTATTATAAAAAGTTGTATAAACTGTGCTTGTAAATTATTTTTGATCATTTACTTAATTAATTTTTTCGTGATGGTCACACAATCCAAACAAGAGGGGGTACAGTGGGTAAAATACTGTGGTCATGTGACAAACAAATTTGAATCACCTATTTATATATGGTTGAGTTCTTTCTAAGTTCAAATATGAAATTAGAAGAATTTGAATAGCTATATACAGAGAATTTTATAAAATAATGGTTTAAATTATCAAAATGAAATTTATGATAACTTGACAAATCCCTTAAGTTGATTTCAAGGTTTCAAAAAGCAATGTTACATAATGATTGTGGTGGTAAACACTACTCATTACACTCGCTTTTAAGGTATAAAAGAAATTCACATATGTAACGGTCGTAACGATACCGTAACGGTCCGTTACACACCGTTACAATATTCTAAATCGTTTCATTTTTACAAATATATATATATATATATATATCTTACAAAAAAAAAAATACTCAAGTGATCAAAGCTAAAAGAAAAAACCTTATATGAATTTTTTTTCTTTATAATTTATTTTTTAATTTTTATTTTATTACATTAGCATTAGGGCTGGGCATAGGATTATCCAAACCGCACAATCCGCTCAACCCAAACCGATCCGCATACAAATGGGTGGTTTTGCAGACACAATGCGGGTAGATGTTGTTTGGAATATGACATGATTACGAGTTGCGAGTGGGTTGCAGATTTAACCCGTATCAACAAGAACCCACCCACACTTGGAATTTTTTTTTTTTTTTTTTTTTTAAACATGGACCGTTATTATTTTATTATTACATTTTGAATGAATGTAAAAGTTAATTGAGAGGGTGATTTATGTGGATACAATGGGCCGAGCTGGGTAAAAAGACTGTTATGAGCCATAGTATGAGAGGCTGAATAAATGGGCTTTAAAGTCAGTCCGGTCCGAGAAACCGTGGTAATTAGCCCGGTCCTAGAAGGCCATAGAGTTAGCCTGGTCAAAGAAGAGAGTTGTTATCTCGGCTCGGAAGAGTGTTACGGTTGGACCGGTTGAGTCTTCTAACCGAAGTATGAAAGAGCCATCTTCATGACTGTTCTGAGTTAGTTCGACAAGTGTCTTCTATGAGTAGCTCAGCTTTATCGTGTGAAGTCGAGATAGGAGACGGTTTGGAAGAGTCGAACTGGCTTCTAGGTCGGTCACTTCAGTTAGTCTAAACATGGTATTGATATGTCGATCGGATGGTAGTTCGGCCATAATGAAACCATCTCACTTGGTTTAAGCAGTGAGGGGGGTGTTGGAGGATAAGCATTATCTTTCAGGAGTATGAATCCTAGAAGGACTCTACGTGGAGAAGTAAGAGTCCTACTTGGATTGTGCCCCACGGAACTTATAAAAGCTCACAGACATCACCTTTGGAAAGGTAACACAATTTTGTTTTCTGAATACACAGAGCTTCTGTCTACTTGTCAAGCTTACTGACTTAGGCATCGAAGAGGTTTCCGGCACACACCCGCCGGCTAGCTCACGTGTGTATTTTCAGGTAGTTGAACGACGTCGTACGGAGGAGCGCAGACTTGATCAACAGGATTATACGAGAAGGTGTATTTCTTTCCCGTACAATTGGCGCCGTCTGTGGAAATTTCAGACAAGAACAAACCTCTTGATCAAGCTTTTCCTCTTAAGAATCAATGGCACACAACGAAGAATTACCACAGTCCGCCATTGACGGACTAACTCCAGAAGGGGGTGCGAGGCGTGAAGGTCTTCCTCCTATCCCTCCAATGGGGGATTTGGAGCCACAGAGACAGAATCCCAGGAGGGATACAAGAGGAAGAAGGCGGAATAACAGCCCCCATCACTCTCGTTCGCAAAGCCTAGAAAGACAAAGGCGCAGAATTGATCCCCAAGTTCTGGAGGATCGCGTCAGGGAACAAGATGAATTGATACGTCGGATGGCGGCGGACATGGAATCTCTTAAGCGCCAAGTGAAAGGAAAAGGAGTGGCGACAGGAGAGGGGCGCACACACAAGACGCCCCCTCGCCACTCGGAAAATCGTAGCAGGAATACTACACCCTCACAAGGAGAGAGCAAAAGCCTTAGGACAGACGATACTGTAATAACCCCAACCCTGATTAATGCTAATTGGAACTTAATTATGCCTAATAATAATTAAGGGAAACATCTGGAATTTATTTGCATGTGCATTGTGTGACTTATGTGTTTTGATTTGAGCGGTGTCGGAATATTTGTTCGTGTTTTACACTTTAATTTGTAAATTGAAAGCCTTATTGGCACCCAATTCCAAAATTGATTAGCGTTTTAAACTAGTTAGATTTTATGTGATTTTATGGTAGGTTAAATTAAAATCCGATTTAGAATGTTTAAATCTGATTAATTAACATTTTAGTAATGACTCTAGAGTAATTACCAATATGCCATTGTTAGTGGAATGTGTAGGCAACATGTTTTGAGCTTATTACACTTGAACAAAACTTTCTCCTCGGCCATTTCTTGATACAAAAACCGACTAGAGAGAAAGAAGAAGGGAAATTGGTGTAGAATTGGGAATTTTGAATTCAACAAGTGTTTTGGCTTGATCTTGGAAAGGATTGAAGGAGTGTATGTGTGTAATAGAGCCTCTAAGCTTGACATTCTAGACTTAAGGTGAGAATTCATCCCCTCATTCATGTGATTAAACTAGTTCTTGCATATTTTCATGACATATTGAAGATTAGAGTCTAGAATTAGCTTGAATTGTTGAATTTGGTAGTGTAACATACATGCATGTACACATTCATGGAAATTGAAGTTGTTGGGTGTTAAATTTCTACATGCGTGTGCATATTTTTGCTAAAGCCTTTGAAGTCAACAAATTTCTGAGTTAAATGTTGCCTTGGATCATGATTTGAAGCTTTGAAATGTATTTAAACTCATGCATGTGTGTTTGAACATTGTTCTTGAAAATTTATGGAAATGGTGCTCAAATTGACTCACTCTTGGGCAATGATTTTACAAATTTGTTTTTGGAACTTGATGTACTATGTGTTTAAAGTGTTTTTCCAGAATTTGGGCCCAAGAGGTTGAGTTTTGGGTTGTAGAATGCTTGGTTCGAACTTGGGAGACAAATCTGAAATTCCAGATTTGGCTTCCTCGCTCGAGCGAAGGATTCCTCGCTCGAGCGAAGCACCTTTGTCCAGGGCTCCGCTCGAGCGAGCATCGAGCGACCATCGCGCGTAAAATCACAGCATCCAGTATTTTTACTGTTTCGACAGACCGCTCGAGTGAAGGAGTTCTCGCTCGAGCGAAGCCTTTGATTTTGGAAGCTCGCTCGAGCGAGCATCGCGCGGAAAAATCAACAACCAGTACTTTTTTCATCTTTGCAGAACGCTCGAGCGAACCCTTTGATTTTGCAAGCTCGCTCGAGCGAGACCCCTGTTTTCAGCAACTTTTGAAAAACATTTTCTAAGGCATTTTTACACCCTCATTCCATCCTAGGCATTCCTAGGCTATGTTTAAGGCTCCTTAATAAGGACAAGAGGTTAGGTACACACTTAGAGTCATTGGTGTGAGTTTTGTACATTTAGAAATGCGTATTTCAAAGTGTGTATCCGCAATGTGTTATGTAGGTCACGTGCCGCAACCCGATTGACCCTCTTGACTTCGTCTACTTGTATCAACTCCCACTGTGAGTAATAACTTTGTAAAGTTATGTTCAATGTTATGTATTTTCAGTATACTATGTTACGAAATGATTAGTTCTTGAAAAGCTATGATATGTTGGAAATGAATGAATGAATGTCCAGTTTTCTGATAAAGTATTTGTGGCACCCTTAGTTCATAAGGCCCTCGCCCGGGGGATACAATACCGTGGCATAAGGCCCTCGCCCGGGGGATACAATACCGAGGCATAAGGCCCTCGCCCGGGGAATACAATACCGTGGCATAAGGCCCTCGCCCGGGGGATACAATACCGAGGCATAAGGCCCTCGCCCGGGGGATACAATACCGTGACATAAGGCCCTCGCCCGGGGGATATAATACCGTGGCTACTTGCACGCAAGATATGGACCCTCCCGGTCGTTGGTACCAACTCTGTCTGTGGTCTCTAGACCAATCTGATCTGTTAGCTAATGGGTGTACCACATATGATCTTATGCAAAATCTGAGTATGAATATGAAAAACAAGTATGTATCTGTATCTGTTTCTGATTTGAAATCTGAAAATGCATAAGACCCTATTTCTGATATGATTGTGTTTCTGATATGAACTTTGGTTTCTAACTCTGCAATGGACATCATTCATTAAAATCTTTACTCTGTTATTATTCACTGGGCTTTCGCTCACAGTTTATTATATATATGTAGGTGAGCCGGCACAAGACCCTGGCCAGAGTTGATGGCCCTCTGTTTCGTTTTGTTTTGGTCAAGCCACCTGTTGTGCCTCCCGAGGAGGTTCCGCTTGAAGCCTGATGTTTGGGCAGTTTTGTACTTCATGCTAGTTGATGGTTGTGTTTTGTAATGTCGGATCTTGGGAGTGTTTGATGTAAATATTTGTACATACGGGTGTATCTGACTAGCATGATCATGTATATAAATAAGTTTTGGATTTCCTGTCCCATGTATGTCATCACAGCTCATTGGACCTTGTTTATTTTACATTATTGCTTCCGCAGCCCCCTTAATATTTGTTAATGTCTTCTGAGGCCGTAGGTGATCCACGGATTACTGGCCGGTTACGGTGCCAAACCTATGGGGGCGGGTTTGGGTCGTGACAGAGTGGTATCAGAGCACGAGTTATATCGCACGCACAAGTCCTTATGAGCTTAGGATGTCCTAGTAAGAATTAGGGGCATTCCATTTGCATGTGTGAGTGTGTGGTAATGCAACTAAATATTGAAACTGAATGTACATTTGAATATATGAAGTCTTGTTTACCTATAGCCATGGACAATGCAAGGAATAATGATACAGCAGGGTCTTCTGATGCCCGAATGGATAGAATGGAACAAATGTTGGCAACCTTGACCGAAGTGGTAATGCAGCAACAGAGACAACAACCCTTACCCCCTCCACCTCCGCCAATACAGGCTGAAGCCG
Organism: Camellia japonica; assembly: GCA_030407325.1. Classification (NCBI taxonomy): domain Eukaryota; kingdom Viridiplantae; phylum Streptophyta; class Magnoliopsida; order Ericales; family Theaceae; genus Camellia; species Camellia japonica. Next base: position 513,953 of record JAPPVO010000003.1, read on the forward strand.
ATAACAGCGAAATCATTAATCTGACACAGAAATTCCTGAAAATGAAACCGCCAATGTTCTACGGTGGGATTGAGCCCTTGAAAGCTGAAACATGGTTGCTTGAGATGGAGAAGTTGTATGAGGTGTTCCCTTGTTCTGAAACTCATAAAGTTTTGTTGGCTACCTACACACTGAAAGATGAAGCTCGTAGGTGGTGGTTACTGATTCGAAATGGTCACGAAAATATGACATGGACACAGTTCAACGCAATCTTTTATGATAAGTATTTTCCCCAGTGCTTTCGAAATCGGAAAGTCTCAGAATTTCAAGAACTGAAACAGGGCAAGATGTCTGTAGCCCAGTATGAGGCCAAATTCACTGAGTTAGCCAGGTTTGCTCCCCATATGGTGGACACAGAAGACAAGAAGGCCCGCAAGTTTGAGGATGGATTGGATCTGGACATACTGGATAGGGTGGGAGTTCTGAATCTACCCACTTATGTGAGCGTTTTGGACAGGGCATTAATGGCAGAATCCATTCTAGCAGCAAAGAAACAAACCTCTGCTCCACGGACTGAGTGGACAGGGAAAAGATCCGGGAATAACTTTAAAAGGGCCGTTCATTTTCTGGGAATAAGAAGCATAACACAGGGTCTTACAGTAACTCAAGCCAAGGTAATGACTCTACGCCAAATTGTCCTAATTGTGGGAATAAGCACGGAGGAACTTGTTACCGAACATCGGGGGCATGTTACAATTGCGGCCAGAAAGGCCATATGGTGAGAAATTGTCCGCTTAGAGCTGACACTACTAACCGACCTACGGCAAGTTCAGCAGGATCCGCTTCTGTGGCCAAAACCAACGTCAAAGCCAATGCAGGAAAGGAACCGTTAAGACAAGGCCGAGTGTTTGCTTTAGTGCCTGGTGACGTACCGAACACCTATACCGTGGTGTCAGGTACACTCTCTGTATGTTCTCAATATGCTTATGTGTTGATAGATTCTGGTTCTACGCACTCCTTTGTGTCGCATGCCTTTTCTCAAAAATTGACTAGGCCATTAGAACATATGACATGTGTATTATTTGTATCTACACCTTCTGGGGATTCTATGATGTGTACTCATGTTTATCCAGCATGTGATGTTGTGGTGGGTGATATGATATTGTATGTGGATTTATTACCTTTGGACATTCATCATTTTGATTGTATTTTGGGGATGGATTGGTTGACTAAATACTGTGCTACTATTGATTGTGCAAACAAAACTGTGGTGTTTAGACCGCCGGGTATGCCTGAATTTACCTTTAGAGGGAATGGGGTAGTTCCTCCCCGTACTTAATTTCGGCTATGAAAGCTGTAAGACTACTTAGGAAGGGTTGTAGGGGTTATCTGTGTTGCGTTTTGACTACATCATCTGACAGTTCTACTGTAGAAACAATCCCTGTTGTTTGTGACTTTCCTGATGTGTTTCCAACTGATTTACCGGGGAATTTAGTTGACAGAGAAATTGAATTTACTGTTGAGGTGATTCCGGGGACACAACCTATATCCAAGACTCCCTATAGGATGTCCATCTCTAAATTGAAAGAATTGAAAACCCAACTCCAGGAACTGTTAGACAAGAACTTTATCCGTCCGAGTACTTCACCTTGGGGTGCTCCAGTGTTATTTGTCAAAAAGAAGGATGGGTCTTTGAGATTGTGCATAGATTACTGGGAATTGAACAAAGTGACTACCAAAAACAAATACCCTCTGCCCCGAATAGATGACTTATTTGACCAACTTCAGGGTGCCCAAGTGTTTTCTATGCATGTGCATATTTTTGCTAAAGCCTTTGAAGTCAACAAATTTCTGAGTTAAATGTTGCCTTGGATCATGATTTGAAGCTTTGAAATGTATTTAAACTCATGCATGTGTGTTTGAACATTGTTCTTGAAAATTTATGGAAATGGTGCTCAAATTGACTCACTCTTGGGCAATGATTTTACAAATTTGTTTTTGGAACTTGATGTACTATGTGTTTAAAGTGTTTTTCCAGAATTTGGGCCCAAGAGGTTGAGTTTTGGGTTGTAGAATGCTTGGTTCGAACTTGGGAGACAAATCTGGAAATTCCAGATTTGGCTTCCTCGCTCGAGCGAAGGATTCCTCGCTCGAGCGAAGCACCTTTGTCCAGGGCTCCGCTCGAGCGAGCATCGAGCGACCATCGTGCGTAAAATCACAGCATCCAGTATTTTTACTGTTTCGACAGACCGCTCGAGTGAAGGAGTTCTCGCTCGAGCGAAGCCTTTGATTTTGGAAGCTCGCTCGAGCGAGCATCGCGCGGAAAAAATCAACAACCAGTACTTTTTTCATCTTTGCAGAACGCTCGAGCGAACCCTTTGATTTTGCAAGCTCGCTCGAGCGAGACCCCTGTTTTCAGCAACTTTTGAAAAACATTTTCTAAGGCATTTTTACACCCTCATTCCATCCTAGGCATTCCTAGGCCATGTTTAAGGCTCCTTAATAAGGACAAGAGGTTAGGTACACACTTAGAGTCATTGGTGTGAGTTTTGTACATTTAGAAATGCGTATTTCAAAGTGTGTATCTGCAATGTGTTATGTAGGTCACGTGCCGCAACCCGATTGACCCTCTTGACTTCGTCTACTTGTATCAACGCCCACTGTGAGTAATAACTTTGTAAAGTTATGTTCAATGTTATGTATTTTCAGTATACTATGTTACGAAATGATTAGTTCTTGAAAAGCTATGATATGTTGGAAATGAATGAATGAATGTCCAGTTTTCTGATAAAGTATTTGTGGCACCCTTAGTTCATAAGGCCTCGCCCGGGGGATACAATATCGTGGCATAAGGCCCTCGCCCGGGGGATACAATACCGAGGCATAAGGCCCTCGCCCGAGGGGGATACAATACCGTGGCATAAGGCCCTCGCCCGGGGGATATAATACCGTGGCTACTTGCGCGCAAGATATGGACCCTCCCGGTCGTTGGTACCAACTCTGTCTGTGGTCTCTAGACCAATCTGATCTGTTAGCTAATGGGTGTACCACATATGATCTTATGCAAAATCTGAGTATGAATATGAAAAACAAGTATGTATCTGTATCTGTTTCTGATTTGAAATCTGAAAATGCATAAGACCCTATTTTTGATATGATTGTGTTTCTGATATGAACTTTGGTTTCTAACTCTGCAATGGACATCATTCATTAAAATCTTTACTCTGTTATTATTCACTGGGCTTTCGCTCACAATTTATTATATATATGTAGGTGAGCCGGCACAAGACCCTAGCCAGAGTTGATGGCCCTCTGTTTCGTTTCGTTTTGGTCAAGCCACCTGTTGCGCCTCCCGAGGAGGTTCCGCTTGAAGCCTAATGTTTGGGCAGTTTTGTACTTCATGCTAGTTGATGGTTGTGTTTTGTAATGTCGGATCTTGGGAGTGTTTGATGTAAATATTTGTACATACGGGTGTATCTGACTAGCATGATCATGTATATAAATAAGTTTTGGATTTCCTGTCCCATGTATGTCATCACAGCTCATTGAACCTTGTTTATTTTACATTATTGCTTCCGCAGCCCCCTTAATATTTGTTAATGTCTTCTGAGGCCGTAGGTGATCCACGGATTACTGGCCGGTTACGGTGCCAAACCTATGGGGCGGGTTTGGGTCGTGACAGATACTCAATCCAGGTCCTCCAGAACTCGTCACTCCAGGTCTGAGAGGACGAGATCTGAGAGGTCGTACACTGAGGGAAGCACATATTGGCCCTCGCATACGCACCAAACGAGATCCAGACAGACAGAGTTACCCAGATCGTCCGACCTACGAACCGTGCTAGAAGAGAAGGCACGGTGGAAGGAGGACGCCAGGGCGCGCGATCCACACAGAGTTTCTGCCTTACAGCGGTTGGCTCCTCGGACGCATGGAAGCGTCGAGGTTGGAATGCCAATACCGCGCCCCGCCTACGAACCAACGGACAAGGCGTTGGCGAGGCTGCAGACCTCACCGTTCGTCCCAGCAATTGAGAACGCGCCCCTACCTTCAGGCTTCCTACAGCCCAAATTCACCACGTACGAAGGGAAGACGGACCCTACTCACACTTAAGCCACTTCCGCCAGGTTATGGCGGTATATCGGCGCAATGAGGCCTTGATGTGCATCCTATTCCCTCGAGCCTTGGTGACCTAGGCTTGACTTGGTTTGAGAAACTTCCAGAAGGCAGCATAGCCTCCTGGGCACAGTTGGCGGAAGCGTTTGTAACAAGGTTCCGAACAAACACCAAAACACCGGTGGAGATCGACCAATTACTCTCCATCGACATGGGCGACAAGGAGACCCTAAGATCCTACAACAGTCGCTACTGGGAGACCTTCAACCAGATTGGGGACTGTCCCACCAATCTCGCCATTGCACAGTACAAAAGAGGCCTTCCAGTCGGGAACAGATTAAGGGATTCTATCACCATGACACCGCCCCTCACCATGGAAGCCCTGATGGAAAGAGTGCATCAGCACATCAGGGTGGAAGAGGATGGCGCACGTGCCAAAGCAAAATCTGGCGCGACCGCAGTACCAGAAAAGAAGGCCTCAGCAAAGGTCAACGCGGTAGACCGTCCGAACAAAAACGGACGTGGCAGAAGAGACAACGGAGAAGACCAGGACAAAAGATGGTTGAGAGTCCGCACTGCCATAACCACGGTCTTCAAGAAACCGATCTACCGAATACTTAGCGAGATTCGAGACGAGCCTTTCGTCAAGTGGCCAGCTAAGCTAGGCGAAGCTCAGAAGGACTACGACGACAGATCACGGTGCACATTCCATAAAGAAAAGGGGCACCGCACTGAGAATTGCACGCCCTTGAGACAGCACTTGGAGGAGTTGGTGGCAGCGGCCACCTGATAAATACATAGAAGGAGGGGCGCAACCAGCCCCCCAGGACCATAATAACCCCAACGGAATGCCGATCGACGCCCCACCTCAAGGCATTATCAACGTAATACATGGAGTCTTTGAACCTGAGCGTGTATGCGAGCTCAGAGGATCAATCAAAAAGGCTGAGCACTTAAGAGAGGTGCTAAGTGCCCAACCTGTCAAGAAGGGGAAGACAGAGGCCACAAATGTCATGTCTTTTTCGGATAAAGACTTGGCAAGGATATATTGCCCTCACAATGATGCCCTGGTCGTCACTCTCCGAGTCAAGGATTTTGACGTCAAGCGGATTCTGATTGACCAGGGTAGTTCATGTGAAATCATGTACTATGAAACCTTCAAACAACTAAAGTTACAAGATAAAGACTTGACGCCTGCTGTATCTCCCCTAATTGGATTCAACTCCATGCTAGAATGGCTCGTGGGCAAAATAATCCTCCCAGTCAAAGCAGGGAGTGTGACGAAACAAGTGGAGTTCTGGGTGTTGAAGGTCCCCTCCACTTACAACATTATCATGGGCAGGACATGGCTGCATGCCATGCGCTCGGTGGTGTCCTCCTACCACCAAGTGATGCGGTTCCCCAACGACGCCGGAGTAATTGAAGAGGTCTATGGCGACCAGATCATGTCAAAACAATGCTTTGTCACAGTGAATGGCAGCCGCGCTGCCAAAGGATACGTTCATTCGGTGGAGGAACCTGAGAGTAATGAACTGTTCGCAGATGTTGGCAAAGCGGCCAGTCAGAAAGCGGTGGAAGACTTGGTGGAGGTCAGAATAGATGAAAAGAACCCGGATAAGTTCTTTTTACTTGGTTCGTCGTTGTCCAGCACTGAGAGATTAGAGGTCTTGGAATTCTTGACCTCTAACATCGAAGTGTTCGCCTGGACTCCATACGACATGCCAGGCATTGATCCAAGTTTCATCTGCCATCAACTCAATGTCCACCCATCCGCCAGACCAATCATTCAGCGCACCCGCAGATCGGCACTCCACCACGCCGAGATAGTGGCGGAAGAAGTGGGAAACCTGTTGGAGGCTGGGGCAATCAGAGAGGTGCACTACCCAAGATGGATCTCCAACACAGTCGTAGTGCCAAAGAAGAATGGCAAGTGGCGTGTCTGCGTCGACTACAAAACAGTCAACAAGGCGTGCCCAAAAGACAGCTTTCCTCTACCACGGATAGATCAATTGGTAGACCTAACGGCGGGGCACAACCGACTTAGCTTTCTGGATGCATACAGAGGCTACCATCAAATTGCCATGCACGAACCAGATCAAGAAGTGACGTCCTTCACAACTCCAGAGGACTATACTGCTACAAGGTCATGCCCTTTGGCCTAAAGAACGCAGGGGCGACATTCCAGAGAATGGTCACCAAGATGTTTGAGCCATTGTTAGGCAGAACAATGGAGGCTTACATCGACGATATGGTGGTCAAAAGCAAGGATGAGAATGACCATCTCAAGGACCTAGGTGAGATGTTCCAGATCCTAAAGAAGCATAAGTTACGCCTCAACGCGTCGAAGTGTGCATTCGGAGTAGGATCTGGCAAATTCCTGGGCTTCCTGGTGACCAACCGGGGTATAGAGGCAGACCCTCTCAGATCAAGGCAATTCAGGATCTGGAGAGACCAAACTCAGTCAAAGAAGTGCAGCATCTCACCGGCATGGCCGCTGCGCTCAATCGGTTCATAAGCCGGTCGTCCGACAGATTACGACCATTCTTCCATGCTTTAAAGGCCAAGTTTGAGTGGGACGACGAATGCGACCGAGCTCTGGAAAGCTTGAAGGAATACATGTCTTCTCCACCATTACTTGTAACCCCAATTCCTGGAGAAGAACTATTCTTGTACCTAGCAGTCTCACAGCACGCAATTAGCGCAGTATTGGTCCGTGCAGAAGGAATCCAACATCTGCCCATCTATTATGTCAGCAAGACATTGCTGGAGCCGAAACAAGGTACTTGCCACTGGAGAAACTGGCATTGGCCTTGATGATGGCCTCAAGGAAGTTGTCGCACTACTTTCACGCCCACACCATAGTTGTTCTCACAGCCTTCCCATTAAAAGCTTTGTTTGAAAGGGCGAACTTTTCTGGGCGAATTCTGAAGTGGGCAGTAGAGCTGGGGCAATACGACATCAAATTCCAACCCAGAACCGCAATAAAAGCTCAAGCATTGGCGGATTTTGTCGCAGAATTCACACCAGGAAGTCATCACATCTGCCCAGTCGACCTGACTGAAACAACCGAACTAGGGATGGAAGTTGACGCCGGAATAGCGCAACCCCTGGTACAAATACTCAGCCAGACGCCAAGGCAGCCCAAAACGAAGCAGGAAGGAAGAGGCAAACCATGCTACACCAAGTCAGGACTCACCAACAAAACAAGACTTGGTACAACCAGATGGCAAGGGGCAGACAGCAAGCATGGACCTTAAAGAAGACACCACCAACATGGGAGATCCCAAGGCATCATCTGATCCCTCCACTTGCTGGAAGTTGTTTGTTGGAGAGATGTGGAAGCTCTTCGTGGATGGAGCATCCAACCGACATGGAGCAGGACTTGGCATAGTCCTCATCTCTCCAGACGGCCTAGTGGTAGAGCAAGCAGTCAACCTTGGCTTCCCAGCATCAAACAATGAAGCGGAGTATGAAGCGCTTCTTGCAGGTCTCAAGTCAGCGTTCTACATGAAGGCCACCGAGCTAATGGTTTATAGCGACTCACAGCTGGTGGTAAACCAAATATCTGGCGACTACGAAGCAAAGGATGACAGGATGGCCAAGTACCAAGAGTTGGTCAGAACAGAGATCAAAAAATTTGAAGTAGTCAGGATAGAGCAGATCGGCAGAGAGGAAAACAGCAGAGCAGACGAACTGGCAGGCTTCGCCTCAATGGCAGATACCTCCATCCCTCATCCACTACTGATCGACTATCTGCCTAGGCCAAGCATTGAAGACCCAGAAGCAGAAGAGGTATGTTGTGCCGATCTAGGCCCTTCTTGGATGGATCCCATCATATTATTCCTGAAAGACGGCACCTACCAGAAGAGAAAAAGAAGCCAACAGAATAAGAGCAAAGTCGCAGCGATTTTGGCTCTCTCCATCCTTGGCATTGTACAAAAAGTCGTTCTCAGGACCTTACCTAAAGTGTGTCCACCCCAGCAAAGTGGAAGCATTCCTGTTCGAAATACATGAGGGTGTATGCGGCAGCCATCAAGGAGGAAGATCATTGGCATACCGAGCAATTTCACAAGGATATTGGTGGCCATACATGCAAGCGGATTCAGAAAAGTATGTCAAAAAATGCGAAAAACCAACCTGCCAGAGAACTTCTACCTCTCACTAGCCCATGGCCTTTCGCAATGTGGGGCTTAGACATAGTAGGGCCACTTCCAACAGCACCTGGCAACAGGAAGTTCTTCCTTGCGGCAACCGACTACTTCACAAAATGGGTGGAAGCAGAAGCCTTAGCATCAATCAAGGAAAAAGATGTGAAAAAGTTTGTCTGGCAGAATATCATCACTCGATTTGGCATACCAAAGGCACTGATATCAGACAACGGCACTCAATTCGATGGTAGGATTTTCAGAGGCTTTTGTGAAGAGTACAAGATAGAGTTCTACAATTCTACACCGGCATATCCCCAAGCAAATGGTCAGGCAGAGGCATCAAACAAAGTAGTCTTGGATGGATTGAAGAAAAGGTTAGAGAGAGCGAAGGGCAAGTGGGCAGAAGAACTCCCTCATGTTTTATGGGCTTACCGCACCACACCTCGCCGATCAACAGGGGAAACACCATTCTCCTTAGCTTATGGCATGGAAGCAGTCATCCCATTAGAAGTTGGCCTCCCCACAATTCGAAGCGAAAACTTTGACCCAGACTTAAATGGCGAAGCCATAGCATTGGAGCTTGACCTTGCGGAAGAAAGAAGAGACAGAGCATTGGTTCACATCGCCTCCTACCAACAAGAATTGTCCAGAAAGTATAACAAAACAGTGCATCCAAGGCAATTCAAGATCGGAGATTGGGTACTGCGCAAAGTGATGGGAAATACCTTGGTACCAGGAGATGGCAAGCTAGGACCTAACTGGGAAGGACCTTACAAGGTGGTCGGATTAGCAGGCAAAGGGCATACCACTTAGAAGATAGGACGCAAAGCAATTCCCAGGCCATGGAACACTGCCAATCTCAAGTTGTTTTATTTTTAGTTTTTTTTTTTTTTTCTTTTAAGTATGTGTAATTTTTTACTTTCTCAATAAAACAAATCGATTCTTTTTCAGTAGAATTGTTTCAGTAGAAAGTAACTTTAGTATGTTAGGAGCATTGTAAACATTGTTGGCCGGAATAACCAACTATGACCCTTCCTAAGCCCAGGATAAGGATCCAGGCTACAGGACGTTTGGTCGGAATAACCAAACATTTTATTCTAGGTTGGCTGGATTAAACCAACTTAGAGGTTGGCTGGATTAAACCAACACCCCTCCTACGCCCGGGATAAGGATCCAGGCTGCAGGATGTTTGGTCGCAATAACCAAACACTATATTCTAAGTTGGCTGGAAAAACCAACTTAGGGGTTGGCTGGACTAAACCAACTCTTGTTACTCTTCAGCCAAAATAAGTTTATGGCTGAAGAGTGGTTGGCTGGATGAAACCAACTCTTTGTACTCTTCAGCCGAAGTAAGTTTATGGCTGAAGAGTGGTTGGCTGGATGAAACCAACTCTTTATACTCTTCAGCCGAAGTAAGGGTGGCTGAAGAAGGGTTGGCTGGATTAAACCAACTTTGGGTACTCTTTAGCCGAAGTAAGGACATCGGCTAAAGAGTGGTTGGCTAGTAAGCTAGATAGCTAAAACCGGGATATGGTATATCGGACCAGAAATATTTCAAATAGCAGTTAGAAAGCAAGCATTCAAACCGAGATCACAGTTGGGCAAATGAATTCATTAAAACATTCATTACAAGTGCAAGCATACAAAACAAAACCAGAATAAAAGTTGAGCACAAAAGTAGATTTTTCATTCAACAAAGAAGAGCAAGTACAAACTGAGGGGCCGCAGCCCGGTTACAACTTCAAGACAAAAGAAAAAAGGGGAAAAAAAGACAATCAGTTGAAAAGTTCGTCAATTTCGGCATCAAATTCTACATTAGCAATTGGCCGAAGTCTGGTTTCAGATGGAAGCACGGTTTGAGGCGGGAGCTCGGTTTCAACTTGAACCTCGGTATCAGTTCGCTGCGTGTTGTCAGATAGCAGTTCATCAGTTAGGTCTTCAACTACCGGCTCCAATCGAACCGTCTGATCGTTGGGTTGCTCATTGACGGCCGGAGTGACAGTCTGCTCATCTCCATCATCATCTTCATCATCATCTTCATCCTCATCAGACCCTTCGAGAAATTGCTTTTGAAGATCGGCAGCGTATTCCGCCAGTGAGGCCGGAATGGAGTACTGCGGAGCATTATATACCTCGGTCTCGGACCCGCAACCGAGCTGCTCCACCGCGCTCCTCCAACCGCACTTGAAGAACAGGTCCTTTGCGGCTTCGCACTGTTGGACATAGCCGTCTTCTGCCTTCTTAAAGCCTCGCTTTTCGGCTCCTTTGAGGCTCTCCTTCAGCTGGGTTATTTCGGTATCTTTCTTCTTTTCAATTTTTGCCAGCAGGCGCAGGTACTTGTCTTTTGCCTCAATGGCAACCTTCTGCTTTTCGGCTTCGGCCGAATTAGCCAGTTCGGTCAGTCGACCGTTCTCAGAGCGTAGTTCGGCGATTTGTTTTCTTGCCTCCTCCAGCTCGGCTATTTTTGCTTCGGCCTCTGCCATGGCCTCCCTGGTATTTCTCCTAAGCTCCATCACTTTCCTGTGTGTCACATGGTTTTTCTGGATGGCCTGCAAAGAAGTAGTAACTTTTCCTTTAACCGGACTGAAAGTTGGAAAAATCATAAAGAAAGAAGAGAGCTATTTACCAGGATCATTGACTTCGTTGAAGACCGGATGGACTTCAGCTCGGTGTTTAATTGCTTGTAGTGGTGCTCCATGTCTTTTGGAAGGTACACACTTTTGGCCAGATTGAAAGCCATCAAGTGGTCCTTCTCTGAGACCACTGAATCAGATTCCAGAATAGCTCGGTCCTGGAAGGTAAGGTCTGGCACCCATTTGGAAGGGGCAGCTCGGTCAGACCGCTCCGGTTGAGCACTTCGTTGAGGGCTTGGAGGAGGACTTGGTGGCAGAACGGTCTCATCCTCGTCAGCAAGGCGTTGCTCGGTTCGGCTAGTCCGGGCACGTTTGCTTGGACGAGACAAAGACGGCTGTTGAGATGGGAGGGCCACCACGGTCTCAGTGGTTTGGCCGGTTGGTGGTACATCGGCTGGAGTTGTTGCGGTTAACAAGACCTTCAGCCTGTTCCTTTTTGCCATCTCTTGTTCGGCGGTGAGAGGCACTAGGTTAATCTGGGGCAAGGTAGGGTCCGGTTCTGGCGCGTCTTCTAGAAGAAAGTCGGTGACTCTGGCTTTTTGGCGACCGGTGTATTGGTAGGTCGGCTCGAATCTTAACAGCTTAGCCCAACTCCTTTCTTCAACACGTAGTGCGGCGCGAAGTACGCCTAAGTTGGGGTGGCTATACAATGGAAGAATGTGGGCTAGATCTGCATGAAAAAGACAACTGTTATTTCGGCTTAAAATTAGCAACCGAAGTAAAAACGAAGAATGCATAGAAGACCGAAGTAAGTATACCAGGATTCCTTTGTTCCAATTTATACTTCGGCCTGGGATATGGGCTTGGTGGTTTTCAAATTTCTCAGACACCCAAAAAAAATCGTCGTCATTTAGGTCCTTATCCGGCGTGTCTTTTATTATTTTTTCACGTCGGCGACGTATTCTTAAATAATATACCCATCCATCCTCCTTGGATCCTAAGGAATATTGGTGGAATATTTCGGCTAGACCGAGGTTCAGACTGGCTTGACGGTTTAGTTCGGCGATGCCCATTATTATACGGTATGAATTAGTGGATAGTTGGGTTGGGCATATTCTGGTTTGTCTAAGGAATTCGCAAATTAAGGGTTGGACTGGAAATCTTAGCCCGGTCTCTATTATGGACAAAAGGGTAAAGGGTACAAAACCGGGGTTTCCCCAAGGTATGGTATCTTTTTTGGCTAGGGTAAGGTGGACATCGGCAGGAATGTTGTAATCCTTACGGAATTCGGCTAAACCCCCTGGTGTTTCTACCAAGAACCTATATTTCCCCATTTATTTTAACTTATAAATAAATTACTTCGGTTGAAAAACTGTGCTCGGTAGCTCGGTTGTGCGCGCAGAGGGAGTGCCTGGGCAACCTAAGTCTGCAAAGTGGAAGAACAAAGGGGTTAGCACAGATCATTGACCGTGCTACAAAAACAAAGCAAGAAAAAGGAGTCCTACTTCGGCTACATAGGATGCTAGAGGATCTATATCGGCTCAAGCGAGGTGCTTGGTAGCTCGGTTTAAGCAAGAGGTTGGATATCTCGGTTTGAACTAACGGGTTTTTACTTCGGTTAAGCCTATAGGGGCAGCTTTCTTAGTTCGGGTTAGAAACTAAGAAAACTGGCTTAGCTCCCAAGGCTTAGCTCGGTTGCTGACCAAGGTTTCTAGTGTACTAAAGTTCAACCTCAGTTCGGTACATTTTATCTCGGCTAAAGACAATCACAAGATGGTTTGATTTGTTAAAACTATTAATGCAAAGTGATAGTTCGGTTGTGTAGTCTTGTCTCACTGGCACTAAACCTACAAACAGTTTACTAGTTTGGTTGCTTCGTGATTTTGGATCAAAATCAGTGTTCTACAGGTTTCATAGATTCAAGTGGTTCTTAACAAGTTTTTCCAGAAAAGTACAGGGCAAAGCAAATGGAAAGAATATGTTTTGTAAAAACACGCACAACAAAGTACGAAAACAAGGAAAACAAGATGGATGTGCAAAACTTACCAGATAAAGAAGGAGAGGAGCTGGAGATGGAAGCAACGGCAGTAATGAAGAACACGAAACAAGATTCACAGTTGCAAATGTTGAAAGGCAATAGAGCAAGAGAAAGAGAGCAGAAAGCGTGAAGAGTGTAAGTGTTTGATCCAGATGAAATGAAGGGTCTTTGTTTTGGTAGAAAGGAAAATGCAGGAACTGTTCAAAAATTGCGAAGTACGAGGGCGGCGTTACAGCTGTGGATAGCCAATAAGAGCGTGCCACGTGTCATTAGAATATTAAACAATTCAGTTTCTGTGACTGAAGGAACGTTTGGACCGGATAAGGATAGCTCGGCTTAGATGTAGCTCGGTTCTGGAGTTTTAGCTCGGTTGGAAAGGCTAAAGGGTTATTTTAGCTCGGCTGGAATGGTTAACAACTTTAGCCCGGTTTATAGACAGGTAATCCCTATCATGCTACGCAGATGGAATTAAGGGGCAATTGAGAGGGTGATTTATGTGGATACAATGGGCTGAGCTGGGTAAAAAGGCTGTTATGAGCCGTAGTATGAGAGGCTGAATAAATGGGCTTTAAAGTCAGTCCGGTTCGAGAAACCGTGGTAATTAGCCCGGTCCTAGAAAGCCGTAGAGTTAGCCCGGTCAAAGAAGAGAGTTGTTATCTCGGCTCGGAAGAGTGTTACGGTTGGACCGGTTGAGTCTTCTAACCGAAGTATGAAAGAGCCATCTTCATGACTGTTCTGAGTTAGTTCGGCAAGTGTCTTCTATGCGTAGCTCGGCTTTATCGTGTGAAGTCGAGATAGGAGACGGTTTGGAAGAGCCGAACTGGCTTCTAGGTCGGTCACTTCAGTTAGTCTAAACATGGTATTGATATGTCGGTCGGATGGTAGTTCGGCCATAATGAAACCATCTCACTTGATTTAAGCAGTGAGGGGGGTGTTGGAGGATAAGCATTATCTTTCAGGAGTATGAATCCTAGGAGGACTCTACGTGGAGAAGTAAGAGTCCTACTTGGATTGTGCCCCACGGAACTTATAAAAGCTCACAGACATCACCTTTGGAAAGGTAACACAATTTTGTTTTATGAATACACAGAGCTTCTGTCTACTTGTCAAGCTTACTGACTTAGGCATCGGAGAGGTTTCTGGCACACACCCGCCGGCTAGCTCACGTGTGTATTTTCAAGTAGTTGAACGACGTCGTACGGAGGAGCGCAAACTTGATCAACAGGATTATACGAGAATGTGTATTTCTTTCCCGTACATTAATGAAGAATTACTTTTAGGTAAGCTTATGGTTTTAATGATTTTACTTTAATTGTATTGTTAGGTAGTAGATAGTGAATGAGATTTACGATCTAATTTAGGATTTTGAAAGATGTGCTTATGTTAGTTTATGATTTGATTTAAAAGTTTAAGATTTTGAATGATTTGTTCATGTTATAAATTAATTTTGTTATATTTTTAATTTTATAAGTTTTAATTCATTAATTATTAATGTTTGAGCATTTTAGAAAATGGGGGAAAAGGGGCCCAAAATAAATATTTACAAAATGGAAAGAAAAAGGGGCAAATTACACAAATAGTCCCTATAGTTTGGGGCTTGTATCACTTTGGTCATTGACTTTTCAATTGTGACACATTTGACCCTGAATTTTGAATCTTATTCCAAATAAGGACAATTGAATATATAATTAGATTTTTCAAGGGTAAAATTGTCAATTTGATAAAATATAAACTAATTTGACAAAAATAAATATCAAGCAAATATTTTTGAATTTTTAAAAATTATTACTACCTACTAAAATAAAATTATGTAAAACTGATAAATCTTTTAGACATTTATTTATTTTTTTACCAAATTAATTTTTATTTTGTGTTTGGATGATGATCATGTAAAATTAATTTTAAAAAATTAATCATGTAATTTTTATTAATTTTACATAATTTTATCATTGGTGGATAAAAATAATTTTAAAAAAATTAAAATATTTTTTTGACATTTATTTTTATCAAATTAGTTTATCTTTTATTAAATTGACAATTTTACCCTTAAAAAATCTAATAATATTTTCAATTGTCCTTATTTGGAACAAGATTCAAAATTCAAGGTCAAATGTGTCACAATTGAAAAGTCAGGGACCAAAGTGACACAAGTCCCAAACTATAGGGACTATTAGTGTAATTAACCCAAGAAAAAAATGCTCCAAAATAATTTTTAAAGAAAAAAGTCCAATCCGCAAACCATCCGCACATCTGCGAATCCTATCCGCACAAATCGCAACTTGCACTACGAGCGGTTATGGGTTGAATTTTTTTCAAACCGCATACATGCGTGCGGGTCCAAACCGATCCGCAAACTGTCCAAAACTGAACCGCTACCACCTCTAATTAGCATTTATAATTTATTTTTTAATTTTAGTTAGTTCAGATATTAGTCAAAAATAATTTTATAAACATTTAAAAACAATTATTCTTAAGGTCATTGACTATTGAAATAAAATATAAAAAATTCATTTTATAGTGATTTAAAAATAT
Organism: Camellia japonica; assembly: GCA_030407325.1. Lineage (NCBI taxonomy): Eukaryota > Viridiplantae > Streptophyta > Magnoliopsida > Ericales > Theaceae > Camellia > Camellia japonica. The sequence goes on from JAPPVO010000003.1 coordinate 529,336, forward strand.
AAAATAAATTGAATTATATTTAAAAACTAACAAAAATTGTTCAAAATCTATTTTAAACCCTAATAAATGTAATTTTGAAAAAAAAATGTATGGATCGATAATTTTTTTTCAAATTATGTGAAAAATTAAAAAATTCACAATTTTAATTATCACAACCATTAACACTTCTGCAACTGCAACCATGCCAGTGCAATCACTTTTCACAATCTTAATTGTCTTAAATTTAGATTTTAGCTTAAAACCTAGCTTTATTGAGGGTTCATTTGGAAAGTAAGTTGATTTTTTGACTTTTTGACTATTTTAGTTTTGGTCTAAAAAAATCTCGTTTGTGATGGTTTTTTGAATTTTTTGAATTTTTGTGAGAGAAAAAATATAATGATTATAGATTAGATGTGATGTTTTGTTTGTGAGTAATACTACGCATCATGAAATAAATATCATGTAAAGGTTCATGAAACTAATCTAAGAGTGATTGCATAACATATAATAAAACACTACCAACACTATAAATTAATCCAAAGATAAAAAATCTTTATGAAGACTTTTCATAATACTTAATATTATTATTTGTTTTATTAGACTAAAAAATCTACTCTTTTTTTTTTATCAGAAAAAAAGGAGATCGACGGTGTAGGTCACGCCCCTGTGGGCCCTAACCCCGGAGTAACTGGTTGCCAGCGAGGAATTAACCCCCACCATGTGGGGGACCCACCACCAGGGCACTAATGGAGGGCAGACACGCGCCACAGCCGAGCCCAAGAACGAAGGGAGTAAAGGGCGAGCTCTCCACTGAGATAACAAATAGCCCCCTCCCAGAAATCGAACCTGGGCCGCGGTTAGGGAATACGCTGCATCCTCCACCAGGCCACCACCCCTGGTGGTAAATCTACTTTTATTTATTTATTTATTTTTAAAACTATTCTAACCAGAAAACCACAAACCTACCTTCCCAAGCAAGCACTGAAATAATGAATAATCCAAATGTGAACGGAATAATGTTTGAAACAAGAAATGGATTGGTACGGAATTATTAAAATTAAAAGATAAGAAAAATATATGGTTGTAAGATTGGTCCAAAATGTGTAGGGCCTCGTACAGAGATAATGATCACTGACTTTTTGCAAAATAAAAAGAAAAATATCATAAATTTTAAATTTTTTATATCTCACTAGTGTAGAATACAAAAAATTGTGACTTCACTTATTTATTTATATTGTGTTTGATTGAAAAATTTAAAAAAAAAATAAAAATAATAATAATAAATAAAATAAGAATAAAATCTATATATATTTTACTTACTTTTACATCTTTTTTCTATTTTTATTTCTAAATTCATATATAAATTTCTCAACTAAATAAAATCTAAATAAAAAATTTAACATTCCTAACATTACACAAATAAAAAAAAAAGTACACACAAGATAATGACACACGAATAAAGTTGCTTATGCTTGGTGTACAAGTTGGTGGAGACGTCATGTCATACGCAAACGCATGGGAATTCAAAACCAAATCGTCCTCCTCGATTGCTTTTATTAATTTACCGGGCAGTATCGCCGATTCCTTCTTCGTTATAAGACCAGACCAGAACAGACCCAACCCCACGAGGAGACCATTACCCGTCATCTCACTCACTCACTGCTCTTACACTTAATGGATCCCCCCAAAGGAACAATCGTCTTCTCCACCGTTGGCAGATCACAGTACGGATTTGACGTCTTCTCCGTCTCCGTCTCTATTCTCGACCACCACCGCCCCCCCGTCCGAGAACACCGCCTCACCGATGGAGTCTCTGTTAATTTTAATGGTCAGTTCCTTGACGAAGACCAAACCCTCGTCTACGTCTCTGAGAGAACCGGATCTTCTCGAGTCTATTTAACCACTAAGTCTAAGTCTATGTCGAACCAGCAGCTACCGGCCCCACCTCAAAGCCTATTCCTCGACCGTCCTATTGTATCTGTATCAAACAAACGCCTCTACTTCGTCTCAGCTCACGAACCTCCCGCTGACGACAAACTCTTCAAAAGCTGGTCTGCTCTCTATTCAACCTGTCTCCATGACGACAATAAGGAAATCCTCCGCCTCACCCCTTATGGCTCAGTTGACTATAGTCCCGCCATCTCTCCCTCCGGCGAGTTCATCGCCGTCGCATCTTACGGCTCTCGCCCCTGGGCTTGCGACGACTTTCATGACCTCCACACCGATATTGTCGTCTTCAGAGAATCCGACCCCACTAAGCGCACGGTTGTATGCCAACACGGTGGTTGGCCCACTTGGTCCGGCGACTCCACCATTTACTTCCACCGCCAAGCTGATGACGGATGGTGGAGCATTTTCAGACTCGATTTGCCCCTTGATGATTGTGACCTCTCCTCCGCCATGCCATTGCCAACCGCCCCTACCCGAGTCACCCCACCGGGACTTCACTCCTTCACTCCGGCAGCTATGCATGACGGTAACCGAATCGCCTTAGCCACTCGACGGCGTGGAAAGAATTTCCGTCACATTGAGATTTTCGACTTGCACTCACAGAAATTTCACCCGGTAACAGAGTTACTAAACCCTAACCTCCACCATTACAATCCGTTTGTCTCGCCGGATTCTGGGTTTCTTGGTTATCACCGATTCCGAGGTGGTGGTGGTGGTGGCGACTCAATAATTCCATGCCTCAGTTACATAATGTCTCCCGTAAAAGGACTCCGAATGTTGAGGCTCAATGGGAACTTCCCTTCCTTCTCTCCCGACGGTGATTTGATTGCATTCAATCCCGACTTTGATTCGAATTCCGGCTTAAAAATCGTTAAATCAGACGGTTCAAAAAGATGGACATTGTTCCAAGGCCGAACAGCGTTCTGCAACTCCTGGAGCACAACGGAGAAGAATGTGATTTTCACATCACTGGGACCGATCTTCGAGTCAGTGAAAGCGACGGTCCAGATAGCACGGATCTCATTCGATCTAGCAAGTCTTGACGATGACCATCACGAAGCTGTCCCTGTCCCAGTCGATATAAAGATTCTCACTAGAGAAGATACAGGTAATAACGCGTTCCCGTCGTGCTCGCCGGACGGAAAGTTTGTGGTGTTCAGGTCAGGCCGTTCCGGGCATAAGAACCTGTACATAGTTGACGCCGTTAATGGGGAATTTGAGGAGGGCGGCATACGTCAATTGACGGAGGGGCCAGGGATTGATACGATGCCCAGCTGGTCACCGGACGGCAAACTGATAGCGTTTTCGTCGAATAAACACAACCCATACAAAGTAGACACGTTCAGCATATACGTCATCCATCCAGACGGCACGGGTCTCCGGAGGATCCACGTGGCGAGTGAGGTGGACAAGGAGAGGATCAACCACGTGTGCTTCAGTGCGGATGGGGACTGGCTGCTGTTCACGGCTAACTTAGGGGGAGTGACGGCGGAGCCGGTGTCGCTGCCCAACCAGTTCCAGCCCTACGGCGACCTGTACGCGGTGAGGTTGGACGGGAGTGGGTTGCGGAGGCTGACGTGTAATGGATACGAGAATGGCACGCCAGCATGGCACCCCAGGGCTGAACCGGATATCGATATCGACATCGATATGGGGCGTCTCACTCTGGGCTTGGGTTGTCAGGTTGGAGATGAGTTGAAGGGTCAATTCGAAGAACCCCTCTGGATCCATTGTGATTTCTAATTCCTCAAATTCTCCGCCTACTGCTTTTTGGGTTAAATAATTGGGGATAAATTATATTGGAAAAGTAAATCAACCCACTTCTTTTTTTTTTAAATAAATATATTTCATATTTTGTTAATCCTTATTGATAAGAATTAATTTGAGTTATGTTTTCATGTTTACTAAATAATTACATATCTATCTATATATTATACTAGCATATAACTCGTATTATGTACGTAATAAAATAATATATTATTTAGTACTCGTTTGGTTTCCCTCTTGCAGTTAAAAAATCACAAAATTACAAAAAAAAGTCAAAAAATCACAAAAAGACAAAAAAAAATTGCCATTCTAAAGTCAAAAAACCAAAAAATCCAAACCAGAAAGCCAAACAACCAAAAAGTTTTTGGGTTAACATAGTCAAAAAAAAATTTAAAAAAATCAACAAAAAAAGTCATTGCCAAACGACCCCTTATTAAAAATACGATAATTATTTTATAGCATTTAAATATAATTATCATATTTTTAATAAATAATATATTATTTTATCATGTGCATAGCACGGGTGATATGTTAGTTTTAGCTATATAAATAGGAATATAAGATTCATTTTATGTAAGTGGAACAATTCACTGTTTCCTTCTTTGCTCGATGTATGATTATAAAATAAAAGTTAAATGAAAACTAATCAATTAAGATTTTCTAAATTGTTTAAAAGTTAACAATTATTTTGGCGGGAAGTTTATTTCGAATCAAGCAATCTTAACCGTTTAATATTTAATTAGTTCAATCTTTAATTTATTTTGAATCAAACAAATTTAATCAATATATTTTGATAAAATCGCTAAAATCGTAATTAAACTAGCGAATCAATCAAATCGAAAACGGTTCATCCTATCGGTTAGGTCAAAGGACCAACCAACTTATACAAAAATTAATTAATTAAAATTTTTTAATTTTATTTTAATTTTAAAATTTAAACTGTCTTGAATTGAAACATACACAACATTACAAAATTAAATGGGAGCATAAGGGATTTCTAATCCACAAGGCTCGTGGGAGTTCTGTAACAACCCGAAATTTTAATTTGTTCCTTAAATTTTATATTAATATTTTGGTTGTATGTGATGATATATTATTAAAAATAAAAATAAATAACAAGAATAATAAATACAATAAAAATAAATAACAATAATAATAATAATAAATACATAATTTAATTTGGCATTGGATTATCAAATATGGGATTAATTAGGAATTATTATTTGGGGCCAATTAACAGAAATATGAAATTATAATACTAGTTTGGCCAAATTTAAAGTTAAAGATAGTAAATAAATAAATATAAAAGTAAGAGTAAATAAATAATAATATTAATAATAATAATAATGGGTGTCGTAGTAAAATAAATAATTAATTTATTGTTAATATATGATAGAATGTAATTTAATTAGGAATTAATTTATTTATATAGTTATATTAAAAAACTAGGTCAAAAAGTAATTATTTTAACAATTATGCTACGTAGTTCGAATCCTTTCTTCCCCCGAATCCCCCGAACTCAAAATGACGTCGTTTCGTCGTTTTGAAATTTTTTTTTTTTTTCCAATAACGCAGAAGAAGAAGAAAAAGAAGAAAAAAGAGGAAGAGAAGAGTAGCAAAGAGAGAGAGAGAGAGAAAAAAAAAATCATCATTAACAACATCATCTTCAGATCTTCATCAACATCATCATCAACAACCATTCAACCATTCATCTTCAACAACAACAACATTTTCAACCATTCAACATCTTCAACAAAATCTTCAGATCTTCATCAACATCACCATCATCATCATCATCATCAACACATTTTCAGGAAAAAAAAAAAAACCAGGCGATCTACGATCGATCGGCAGAGGCGGAGGCGGCGGCGGCGGCGGCGATCGACAATCGACCCTCTCTCTCTCTCCATTTCCTCTTCCCTTCTCTTCTCTTTCTCTCCTCTTTCTTTTCCCCTCTCTTCTTCTCTCATCTCCTTCTTTCTCTTTCTCTCCCTCTGTTTCAGACTACATAAGGAGAAGAAAAAAAAATGCTCAAAACGACGTCGTTTTTGGCAGTCGGGGGATTCGAAGGGACAAAATTCGGAGAAAAAATTATTTTCTTTATCTTAAATATTTATTAAAGATAAGAACATGACCAAATCTAAGAGGGATTTGAACTGCCACGTTGGATTCAGAAGGCTTTCACCTCCCTATTTAGGGAGGAGGTAATCACTAGGCGCAAAAGAAAAAGATAAGAAAGAAAGGAAGAAAGAAAGAAAGAAAGGAAAAGAGAGGAAGGAGAAGGGGAAAGAAAGGAAGAAAATGAAGAAAAAAATAATAAAAGTTGAAAAGATTTTTGATAGTAGAAAGAAAGAAAGAGTAAGGTATTATTTTTAAGGTGAGTTATATTATACCTTGAGTCACCATAATATATTTTACGTATATTTTGACTACCATATTTATTTTATATAAGTTATGTTTTATAAAGTATTATAAATTATATTAATATTCCAATTACGTGGATTATTTTCTGAATTCTATTTGCTTAAAATGAAACTCATGGATATGTTTGTTTATATTTTAAAGAATATTTGACTATAACCTTATAAACAATTATATTTTGTAAGTACCACCATGGGAGTCACGCGCCTTGGGGGACTTAAATAACCATTGGCCTCTATTTGGTCACTTTGTGGCCCTCTATTGTCATGGATCCATTGACCTCTGTTCTGTACAGAGATAAGTGTTATACTATTGTGGGAGCTACCTCTATAATCCGTACAAGCCATCTCTTGAATCCGTACCTCTATTCTGACTGTCACTCCTATGACCTTTGTTCTGTTCTGTTCGGTACCGTGATTATGATTATTTATTTACATAATCTCAGTTTTGCCACTTAAAAGATTATTTGTTCAGACTAAGTTATTTTATAAATATTTCAGTTACATAATTATCTATAGTTATTTTGTGTCCCTTATGCTCTTGGTATAATATTTCTCACTCTGCCAAGCGCTTATAGTTGTTTACCAATTTTCAGGAAACAGTGCAATTCAAAAATATCTTTTAGAAAGTCTTAGACGCGGAGCTGTGGAATAAGCACACACAACACTTTTATGATATTTTTCTATGTAAATATCGACATTTTCTGTCAATAAATTTTGTTATAAAAATAGAAACTCCAATGATTATTTTGGTACCCTCACTTAAATATTACTTCCGCTCGCGTTTATTAATTTGTTTAAGAATTGGCCGGAGGTAACCTCAGTTACTAGCCATCACGATGCTTAACCCTTGGGTACGGGAAGCGGGTCGTGACAAATGGTATCAGACCAATGATTTATAAAAAAATAAATAAATCATCATTGGAGCATAGGACACACGCACATTTAAGAAGGAGAATAACGGATAATTAGTATCTAAATATTATATTTTGTTAGTCGATTTAATTATATTATAATTTTGTATGATTTCATATATATATATATATATATATATTTTTGTACATAATTTGTGAAAAATATTAGATATAATTTTTATTTGTTATAGCAAAAGAAAGAAAATATATAGAGGGTGTCGGACTCAAGCACCTACCAAAATTATAATATAATTAAATATATATAATTTTCAGTTCAGTATTCAAAAAAAAAATTTATTTTGACTTTTTTTAAGTGGGTTCAAATTTTAAAAATACTAATTTTGAAACTATTCACGAATAAAAGAAATAGAAGTTTATTTCAAATTCCTTCAACTCCTGAGTTTATTTCAAATTCCTTAAACTCCACATATAATTCTGTCATTTCATCTCCAATCGCTTGTTTAATTGTGTTTTTATTTTATTTTATTTTATTTTCAGAAATAAAACTAATGAAAAAATTTTAAAGTCATCGATTGTTTCTCATTTTGGCCCAAAACAATTTTTGACAACTAGACAGTGAGTTATTTTTTGTAAAAAATATTTTTTTGAGGTAATATTTTTTTATCAGATTAATCATCTAATGTATATTTATTAGAGTGCGCAGCGGATAGCTTACACATATGACAAATTTCGAGGACGAAATTTTTAAAAGGAAGGAAGATTGTAACAACTCAAAAATTTAACTTGTCCCTTAAATTTTATACTAATATTATGGTTGTATGTGATGATATATTATTAAAAATAATAATAATAATAAGAAATACATAATCTAATTTGGCATTCAATTATCCAATATGGGATTAATTAAGGATTATTATTTGGGACCAAATTAACAGAAATATGAAATTATAATACTAGTTGGGCCAAATTTAAAGTTAAAGATAGTAAGGCCAAGTTTGGCACTTGGCCAAAAAGTTAAAAAGCCAAAAAGTTACTCAAAAAGTTAAAAAGTTATCACTATTCACCAAAAGTCAAAAAATACGGCTGCACAACTCCCAATCCTAATTTTCATCTACACACTAATTTATACAATTTTTTAATACACATTTTTTCATAAAAAGTTAAAAAATTAACCCAAACAACCATATTTTCTTCCTCAACTTTTTAGTCCAAAAAGTCAAAAAGTATACTTATTTAGGACATCCCAAACAACTCTAAAATAAATAAATATAAAAGTAAGAGCAAATAAATAATAATAATAATGAGTGTGGTAGTAAAATAAATAATTAATTTATTGTTGGTATACGATAGAATGTAATTTAATTAAGAATTAATTTATTTATATAGTTATATTAAAAAATTACATCAAAGAATAATTATCTTAAATATTTTTTAAAAATAAGAACAAATATGTGATCAAATCTTAGAGGGATTTGAACTGCCACGTTGGATTCAAAAGGCTTTCACCGCCCTATAGGGAGGAGGTAATCACTGGGCGCAAAAGAAAAAGAGAAGAAAGAATGAAGAAAGAAAGAATGAAGAAAGAAAGAAAGGAAGGAAAAGAGAGGAATGAGAAGGGGACAGAAAGAAAGAAAATGAAGAAAAAAATAATAGAATTTGAAAAGATTTTTGATAGTGAAAAGAAAGAGTAAGGTATTATTTTTAAGGTGAGTTATATTATATTTTGAGTCACCATAATATATTTTATATATGTTTTGACTTACCATATTTATTTTATACAAATTATGTTTCATAAAGTACGAACGTATGCCCGTGCCTAAAGGCACGGTGTAAATAATATTAAGATTAAAATGTAGTTATAAAAATATATTAAAATATTTTTCTTCTTAAAGAACTTGTAACAATTTTGCTTGTATTACATGCTTTACAAAACTCAAATAAGATAATAACTCCCCTAATCTAAATGCAAATTAAGAAACAAACATATCAAATTTATAATGTTCACCAATATTGGTAACCCACCCCATTAATTTTAAAACGGACCAAGCTTCTCTCATCATGTATGGTTTCCTGACAGGCTGATCCCGACACTTCCTTTGATAAGTAACCATGTGTGTAGTGAATCCTGCACAACAATATAATTTAAATTCTGAAAAGAAAGAGCATAAATGAAAATGGAACAACTATTCTTGCAAAAGAATGCAGTCTACATACTTGGTGCTAGGAATATTCAGATTTCGACCCCTCAAAACAAGAGAGGTTTCTTGCCCACGCACAACTGTCAAAGGGGACACTGATATTAATTCTGGAGGATGCCATAAAAAAAATTGAAACCAAAATGAAATTAAAAAAATAAAATAAAATTATTCAACAACAAAGAAAAAAGCATTATTAGCATATGCATATTACCTTCATGAAATCTTCAATCACATCTGCAAGTAACCAAACTATAGAATTTAAGAATGCTGAATTGTTTTTTTAAAAACACACACATAAAATTAAGAAAACAAAAAACCAAAAAAAAAATAATCACAATTTTTGCTACTAAACTAAAAAAAAAAAAAACCAAAAAATCACAATTTCTGAACTAACAGAAAACTCAATTGTATATACAGAATATTTTTATATAATAAACGTGATGTTTTCTTAGTTGATGATTGAAATTAATATTATTTATAATTTTAAGTTTAACCAAATCATATTAAAATTCTATTTATCATAGCCATTTATTTGCAATCCTACCACACCAGATCAAATCTCTTTTCTTTTCTTCCATAACCATCTATTTAAACTCCTACCACACCATATACTTAACAGTGTACACACAAAATATCAAAATACAAACCCATACTCTTCGAACACTTACAATAAAAAAAAGATTTGATATATACAAATAAAAATAATAATAAACTATTAATATAAAATAATAAAATAATAAATTTATTTAAAAAAAACTATTTTTTTTAAATAAATTTTAATACTGTTATTTTAAAAAAACAACAGATTTTAAGAATGCTGAATTTTTTTTAAAAAAACACACATAAAATTAAGAAAACAAAAAACCAAAAAAAAAAAAAAAAAATTCACAATTTTTGCTACTAAAAAAAAAAAACCCAAAAAATCACAATTTCTGAACTAAAAGAAAACTCAATTGTATATGCAGAATATTTTTATATAATAAACGTAATGTTTTCTTAGTAGATGATTGAAATTAATATTATTTATAATTTTAAGTTTGACCAAATCATATCAAAATTCTATTTATCATAACCATTTATTTGCAATCCTACTACACCAGATCAAATCTCTTTTCTTTTCTTCCTGAAGAACTCTATTGCAACTGGTGTAACTGGTGCAAAGATGAAAAGATGAACCCAGAAAGTCTTTTTCTTAAAAACACACACATAAAATTAAGAAAACAAAAAACCAAAAAAAAAAATCACAATTTTTGCTACTAAAAAAAAAAAACTCAAAAAATCACAATTTCTGAACTAAAAGAAAACCCAAAACCCCTTTCTCTGTAATCAAAGAAACACAAACATAAACTCAACTCAGACAACACAAATTCACATACATTATTTAGGATATATAGTTGATAGTTACTCACAGATCAACAAATCATAGATAAAACTACAAAAAAACACAGTTAATTAAAATTAGAAAATTTAAAAGAGGTGGTAGTGCTTCTTTCCTCATACACTTCAAAACAAACATATGAAAAAACAAATGTTTTTTTTTAGAATAGTTACAAATATGATAAGGGACTTTACTCTCATGTCTTTTCCATTATCTCTTCTGTGAAAATAAAGAAAATGGCACAAAACCCATTTTTCTTTTTTTGCAACAGAGAACCTCAAAACATCACAACAACTCTGAATAAAGCAATTCTCCAATATATGGGTTGTCCTCAGATTCAGGCACTCAAATATAATACCCCAAAAAGAGAGACCCAATCTAGGAATATTTGAGTTTTGTAGGTCGTACTTTGCAGACCCAAATTGAGATTTCTTCTTCCCCGAAAGATGGCAATAACCCGAAGGAGAAACCCAACTGACAACTCCTTATTTTGATATACATATCAACCGGTGATTTAGAAATTCAGTGGGAAAAGAAAAACAGAGAGGGTGCTGGGGAAGGATTTGTATCTTTAATTGTGATCCAAACAAAACCATTCTGCTATCGGGTTTGGAGAAACAAAATAAAGAAGGGAAGATCACACACACACTGCATAGAAACCAATGACATACATTGAGAGATAAAAGAACATTTAATCAATACTACTACTACCCTGACAACCCAAACACTAACAACTCAGTAGTATAAATTGGGAATATAGGATATCAAACAATCTTTCAAATTGGAAGCAAACCACAAGTGCAAATTCGCTAACCAGTAACATCAAATCGACAAAATCAATATTAGGCGGAGAGAGAGAGAGAGATATTTACATACCTGTGTTGGAGAGCTCAGATCGTTTGATAGATTGCAGATCGTTATAGAGCTTGAGAGAGTAGAGATAAAGAGAGAATGGGGTGGGTGAGAACAGAGAAGGAAGAGGGATAAAGACCCATTACACAGAGAGAGAGAGGAGAGAGAGAGATATTTACATACCTGTGTTGGAGAGCTCAGATCGTTTGATAGATTGTAGATCGTTATAAAGCTTGAGAGAGTTCTATAGCTTGCAAATCACAGAGAGATAAAGAGGGAATGGGGTGGGTGAGAACAGAGAAGTGAGAGGGATAAAGATAAAAGGGAGGGAAGACGTGGGCAAGCGGGAAGGTGAGAAGACGTGGGTAAGTAGGAAGCTCAGTCTTTGGGCGGGAAGTAAGTGCAGATATATATTGATATATATTTAAGGGGGTTATCTCAGCCATCTATCTAAATAGACAAATGAATCATAATCATTGAAATGTCCTAGTAGGACAATTGTCTCTAACATATTTTCAAAAACCTTTGTGCCTTATTATATAGATTATAAATTATATTAATATTCTAATTACGCTGATTATTTTCTGAACCCTATTTGCTTAAAATAAAACCCATGGATATGTTTGTTTATATTTTAAAGAATATTTAACTATAACCTTATAAACAATTATGTTTTGTAAGTACCACCACGGAAGTCCCGCGCCTTGGGGGACTTAAATAACCATTGGTCTCTATTTGGTCACTTTGTGGCCCTCTATTGTCATGGATCCATTAACCTCTGTTCTGTGCGAAAATAAGTGCTACACTACACTATCGTGGGAGCCACCTCTATAATCCGTACGAGCCACCTCTTGAATCCGTACCTCTGTTCTGACTGTTACTCCTGTGACCTCTGTTCTGTTCTGTTCGGTACCGTGGTTATGGTTATTTATTTACATAATCTCAGTTTTGTCACTTAAAAGATTATTTGTTCAGACTAAGTTATTTTATAAATATTTCAGTTACATAATTATCCATGGTTATTTTGTGTCCCTTATACTCTTAGTATAATATTTCTCACTCTGCCATGTGCTTATAGTTGTTTACCAATTTTCAGGAAATAGTGCAATTCAGAAATAGCTTTTGAAAAGTCTTAGACGCGGGGCTGCGGAATAAACACGTACAGCACTTTTATGATATTTTTCTTTGTAAATGTCGGCCTTTTTGGTCAATAAATTTTGTTATAAAAATAGAAACTCCAATGATTATTTTGGTACCCTCACTTAAATATTACTTCCGCTCGTGTTTATTAATTTGTTTAAGAATTGGCCGGAGGTAACCTCAGTTACTGGCCATCACGATACTTAACCCTTGGGTACGGGGAGCGGGTCGTGACAAGTTCTAAGTTTTTAATCTAAATTTTATAATTTTTTGATTTTTAAAGTTAAAAAATATTCTATTGGCTAACTCTTATTCAAGTAAAAGTAAATAAATAAATAAAAATTAATATTCATTTATTTATGACTTTCAAATGGAAAGTATATTCATTCTAAAAAAAATAATAATAAATTATATTAATCCATTTCAAATTTTAAATTTGAAGGTCACTAAATATGGAAAGTAATCAATTAATTTAAATTTAAAATTGACACAATATAAATTTAAAATTGTAATAATCTATCCCATGATTTATAAGTTTTAAATACAAATTTAAAATTATCATAATTAGCTCAGAATTTTTGTATTTAAGAGCAATAAGAGTGACGTTGCGATTATTTATATATGTTACAAAAGAATACTTTTAAGAAGAGATATTATCAGAGTTTCAAAATGGGGATTTTTTTTTTAAGGTCCCTATTATTAAAATTTTATAGCATAAAAGGATATTCAATATTTTAATAATGTCTAAGGTTCCTCAAATTGATCTAGAGAAAATTCGACTTCACAGAGAAAATCTCACCAAAATTTCTCTAACCTTCCCTAGACTTCCCACTCTCCAGAGAAATTTTCTTTCACTGGCCTTCAAAGAAATTTCCCACTCTCCAGAGAAATTTTGAAAATTTCTCTAGCCTTCCATTCTTTCCAAAGAAATTTTCCTTCTCTAGCCTTCAGAGAAATTTCCCACTCTCCAGAGAAATTTGAAATTTCTCTAGTCTTCCATTCTCTCCAAAGAAATTTCCCTTCTCTAAACCCAGAGAAATTCACTCAACCCAGAGAAATTCCCCCTCTAAACCTAGAGAAATTCCCCTTCACAATCTTTTTTCGTTGAAAATCATAAATCTTAAACAAAATGTGATCCATGATTCATACATTGACTGGGGTGTTACAAGATCTGTCAATAGTACATTGGGAAATTTGAAGAAACAGAGGTAGAAATTATAGCTGCAGAAATTATAACCTACAACATGCCCCCTGTCTATGTCACTTCCCAAACCAATACATACACAAATATATATACATACACAAACATAATATACGTATACACGTATATGTAGTGACAGAGAGAAATGGATCGATCGTCGTCAAAAAACCTAATACTTGTGACCTGGGATCGCTTTCGTAATGATCAACCTCCCCAAATCTCTGAACTTGCTAACGAAGTCGATGATGACGGATCTGGCTAGGGCTTTCAAGTCCATCGACGTTGACGACTCTGTTCGGGTCATCATACTGTCAGGTTCAGGCCAATCTTTATGCTCTGGCGTTGACTTGACTTCTGCCGAGGACATCTCTCATCTCTCATAAAGACATGACCAAAATGAATCACTCAGTGGGTGTGGCAGTAAGTGAGAGTGAGAGTGGAGGCAACGGTTCATGGTTGATCGAATCAGAGAGAGAGAGAGATTGATGAATAGAGGTTAGGTCAATGAATCGAAGAGAGGAAATAAGAAATTATTGGGTAGAAAGAGAAAGCGAGATAGTGAATTTTCTCTAGGATATATGGGTATAGGGTCAAGGGACTTTAGACATTACAAAAAAATATTGTGGATCTCTTCTATTACAAAAAATGAGAGAGTGATCTTAGACTAATTTTCCTTTTCAAAATCTACTTACTATTATAATTGAAAATTGTTATTAAAGCTTAAAGTTGCAATTCTTTTCTTTTTCTTTTTTTTTATTTTGTTTAATTTTTATTAATATGTGTCACAATACGATTAGTTTATAAATTAAATTTATATTCTTAAAATAAAATTTTAAATTTAGAGTCTTCCTTAAATTATGTTACCAGAATAAGATCAATATTCGCTTCTTAATTTATGCATCTTTTATTAAATTATAAAATTAAATTCTTTTTTAAATTATGTTACTATAATTAGAATGTGATCAATATTTAAATGTGTCACATGATGTGTCATAATATTATTGGTCTAAATATAATATGTTATTAAATAAACATAGTTAAATTATTAATTACTATTAAAAGTTTATATTTTTATTTCTTTTTTGTCATTTTTGGTTATAAAATTTATAAAAAAAAAAATTTATGTCCTTCTAAACTACAAGGACTTAAACAATAAATGTTTTTAATACAAATATTTTTTTTTTAACAAAATATAAAAATATTAAGAAAATGAATGACTTTTTTAACAATTGCCAAACATAATGGATTCTATTAATTTTTTTTAATCTCATTTGTCAATTAAATAAATTAAAATAAAAAATAATTTTTTTTGACTTAAATAGTTAAGAAGTGACTTTTGCTAAAATCAAATAGAAATAAAAAAAGAAAATTTCTATTAAAAGTGATAGTTGATGGAACTTTTTTTTTATAATAAAAAAGACAGTTACATGTGATAATTTATTGTTCCAGTAATTAATGCTATAGACCCACACTTTCACCTACAATGATGTGACAAGAGAGTTGGGTCCTATGTCATTGAGTATGGATTTGGGATGGCTGTTGTACGAGGGTGTACAACAACCACAGTTGTGCAGTCAAATGGGCCCATTTCGATATCTAGTTCGATAATCCGAACCATTCACATTTTAGAATACATCAAGCAGAACATACCTGCAAAAAATCAAGTTAATCAGATATCATTTACCCTTTCATCCATTCACATTTGTATTCATTTTAATACTTTAAATTATAATTGTTATTTATTTTTATAGATACAAATATGAGTGGATAAAAGAGTAAGCGATATTCGATTAATTTAGTTTTTTGCAGGTATGTTCTACTTGATGTATTCTAAAATGTGAACGATTTGGATTATCGAAATGGGCTCCGAAATAGGTCCATTTGGCTGCACAACAGTGGTTGTTGTGCACCCCCGCACAGCAGCCACCCCAAATCCCATTGAGTATATAGCAAATCAAGAGTTGACACACATGATACAACATCACTGTGGATATAATTGTGGGTGTATTTTTGTGGGTCTCAAACATTTTTCTTATTATTCATATAGACTTTTTTAGCACTTGTGAAATATGGTAGATTCTGTTAAATTTTTTTTTTTTTTAAATCTCAGTTGTCAATTAAACAAACTAAAATAAAAAATAATTTTTTTGGGGCTCAAATTGCTAAAAAGTGAGTTTTCCTAAGGGGAATTGACTGGTAAATCCCCTTTTTGGAACTTATGGTGTGGATAGTCCCAAATGTTTTCTTATGCACCATTTGGTCCTAATGTACATCGAATAACTATAATGCCATTAAGTTGAAACACGTGCATGCGTGGGTTTTAAGAACGTAACGGGTGGATGTGGTTTGGTGTCACGTTGATGGTGTTATGTAATATGGGTAGGAGCCCCACGTTGCCCGACCCGTTAACGTTTCAACTCCCCCAAATTGGAAACAGCACTGATTTTGGTATGTAAATCAAAATTGCCCTAAAATTAAGGGTTGATAAGCGATGGTTCAAAATTCAAATTCAGTCAAATTGTTACCCACATCATAGATTCGGTGTGGCTCTACAAAGATTTGGAGATTCAGAACGTTGTGGCTAGATTCGCGTTGGTGTTTCTGCAAGATTTGTTGTTGGGTAAACCCTAAGAAGTGGTGCGACGTGACGACCGTGCGACGATTAAGGGAATATTACGACGAAGGAATTTCTTACTCACACTCGTCAACGATGACTGGTAAACTTGATTACATGTTTTTGTTTACAGAATTTATGTTCCGATTCGTGTTTAAAAAACTTTTTAACAGTCATCGACGATGAGTAGATTCTGTCGTTGTGGGTGTTGATATATGTTACGTCTGACATGTTTAAGTGCTGATTATGTTTGGGGAAATCAGTAGGTTGTAGTGCTTAGTTGTTTACGTGGGTAGGTGTAAAGTGTCGCTATCATGAAGAACAACTGTATTTCATAGTGAAAAGCTGAGAGTGGTGGGGTGTGTTAATAATGCGGTGTGTGTGTAAGTGGGCCTTCATTTTTTGTTGATGTGGTTGTAGTTAATATCTGTTATGTGCGTGGGGCATCAGTTTACAGAGTTGTGAGGATATTAATGCGTCGTTTGTTGGAACGGAAAGGGTTTGTCGTCTCACATTTAATTTGTGTTGATGTGAAGGGAAAGATGCTGTGGGGTTACGTCGTTTATTGAATGTGGGTATTTTGTTATTTGCGATGTGTTACGTTAGGTTGACGTGGGTATGTCCATTCCGTTTTAACTGTGTTATATGTAATTTCCGTACAATATGCATTGAAAAATTAGTATAAAAAATGTTATGTGAAAATATCGTAATGTTGTTATTGTTACTAGTTGGGAGTGGTAATTCGATTGTTTTTTTAAATAATTACCTGCTAATGTGAAGTTTTTTTTTGTTGTAAACCCTGTGTGTGTGCTGTTGTCGTGTTATAATTTTGTGAGATTATTACGAACTTTTTTTTGTTTTGAAAGTTATGATTTTGAAACGGATATTTGATTGGATGTTTGAAATGCAGGTGGTAGGAGGTCAAATAGTCCTTGGACGCGTTCATGTGAGCGTAAACGTCAAGATGCAGCCAGCAAGAGATTGGCAAACGAAGTTAGGGTACGTAAACAGGGGCGGATCTTGTTCAAACAGACCAAAATTGTTAATCGTCCCAGTGTGACACCGAAGCTTAACCGTTCGAGGCTCAACTTCCGGTCAAACATTGCAGGCGTTGTGAAGTTAGTGTACGTGCTGAATCTGCGAGACGAACACCTAGTTCACCTGAAGAGGACACCGTTCTGGTTGATGTTTGAAGCAATATTGGTAAATAAACTTGACCACGCGGACTTCCGCAAAGGGGACGACCTGGTAGTAAATATCATACGTACGTACAATGCGCGGGACGGGATGTTTGTCATTGGTGGACGGCGCGTGGGCATAAGCGATGAAGACATCAAGCTGATATTTGGGATACAATGTGGGTTAGGTTGCGTTGATTTGACCCCCAGACCGAAGGCCCCGTCAGATTTCGTACAACGTAGATGTGATAACACTAGTCGAATAACCTCGAAACTGATACGGACCCTACTAGTCGAAGCTGCGGAGGGCAGCACTGCGCGTGATGTGGAAGACACTGTGAAGCTGCTATGTTTATATGCTTGTGGGAAATTATTCTTCTCAAATTCTGGAGAAACAATCAGCTGGGCTCTAATTCGGTATGTGGATAATTTGGATGCAATGAAAACCTACGATTGGACAGGGGCAATACGTAGCGCGTTGATGAGTTCGGTGAGGGAATTTTATCGAACACCTGAAAAAGTCACCAGATGTGTTGTCGCATTGATGGTAAGTTTGTTTGTTTTTTTTTTCCCTGTGGGTGTGCCGTTATTTGCAACTGATTTATTATATATTGTACATGGTGTAGTCATGTTGCTAAAATGGGTATGATTGTTTGTTGTGTCTGCTGTGGGTTACAGTATTGGCTCTGTGAACATTCAATGATCATTGCGCCGAAATCTGCAGTCGCATTTCCCAGGTTCATGAAGTGGGATGTTGCCACATTAGTTTCAGCGGCGCGTGGGGTCAATCTGTCAGGACGTGTGGATTTCCAGGTAATAGTAAGTTGTAGTTGTGATTGCATTATACGGAAATTGTTTTATAATTGTGCATACATTTGTTATGTTGTGTTTACAGGTGAATGTAGGACGATTGATTAAGGAAGATGTAACATGCCCGCGAGGGGCCTTAACGGGTTACAGTTCGGACTCGATTTGTGTCGGTTCTAAATCTGAACCAAAGAGTCCAACTCTGGCAAATCGTTTTGAGAAACAGATTTTTGAAAAGAAGTGTCAAACATGGACTGCTTTGCCAGATACAGAGTCGCCACCTAAATATTTTTTTAAAATGGGAAATTTAGGAAACCCTGACTCGGTGCCGAAGGCCACGTGTCTGTCATCACCAAAGTTGTCTTGGCTCGGGAGCTTAGGTACGATCGGGGAAGGTCAGCTATGAGCACCCCCTTTCGCCCGGTCCGAAGACCGGCCTCTACTAACCATGATATCCGATTTTGAAAACGTTATGTGTTCTTGTTCCAATTATTAGCCTAGAATTACTATGTTATGCACACAGCAAACAAGTATAGACTAGATCGCTTAATTTGGAAACAAGTGTTGCATATCCGTTCGTTTGGAAACGTTTTGAAATTTGCTACTCACAAGTAGGCTTAAAACACGGATTTCAACGAGTTGTTCCAACTCAAGCAATCCAACCTCCACCCACAGGCATTCAAACAGTTTATCTCATATAAGCATTTAGCCACATGGTAAGCATACTGTCATGTTAACATTCACACGCATGCGAGATGCTAAAGCATAAATACTTACATCGTACTCCGTGCCAAAACAATAAACTAGTTAGTAAACATGCATGCCCTAGTTCATGTTAAGTGGCTAATGCAACACATGCAAAGATGCAGTTTAGAGTAGGCTCGGCTAACCCTAAAATGGCATGTGAGATGCTACAACTCGATACACGTATTCAATTTGGAATCGAAAATACAATGCAGTTTGTATGATGTACCGAGCCCGATGCATGTAAACAAATGCGTGAATGCACGCATGCATTGCATAAGGTATGCTAAAATAAACGTGCCCTAATCTACCATCATAAGCGGGTAAATAAAAGGGAAGAAAGAAGTGGGGGTTGGAAGACATACACACCACTCACACACGCTTATTACAGACTTGCCCTCGCTCGGAGGGACCAAAAGAATATGCAATTTAATTAACTACGCAAGCTAATTAAATATTACAGATCAATTAAATTAACTAAACAAATTAATTAATCTAATTAAAACAGTAAACCGCCTCGGGAAGAGGGTCAGATGCAGCGCATGCTCGGGACTTGCTCGGAATCGCACTGCCATGCATAGTCTGCCTCTGTTTTCCCTGCTTTGCTCCTCTGAAAACTGCCAAAGTCTCAGGAATGCCTCTCAGGACACTGGGGGATACCACCGGCTAAGTAAAATTACCACCGGCAGTGAATGGTGGTCACCGGCACAAAATAAATCCACCGGCCATCGATTGACTGCCGGTCGGCACTAAATACTGCCGGCCGGCAATAAGTTCCTGCAGAACCTGCAACTCACAGCAGCAGAGGGCAGGGGCTTGCATGGCAATGCAATTCGAGCTATTTATGCACCAAACAAGTCCCTTATCATGTTTATGATTCAAAGGGACGCGGTCCTTGATTCTTGGACCACCAATCGTGCATTCCCGTGCATGATGGCCCAAAGAATCAAGTGTGCAACTTTAATTTCAAATGAAATGCAATGCAAATGACCCAATAAAGGGGACTTAACCTCTATCACACTCACTTCAAGAGACTAAGCATGCATGTTCATGCAAGGCAATCCTAAGCATGTGAAGCTAGGTATGTAACATGGCAATGCAAGTAAACATTGTATGTTAGGCATGCAACCGAGACAAACAATCATGCAAGGCATGGAACAAGCATGCAAACATATCAAACATGCAAAAAACAACATGTTGAGAACAATGTGTAGCATGCAACATCATGCAAATGGGACCAAGTATGTGACAACATACAAAGTAAGCATACTACAACACATGGAGGAATGGACTTAAACTAGATTAGGCAGCCTCAAACAAGCCTAAAACAGTGGCCAAAATGCCCAAAAATGAGGGCTAAACACACATGCACACATGCAAGTAGGTTGGACCAACACTAAGCATTAGGCAAGCAACTTTCAAGCACACTTAAAAGAGGCTAAGTAAGGACATATAGCATGTATTATAAAGCTCTAAAATCATATAAAACATGGTGCCAAACCAAGCAATAAGGTAAGCTAAACATGCAACAATGGTCTAAAACTTAAGGCTAACAAGCCAAAATGTAAAAGAGCCATGCAATGTAAGTCTTGGCCGACCAAAACAGTCAAGGACAGACCCCAAGCATGGCAAAACAAGCACAAAAGCTTCACAAATCTAAGCCTAAAACATGCTAAAACAAAGGCTAACAACCTAAGGCATGTTAAGGCAATTACAAGGCATTACAAGGTAGGTATGCAAGGCATGCATGGTACACCAAAACCAACTTAAAACCATGTTATATTATGGCAATATAAGCATGAAAAATAGCCATGGCATGCTCAACACACACTCAAGCATAAGCTCCCTTAAGAGACCAAAAATGGTCCCTTTCAAGGACAACAAGGAGAGGGGGTGACCCTCTCCTTTTGGAGACTTCAAGGCACCATCCCCACCACTGAAATCCCTCAAGATTTCAGTGGTGAAGAGGCCCAAACACCAAAGTCTCGAAACTTGCACAAAATAGCACAAAAATGGGGCCTTTCAAGGCCTAAGGGTGGTCAAACACACCCAAACCACAAAACACTCTTAATAAACTATCAAGAGGGCCTAAAAAAATAACTTTTTTATGTTATACACTAAACGCAAAAATAGCTCTAAGATAGGTAGAAATAGGATGCAAAAATGGGGTAAAAAGGACTAGTTTCTTACCCTTGAAGCCTTTCTTCAACAATGGTGGTCTTGTTGCCTCCTTAAGCTTCAATCCAGTCAAAAATGGCAAGAACAAGCCCTTAGAACCTCAGTAGCGCAAGGAAGGTGGAGCACTAGGTGCTTGTGTGCAATAGTATGGACTAAAACACACACAAGGGTAATATAGAGATATGATATGTATTGAACCCTAACCCTAAAACCAGAGCTTCCTCTGTATTTTCTAAGCAAAAAGCCCTAATTTTTCTAACCCTTAAGCAAGGGAGAGGAGGGCTCCTCTTATAGAGGAGCCAATCTTGTAAACTTACAATGTAAGCTAACAAGAGGGCCATCCCTCCATACACGTGTATGGAGGGGAAGCAAATGTCAGCCAGCTGTTTCAAAATATCTCCAAAAGCAGCTGAACAGTAGTCGGCCGGCCAAAATGTCATTTTGACAAAAATGACTGCCGACCGGCAACAAAAAGTGCCGACCGGCAACATACATTGCCAGTGGCAACAAAAACCAGCCGGTGGCCTCTAGCCACTGCCGGTGGTGTGTGGGGGTGCCTCACAAGGCATTCCCTGCCCCTCCAAGGCAAAACACAAGTGTTTGGTGCAAAACCAGACACAAAACGGTCGAGTTCGGAGATCCTGAGGCAGGGCGCGTAGCCGAGGACTCCGGGAACTCCAAACGAACACAAACATGGATAATCACCGAGTGTTCAAACGGTGACGTCCAAGTCTTGAGGACGGTCAAAAATGGGGTGTCTACAGTTGCCCCTCTTTGACAGAACTCGAAAGTTATAACAATGACGGGAGTGAATGTCAAAGCCTAGAGACGACCCATTTTTGACAAGGCCGAAGACTTGGACAAACATGCAAGACAAACAAGGTATGCGCCCAAGGCAGGGGCAAAATGCAACTGAAAATGCAAGAAACCGAGCATAACTTATGATCATGCAAAGAAAGCTGTAACGAAGCACACATGCAACAGTTTTAAGCTAGCATACACCAGACTACACTACAATGCAGAAAGGATGTAAGAGAATTATGCAATTCTCTGTACGTCTCACGCGGAGGATACAATACCTGTGCGGCTCGTCCGGTTGCATCGGCCTCAAATGAGCCGTACATACAATATCGTGCCTGAAAAGAAAGCAAACTTAACAGGTACAATATCGTTAACAATATGCATGACAATGCAAATGAAGCACGCATGCTAATGCAAATGGCGACACGCATGCCAACGAAAATGAGGCACACGTGTCTATGGGAATGCGGCACACGTGCCAATGCAAAATGAGACATGCATGCCGATGAAAGTGAGGCACACATGCCAATACAAATGAGGCATACGTGCCAATGCAAATGAGGCACACGTGCCAATGAGAATGCGGCACACGTGCCAATGGAGATGAGGCACACATGCCGATGGAAATGCGGCACACGTGCCAATGGAGATGAGGCACACGTGCCGATGGGAATGCGGAGGCACACGTGCCTATGCAAATGAGGCATACATGCCAATGGAGATGAGGCACACGTGCCAATGGGAATGCGGCACACGTGCCTATGGAGATGAGGCACACGTGCCAATGCAAATGTGGCACACGTGCCAATGCAAATGAGGAGGCACACGTGCCGATGCAAATGAGGAGGCACACGTGCCGATGGGAAATGAGGCACACGTGCCAATGGGAATGCGGCTCACGTGCCAATGGAGATGAGGCACACGTGCCAATGGGAAATGTGGCACACGTGCCAATGCAAATGAGGTGGCACACGTGCCGATACAAATGAGGAGGCACACGTGCCAATCGAAAATGAGGCACACGTGCCAATGGAGATGAGGCACACGTGTCGATGGGAATGCGAAGGCACACGTGCCTATGGAGATGATGCAAGTGAGGTACGCATGCCTCACGGAGATGTAAAATGATGCCAATGAGGTACACGTGCCTCAGAGGATGCAAAATGCCGCCAATGAGGTACGCGTGCCTCAAAGGGATGCAAAATGCTGCCAATGAGGTACGCGTGCCTCAGAGGGATGCAAAATGCTGCCAATGAGGTACGCGTGCCTCAGAGGGATGCAAAATGCTGCCAATGAGGTACGCGTGCCTCAGAGGAATGCAAAATGCTGCCAATGAGGTACGCGTGCCTCAGAGGATGCAAAATGCTACCAATGAGGTACGCGTGCCTCAAAGGGATGCAAAATGCTGCCAATGAGGTATGCGTGCCTCAAAGGATGCAAAATGCTGCCAATGAGGTACGCATGCCTCAGAGGATGCAAAATGCTGCCAATGAGGTACGCGTGCCTCACGGGGATGCAAAATGCTGCCAATGAGGTACGCGTGCCTCAAAGGGATGCAAAATGCTGCCAATGAGGTACGCGTGCCTCAGAGGGATGCAAAATGCTGCCAATGAGGTACGCGTGCCTCAAAGGATGCAAAATGCTGCCAATGAGGTACGTGTGCCTCAAAGGGATGCAAAATGCTGCCAATGAGGTACGCGTGCCTCAGAGGATGCAAAATGCTGCCAATGAGGTACGCGTGCCTCAGAGGGATGCAAAATGCTGCCAATGAGGTACGCGTGCCTCAGAGGATGCAAAATGCTGCCAATGAGGTACGCGTGCCTCAAAGGATGCAAAATGCTGCCAATGAGGTACGCGTGCCTCAGAGGATGCAAAATGCTGCCAATGAGGTACGCGTGCCTCAGAGGGATGCAAAATGCTACCAATGAGGTACGCGTGCCTCAAAGGATGCAAAATGCTGCCAATGAGGTACGCGTGCCTCAGAGGATGTAAAATGCTGCCAATGAGGTACGCGTGCCTCAAAGGGATGCAAAATGCTGCCAATGACGTACGCGTGCCTCAAAGGGATGCAAAATGCTGCCAATGAGGTACACGTGCCTCAAAGGGATGCAAAATGCTACCAATGAGGTACGCGTGCCTCAAAGGATGCAAAATGCTGCCAATGAGGTACGCGTGCCTTAGAGGATGCAAAATGCTGCCAATGAGGTACGCGTGCCTCAGAGGATGCAAAATGCTGCCAATGAGGTACGCGTGCCTCAAAAGGATGCAAAATGCTGCCAATGAGGTACGCGTGCCTCAGAGGATGCAAAATGCTGCCAATGAGGTACGCGTGCCTCAGAGGGATGCAAAATGCTGCCAATGAGGTACGCGTGCCTCAAAGGGATGCAAAATGCTGCCAATGAGGTACGCGTGCCTCACGGAGATGTAAGATGATGCAAGTGTGACACGCATGCCACACGAAATGTAGAACAATGCAAGTGTGACACGCATGCCACACGAAATGTAAAACAATGCAAGTGTGACACGCATGCCACACGAAATACAAAACAATGCAAGTGTGACACGCATGCCACACGAAATATAAAACAATGCAAGTGTGCCACACGCATGCCACATGCCACACGAAATACAAAACAATGCAAGTGTGACACGCATGCCACACGAAATGTAAAACAACGGAAATGAAACTCGAGTGCGCGACAAACGTTTTTTTTTTGAAACGCATGGTAATGCAAAATAAGGAGATGCACGACAACACGAATGATGTGCGAGGCAACGACAACACGAATGATGTGCGAAGCGACGTATGTATTAAGGTGCATGACGATGCATGACAACGCTTGTAATAACATGCATGACAATGCATGAGGGATGTGCATGACGGCGCGACACAACGCACCGGACAACATGATGAATGCATGCAACGCGCGCGGGGCAACTTTTGAGTCTTATAAGAGGCAAAAGGATACAAAAGGATACAATCATTGCATGAATTGAATGTTACGCACAGAAGACGCGGTCCGAGGTCAAAACGGAGGCCGGTTGAGCGTCGGGGATGCACTTTCTTGCACTTTCTTGAGCTATGAAGACCAAAAACTACTCACATGGCCTAAACAAGGCTGTGGGAACACCACCGGCTGGAAGGGGAAGCCACCGACTGTCCACCGGCTACAAAACAATTCCATCGGCACAATATTATGCCGGCCGGCACAAAATGTTGCCGACCGGCAAAAAGTTCCTGGATCGGGGCAGATTCGACATTTCACCATGGGTGTTTTAAAATAGGGTTCCAAACCCTATTCTATTCATTTCCCTCCGCCGAAAACAACCTCTCTCTCTCTCTAGAGTCTCTTTCCTTCCTCGATCCCTCGTTTTCTTCGCGTTCTACGCCCGTTTCGTCGTCGGACTCGCGATTTCCTTTGCGTTTCGGACATTTTCCACCGAACAAATCTTTGTTCCGGTGTCTCTTTTGCCGTTTCCACCTTTTTGGGGTTTGTTCCCCTCACTTTCCTCTCCATTTCCGTGCCTTTTCACATCCCGACCTTTCCAGCCATTTTCCACCCTCCCGGGGGTTTGACTTTTCGGTTGACTCTTCGTATTCCGACCCGATTTTCGTTCTCCGATCATTTTCTCATCACTCTTGACATGGCCGACGATATTCCACGTGTTGGGACTCCCCCGGATCACGAGATGGATCCCGGGGTCGAGCTCCTCCCCTTGAGCGAGCGTCCGTTCGACCCGGCGACCTACCGGCCGGCGATTCATGTTCTGCCACCCGACGGACTTCGCCAGTTCCGCAGCTTTGACAGAGCGTTGGATCCAGAGCTCCTCCTGCGCGAGCCTGCCTCCCACTTATCCTCCGGCGCTTCTGAGGTAACTTCCTTTCTCTGTTTTACTTTCTGCAAAGTAGAAATTTTAAATGCCAACTACCATAGCTAGTTTTATTCTTTAATTGCTTTAGCTCAGATACTCTAATGTACTGTGTACTGTAGTTGATCGCAAACAAACTCGCAACTGATATCTGTTTAAGAACGACACGTGCACACACACTGTACTAGCTTTGAACCACTCAAACACACGGCACACACCGTATTTCACTGCAAACACCGACACCCGATACCTGTTTGAATCTGAAAATATGCACGCATGCTAGATTTGCATCGAACCACTCAAACACGCTGATGCATCACACGTTGTAGTTCACTGTAAGCACACCGGCACCCGGTATCTGTTTGAATCTGAAAATATGCACGCATGCTACATTTGCATCGAACCACTCGAACACGCTGACGCATCACACGTTGTAGTTCACTATAAGCACACCGGCACCCGGTATCTGTTTGAATATGAAAATATGCACGCATGCCACATTTGCATCGAACCACTCAAACACGCTGACGCATCACACGTTGTAGTTCACTATAAGCACACCGGCACCCGGTATCTGTTTGAATCTGAAAATATGCACGCATGCCACATTTGCACCGATTTTGACTGTTTCTTCAAAACTGTACATTTTATATTGCTTCGCAACTACTTGTTTGAAAATAGGGAGATTCCCATACCATCCGCGGGTATGGGAATACTGTCGCTCGTGAGTGGTACGCCGAGCTTCCCGACGCAGTTCGCCACATTGTGGAGCAGGCCGGCTTCGGCGCATTTTGCAGGGGGCTGTCCCGACTCACTACATGCAGACCTCTCCTTGCTGCTCTGGTGGAGAGGTGGTGGGACACCACCGATTCGTTTCATTTCTCTGCGACTGGGGACATGACGATGACCCCTTATGATTTCTCGGTGCTCACAGGCATCGGGGTAGGGGGTGATCCGATCCCCTTTGATACAGATATGGACGAGTGGACCGCGGCTCAGGTCTACTTGCTCGGCGCGGCACCGCCTCTTGCGCGTCCTGGCTTTGTTCGATACTCTTGGTTTGAGGTGCAGTTCAGGGTCCAGCCCCTCCTTGTCGATGCAGCCCCGATGACCCCAGAGGCCGTGGAGAGATACGCACGCGGCTTCCTTATGTTCCTGTTTGGGACTACCATCTTCGCCGACCGGGCGAACACAGTGCCTCTCTGTCTGCTCAGCGCACTGGTGGACGTCAGAGACATCTTGCATTATGACTGGGGTGGCGCCGCTCTGGCCACTCTCTATGGGTATATGAGCTCAACCTCCCGCGGTAGCGGGCAGTTGCTCGGAGGCTACTGGCGAGCCTGGGAGGTACGTCTTCTCCTCCGCTTTACATTTCTGCTCTATACTTTCTGTATTTTGTACTGTACTCTGTAGTCTGCTTTACACTTGCTGTATACCGTACACACGGCACACACATACTCTGTTTTACACTGACTGTACACTGCTCACACTGTACACTCTGCACAATACACTGCACAATACACGGCTCTGCTATTTCTACTTTTATTCTATATTCTGCTTTATCTGATAAATGCACTGGTATTTGCCTTGCAGTTGTGGGTTTATGCCTACTTTCCTAGGCTTGCTCCCGTACCCGACGCAGAGACCCCTCTGGTTGTCCCTTTCTCACGCCGTTTCGACGGGAGGTGCGTGCGGAGACCCCGAGAGACCTTTAGCTTCTTCCGCCGCTACTTCGACACCATCACCCCCGCGGAGGTATGTTTTACTTGCAGTTCAGTTAAGCTTCGCCCACTGCATATTTCAATAACAGTAGATAACAAATTGTATTTCATTTTCAGATCGTCTGGCAGCCTTGGGCTCCTTTGCCAGCCGTGGCGCGGGATCGGTTTGCCGGTGCCGATGAGACCTCGCGTTTCCGGATTCTGCTGGAGGGACCGGTCTGTCGGGCTTGGTACCTAGGCGAGCGTTTCCTACGCCAGACCCTGGGTTTGCCTGAGCAGACAGTCCCAGTGCACCCTCCTGAGCATATGAGGGATACCGAGCGATTCACTGCCGAGCAGATGGCGGACTACACCATTGGCTGGGAGGCAGACGATTTCAGAGGCGAGGGCGATTACTCGGAGTACGTCCGGACCTTCCTCATGCGACCTCTGAGCGGCGGTCACCGGGCTGAGAGAGAGAGGCCAGCGGCGCCAGCGGCCGGAGCAAGAGTAGGAGCGCTGAGGAGAGCTCGAGTCCGTGGCAGGGGCGGAGTTCAGAGGGGACGAGGGACCGGTTGGCCTGTTCTGCCCGCTTCATTGACTTTCCGAGGGCAGGGTGGGGCGACCTACCAGATCCCCTTTGCTCCTCCGCCGGCTGATCATGAGTTCGTCGGTGTCCCCAACTTGCCCCCGGTATGTATTACTGCGTGCTTGTACAGTTATTTCATTTCAGTTTATTTGATATTCCACAGAATATTGATGTATCTGATACTTTCGCAGGCGTCTTCCGAGTACACCCGGCAATCATTGGAGATGAATGCCTCTATGATAGGGATGCTACAGCGGACCTTCGACCTTCTGGCCCTTTACAGCATTCCGGTATGTTCTCTCTGACCACAGCCTCAAACCATACATAAACTGCTTTACATAATCTGATGCACAACACAACATCTGATAAACTGCCCACGGCATCCGATACACGATACTTATATATTGCATTCTGTACTGATTCACTGCTCAATGTATCCACACACTGTACTCATACACTGTATTCTGCACTGGTTTACTGCTCACAGTATCCACACACTGTACTCATACATCGCATTCTGCACTGATAAACTGCTCACGGCATACATACGCTGTACTTATACATCGCATTCTGCACTGATAAACTGCTCACGGCATACATACGCTGTACTTATACATCGCATTCTGCACTGATAAACTACTCACGGCATACATACGCTGTACTCATATACTGCATTCTGCACTGATAAACTGCTCACGGCATACATACGCTGTACTCATACACTGCATTCTGCACTGATTTACTGCGCAATGTGTTCTGATGCATTCGCCTTTCACGCTTTTTCAGCCTCCCTTCCAGATTCTTCCGGTGGGTGGCACTCCAGCTGGACCTCCCGTTTCTACCCGGGATGGCAGAGTATACCCCCGCACCAGAGGAGGGCGCACTCATGTCGGGAGCAGCTCGCGGGCTCCAGTTCCAGATGACGAGTCTGAGGCAGAGGCGGAGTCGTCGTCGGAGGAGACCAGGGACAGCTCGGGCTCGGGCTCAGACGGTGGTGCTCCTGGTGATGATGCTCCTGGACCTTCGTCCAGGAAGAGGACTAGGACAGATTGATAGCTCCGGAGCCATTTTTGACATTTGATACAGATTTTTGCTATTTTTCTTCTTCTTCTTTTTTTTGCATTTTCCCTTTTTGTTAGTGGTTAGGATACCTTGTACTGCCGCAGGCAGATTCTGTTTCCAAAACTTATGTACTTGAAAAGATTATGAAATGAAACAAACTTTTTGTCTAAAAGAGTGTTATATGTGCGCATTTCATACCTTGCACTGTATTGCATCATATTACACCTCAAATGTAAATGATATGGATCTGTTGTCTGAAAATTGAGCACTTGCACTATGATAATCAGATAACCAACCAACTAGCAGCAAACAACTCATACAAACCACTACTCAAACTGAATATACAGCCCATGCTCTACTGGGGATTGTTTTGCACACAGCCCATAACACAGGACTCGGTTCATTCCGCACACAGCAAACCCTGAACAAACAGCCCCAATCTGACAAGACGGATCATGAAAGCTGACACGGTTGCAGTTGAAACACACTCGGATGTCCCAAATTTCCCTTTCTTTCTCCTACTTCGCACGTAAGTAGAGAACGGCACAGCATTCTGAGCACAAACGATTTTTTTGAAATAAAGAAGGGTTTTCAACCGGGGTATCGAGCCTACCACAGAACACAGCGGAGGGACTCAAACAAAGAAACAAAAAGCACACGACCTGACATAACGAGACATGCTCGGAAAAGACTCAAAGCTAAAAACGAAACCGACAAATCAAAAGACACGACACACGGACGTGTTTACAAAAAGACCTCAAATCTCGAGGAGCCAATTCCTCCGGGTATTATTTCCTACCCTTTCTGATTTGTGATACTCACACCGCTCGGCCCTCAGGCTCGATTTTTCTCTCAAAACCCTCTTCTCACTTCTCTCTCTGCTTACACCTCTCTATTCTTTATTCTCTCATTTTTCATCCCTCCCCAGAGTGATTAATGGATGAATAGGAAGTCGCAGGTTCACGCCCAGCACTGTTAGCTCACGGCTATTTCTCCCTGCGGGTAGAGTGCCTTTCCGGCGAGTATGTTAACGGGGGAAAGACAGAAGACCTGACTCAATTGTGCCCCTAGTCCGTCACTTTGACCAAAATTTTTTGTTTTCTTCCTAAAACAAGTTTTGACCAAAATGAGAGTTGGATTAACATACTTGTTCGATTTTTGATTTGAAAATCATGCAAGTCAGGCTGTGAGCACTGAAAATTCTCCTTTTCGGATCCAAAAAAAATGGTCCGGTTTTAGAAAATGAAATAGTTTTTGAGAAAATGATCAACTTCAGTAAAAAATTTCAAAAACTATTTTTGCAAACAGTCAATGCTCAACGAGCACGAAACTTACCCTTGAGATATGCAACCTCGGATCGGAGGCAATGGGAAATTGCCCCTGACTTAAAAGGGGGGGAACACGGCAACGGAAAGTTGCCCCTGGTTTGGACGGCAACTCAGGGCAACTTATGGCAATACCTGGCAACGGAGAGTTGCCCCTTGTTTGGACGATGCCGCGGCATGCCGTAAGCCAGTCCTCGTTGATGACGATCGGACCCTCGGACGTGGAGGAAGCGAAGACGGTTTGAATCAACATATGGACACAGTCACCTGGAAAGTGTTGGTGGTTGGATTTCAAGAGGGAGTTGATCACGTAGTTCCAGGTTGCTGCAATCGAGACACCGGATTCGGAGAAGGCACAAGTGATCAAAACCATGACCTGGACTGAGACGCTATGGAAGCGTTGGGGGCTGGACTTCAGGATGAAGTTGCCTACGTATCCCAAACATGGGAATCAAGCCTTACATAGTTCCGGTTAAGGTACACTCGGGTATTTTAACCTTCACTGTTTAGGCTCTAACTTTTGCCAAGGTGCCCAATGCGGGTTTTCGACCTTGCGAGCTATGTTTTCATTCTTTTTCTTTTCTTTTGCATTTTCATTTCTTTTCTTTCTTTTGCTATTTTTTGTTCTTTTTCTCTTTTTTTCTCTTTTTGTCTCTTTTTGTTTCTTTTTTCTGTTTTTTGTTTTCTTTGCTCTAACTTTTGCCTGGGTCGCCCTTCCGGGTTTTCGGCCCAGCGAGCCTCTCAAAGGGTAAAAGTGTAGCAAGCCCATGTCAAATGGTTTTGAGATTGAAGCATCTCTGTGTCCAGGAGAATGACTGCTGTGTTGATTTGCAGAAGAGTCCATCACGGTTGCTTTACGAGCCTTGCCGGGTGGGATCTGATCTCCTTGATCTGACTTTGATGCCTCTTGCTCGAGGGCTGCCTCAAAATGGGCCACACAGGCGTTTCATGGCATTGTTAAACGTTTTGAACGGATTCCATTTTGCAACAGATAAATTGAATCTTGAGGCTGAGAGCGATCCTGGGTTGCACAATCTCAAGAGCGATTCCACACAGGTCTTCGCAAGACTGTGCGAAACATTTTGTTTTTGAAGGTTTTTAAGAAAGCGACAGATCGCTCACGCAGAAGATAGTGTGGAACCAGTCTGGATCAAACCAGGATCCTTCTCAGTACTCACGCCGACAAGCATGATTTCATTCATTAAAAGCTTAGCATGCCTCTCTTTCTCTCAAAATGATCAAAATTTTACAAAACCCGAGGAATTCCTTCCTCTTTGTTTTCATCACCGCAGTGTTCGAAAAGGGGTTTTATGAAAAGCTTAGGTCATTACAACGATGTTTAAGGCACAAGAGAATAGGTGGTAGGTACTGTCGTTCCATTCACATCCTCTGGCATAGTTGACTCAAATAACAACAAGTACGGAACGTGATAGCCACAGCTGTTTCATTCAGATTCGTTGATTGTGACTGGCTCCTCAACCGAGACAGACTCAAAAACAAAAGGATAATTACAAAACGGCGTTCGAGGCAACAACCCTGGAATCACCTGGTATTCTATACAAGAGGGACTGACTCATTACAACAAGACAGACCCTGTAAGCAAAAAGACTGACTCAATACAGAGAGACAGACTCAAACAAAACAAAAGACTAACTCGACGCCCAAGTCAGAATTTACAAAATTGACATTGACAGATGCTCAAAAATACGTGCCAAACGCCACATCTAAAAATGCACCAGGCACTGCCCACAGGCGGTTCACCTTCTGATTACATACTCGCAGTATCTATGTCCTCAAAATCCAACAACTGGGTGGTAACGGACTTTGCGGAGGTGGGGGGAAGGATAACCTCGTTGTCAATCAAATCCTGTACCTCATGACGGAGGCGGAAGCAGTTATCGGTAGCATGGCCCGTCTACTGGTGGTACGCACAGTACTGAGCAGCATCATGTGTAGCGGGGAGCTTCTTCGGGAGAGGCCGAGGCTCCAGGGGCTTAAGATGCCCTCTTTCTGCAAGGATTTGAAGTGCCTTGGACAATGGCATGTAAAGAGCGTGGAAGACCCTGTGCCCTCGGGGCAGGTACTTTGAAGATTGAGCACTCTTACTAGACGCACTAGCGAACGGGTCGGCAGGTGCCGCCTTGGATTTCTGATCTTTCCCGGGTACGGGATTGGGAACGGGAGAAGCTGTTCTGGCATGACGGGGCCTATCCCGGCTTTCTGACTGACTTGAACTACCCTCAGGTAGAGCGGGGAAAGTATCCTTTACAGCTTTTGTCACAGCTGCAGATACCTGTTGCTTGTTCATCCCCCCGGCTTTCAAAGCCTCGACTGCCCACAGCAGTGGTTCGATAGGATCAGCATCTGCCTTCATTTTACCTTTGTCTCAGGCCTCAGCCTGATCTAGGATTTGAGTTGGTGTTGACATGTCATTGTTATAACTGGAGGCCATCTCCGGTTGACTAAGTTCAATAACAATTCGGCCCAACAGCGGGGGCTCCTGGGGTACAAAGCTCCCGGCATACGGTGTGGCTGGCGGTGAAGCTGACATTCCATAGGCGAGATCTGCCACGGATCTTTGAAGATCACCTATCATTCCCATTAGTTCAAACGTAGTGGGCTCGCGAGCCTGATATAGTTGAGGGGCCCAAACTGGGTGCGCAGCCGGCGATCTGGGTGGATGCGGCATATCAACAGTAGTCTCACTGTGCAGGGTGATTCCTTGATCCAACGCGGCCGTCATGACCACGATCTCTTCTGAATTCTGCGTCATGCTAAGTCCTGCCGCAACAAGAAGGAGACACTAACTGTTCTGGATCAATTCTCTGAATCTCTGAACTGAAACGGAAAACAAGTAGTATTTCAGCCCCAAACAGATCAAACACGGGTGTAGCCGAACAACTGCACTCTACTACTGATCACTGTTCCCCAGAATCACTGTTCAAAACTGAACCGATACCCGCAGACATAACTGATTCTCAACAACACTGATACTAGTGCCCCCCAGGCCTGATGCTCAAACTTGTAAACTAATATACACGTTCCCTGCAGAGATATACTCTAAAAAGCACATAGTAGGTAAGAGAGAGCCAATACACCCCTATGTTGGGGTAGGGTTTCCCTGTCCTATTTTGTCAGGAACTAGGGTTTCACTATGCACACAGCGGCCTCAAACAACCTATATCAGGTAAGCAACCTGTCCTGGTCAGGAATGGTCACTATGGATTTCGATATGCACTAGGTCGAATGGTCAAAGAAGGGTGCCCCGGAAAAAATCGGGGTTTGTGTTCCCATGCTGTCAGAGCCCATAACCGGTCAGCCTTATGGTCATGCCTTGACAAGACAAGCCTTCGGCAAACCGTTCAGGAATGGCAGATGGCAAACATGGTGTCCTAAGCGCACCAATGCACATGCAATGCAAAGAGACACATAAATGAAATCAAAACAGAATATCACGAGTTCGAGTCAAGCTCTCTAAAATCCCCAGCAGAGTCGCCAAAAACTGTAACATGCCCACGAGGGGCCTTAACGGGTTACAGTTCGGACTCGATTTGTGTCGGTTCTAAATCTCAACCAAAGAGTCCAACTCTGGCAAATCGTTTTGAGAAACAGATTTTTGAAAAGAAGTGCCAAACATGGACTGCTTTGCCAGATACAGAGTCGCCACCTAAATATTTTTTTAAAATGGGAAATTTAGGAAACCCTGACTCGGTGCCGAAGGCCATGTGTCCGTCATCACCAAAGTTGTCTTGGCTCGGGAGCTTGGGTACGATCGGGGAAGGTCAGCTATGAGCACCCCCTTTCGCCTGGTCCGAAGATCGGCCTCTACTAACCATGATATCTGATTTTGAAAACGTTATGTGTTCTTGTTCCAATTATTAGCCTAGAATTACTATGTTATGCACACAGCAAACAAGTATAGATTAGATCGCCTAATTTGGAAACAAGCGTTGCATATCACTACAACAAAAAAGGTCTATGGTGACGAAAACGCGTGACGAAAAAATATTTAGTCTCCAAATATGCATGTTTTAGTGATGAAAATAAGATTTCGCCTCCAATTATATTATTTTCAGAGACGAAAACCAAATTTCGTCACGAAATGCTTAAAATCAAATAAAACAATAGGTGACGAAAATTTTATTCGTCTCTAAATTTTATTTTTCGTCACAAAACAATTTCCCGCCCTTGGAAAATTTGGTGGAAGATTTGGCACCATTTTGGAGACGAAATTTGTCGTCACCATTATAAAAAATTTTAGAGAGGAAATAATTTCGTCTCCAAATGTATTATTTTCAGAGAGGAAAACCAAATTTCGTCACCAAATGCTTAAAATCAAATAAAACAATAGGTGACGAAAATTTTATTCGTCTCTAAATTTTATTTTTCGTCATAAAACAATTTCCCGCCCTTGGAAAATTTGGTGGAAGATTTGGCGCCATTTTGGAGACGAAATTTGTCGTCACCATTGTAAAAAATTTTAGAGAGGAAATAATTTCGTCTCCAAATGTATTATTTTTAGAGAGGAAAACCAAATTTCGTCACCAAATGCTTAAAATCAAATAAAACAATAGGTGACGAAAATTTTATTCGTCTCTAAATTTTATTTTTCGTCACAAAACAATTTCCCGCCCCTTGGAAAATTTGGTGGAAGATTTGGCGCCATTTTGGAGACGAAATTTGTCGTCACCATTGTAAAAAATTTTAGAGAGGAAATAATTTCGTCTCCAATTGTATTATTTTCAGAGAGGAAAACCAAATTTCGTCACCAAATGCTTAAAATCAAATAAAACAATAGGTGACAAAAATTTTATTCGTCTCTAAATTTTATTTTTCGTCACAAAACAATTTCCCGCCCTTGGAAAATTTGGTGGAAGATTTGGCGCCATTTTGGAGACGAAATTTGTCGTCACCATTGTAAAAAATTTTAGAGAGGAAATAATTTCGTCTCCAAATGTATTATTTTTAGAGAGGAAAACCAAATTTCGTCACCAAATGCTAAAAATCAAATAAAACAATAGGTGACGAAAATTTTATTCGTCTCTAAATTTTATTTTTCGTCACAAAACAATTTCCCGTCCTTGGAAAATTTGGTGGAAGATTTGGCGTCATTTTGGAGACGAAATTTGTCGTACCATTGTAAAAAATTTTAGAGAGAAAATAATTTCTTCTCCAAATGTATCATTTTTAGAGAGGAAAACCAAATTTCGTCACCAAATGCTTAAAATCAATAAAAAATACAAGAAATCTGGGCTATTGTGACAAAAAAAATTTTGTTTTAAAATTTAATCCAAAGATGACGAAATATTAATTTTGTCGTTTGTTTTAATTTTTCTCAAAAGTATAGGAGACGAAAATAAAATTTCGTGTGCAAAAATGAGGCGCCAATTTCATTTGCATTGGCGCGAATTATTTTAGCTCATTGGAGACAAACATTTTTGTCACAAAATATAATTTTTTTTGTGACGAACGTAATTCGTTGCCAATAAATTCCATACCTATTAAACGATATCGTTGCATATTTGTATTTATTAGGCGACAAATATATTTTTGTCTGCGAAGGATAAGTTATGGAAGATGAAAATATTTCGTCACCAATAAACACTCCATCATGCAGACAATGTCATTTCATCTTTCTATTAAATAGGCGACAAATATATTTTTGTTTCAGAAGAATAAGTTGTGGGAGACGAAAATATTTTGTCACTAATAAATTCTAATTGATTGCGTGACGAATATATTTTTCGTCTCATAAGGTTAAGTTGTGGAAGACAAAAATATTTCATCACCAATAATAAATTCTTTGTTCTGGTATTGAAGGATACAAAAATATTTTATCACTAATCATTTCTCTTTATTAAAATGCCGTGGTTTTGTGTTTCAAAGCATTGGAACTGTGACCCCAAGAGATACACTCTGATGCTTATCACTCATTTTCATGTACATGAACCTTGAAGTCGTGACCCAAGAAAACACTTTCTACAAACCCTCATTTCTCTCTCGCACTTGAGTCTACTCCTCTCTCACAAGTATTGAAGTCATGACTCAAGAAGACACTTTTGGTGTGTTTGGTAACGTTTATGTTTTCAGTTTATATTTACAAAAATTTTATAAACTGGTTTTTGTTTATTTTTTGTTTATTTTTAGAAAAACATAAACTACAAACGCGTTTGGTAATTGACAAAATATTTAAAAAATTTTAAAAATATAAAAAAGAGTGAGAAATGACAAGTGGTGGCAAGCGGCGGCGGAAGACGGTGGTGAAAAGTGGTGACGGTGAGTGGTGGGTACCTGGTGGTGGTGGGTGGTGGCGGGTGGGTGGGTGACGGTGGCGGGTGGTGGGTGGTAGTGGCGGATGGTGGGTGGTGGTGGTGGGTGAGTGGGTGATGGTGGCGGGTGGTAGGTGGTAGCGAGGGGGGTGTGGTGGTGGTGGGTGGTGGGTGGTGGTGGCAGGTGGGTGGCGGATGGCGGGTGGTGGTGGTAGTGATGGTGGGTGGGTGACGGTGGTGGTGGTGGGTGGTAGCGAGTGGGTGGCGGCGGCGGTGGTGGTGGTGGTGGTGGCGGGTGGTGAGTGGTGGTGGCGGGTGGGTGGCGGATGGCAGGTAGTGGTGGGTGGTGACGGTGGGTGGGTGGGTGACGGTGGCGGGTGGTGGTGGTGGTGGTGGTGTGGGTGGTGGGTGGCAGGTGGGTGGCGGATGGCGGGTTATGACGGGTGATGGTGGTGGTGGTGGGTAAATGGGTGATGGTAACGGGTGGTAGGTGGTAGCGAGTGGGTAGTGGTGGTGGTAAGTGATGGTGGCAGGTGGATGGTGGGTGATGGTGGTGGTGGTGGTAGTGGGTGGGTGGGTGACGGTGGCGGGTGGTAGTGGTGGTGGTGGTGGTGGTGGTGGTGGGTGGTGGTAGTAGGTAGGTGGCGGGTGGTGGTGGTGGTGGTGGCGGGTGGGTGACGGTGGGTGGCTGGTGGTGCAGGTGGTGGATGGTGGTGACAGGTGGGTGGTGAGTGGTGGTGGCAAGTAGGTGGTGGGTGGTGAGTGGTGGTGGCAAGTAGGTGGCGGGTGGTGGCGAGCGGTGGATGGTAATGGTAGTGGTGGGTGGTGGGTGGTGGCGGGTGGATGGCATTACTACAAAAACAGTTAAAGTGTGATTATATCATTACTACAAAAACAGTTAAAGATCACACTTTGACAAATAAAAATATCTCACTTTTATTAAAAGTGTGATAAAAAAAATTAGATTGATATTTTAATCATACTTAATTAAATTAAGTGTAATAATATTTATTTTTATATCATTTTTAAATAAAATGTGATTATATGTATATTTTTTATTCATACCTTTTAATTAATGTGATTGTATATAGTTTTGAATATATTGTTTTTATATAATAATATATCCTAAACTGGTGCCTTTTTCTCTTCCATTACTCTCAGCAGGCAAAACAAGATTGAATTTGCAAAACAAGATTGAATTTGTAAGGACAAATCGTTTTGAGGCTTTTTCCAAATAAAACCCTAGCACCTCATTGTATGCTCAATGTCAACGTCTCTTCAGCCTCTTCCAATCTCCCTCACAGTGGACTCGCCATCCCTTCTCCCTTACAAAGGTATGGCCTCTCTCTCTCTCTCTCTCTCTCTCTCTCTCTCTCTGTGTTGTTTACTGGTGGGGTAAGGGTTTTCGGTAACGTGGTGGCGCTGTGGTGGGGATGGAATGGTGTAACGGGAGGTGTGGTGTGAGAGGAGGGCTAGTGGTGCTATAGTAGGGAGGGAAAGGGGCGACATTTCAGATTTGTGGTGGAGAAAAAGAGTAGTTTTGTGGTTGTGGATAAGAGGGAAAGAGGCAATGGATCTATGGTAGTAGAGGGTTGGAGGGCTGTGGCAAGGGCCGGAAGGGGAAGTGTAACCAGGTGGGATAGGGGTTTCTAAGGGGAATGAAGAGGTTGGGGAGCTATAAGAGGGTTGGGCGAGGGAGACGGTGTAAAAGCCCTTCTTGTGTTTGATAAAATACCTGTGAGAAACATTGCCATGGGTTCAGTTAAAATGAGCCTGTCTTCGGTTTTTTGGGTTAGTTTAGTTTGATTTTGGGGGAAAATCAAATAAATAGCAAAAAAAAAAGAGTTAAAAAATTTATATTCTTGTGTTTGATTTTCTTGAATCAAATAGAGGACTTCTAGGTTGAGTTAATTTGGTTTTGGTGATTCCGTTGTTTTCCTCATAAATGGCTGACATCATAGCCGCTGCAACAACTCAAACATTACTTCAGATTTCATTTTTTCCCGTTGGGAAAACTCAAGAAAAATAGGGATGGGAAGAATAATATTTCTAAGAGATAGATGTTAAATCTCACCAGTGGGAGGCAAAATATTCTTCAACAAAATGAAGATAGCCTCTTCAGGACTGAGCTTAATCCTCTTTTGCACCACATACACAAACTGACCGACAGTCAGATCAGCAGGAACCAAGTATCTACTAATTATTTTATGGTTTCTTCTATAATGAATTGTTTTATGAGGGTGGGATTTCATGTTTTATGCAATATGTTTTGTTTTTCTTTTCAATAGGGTATTTTGTAAATTTGAACATGGGTGGCACAATTGTCTGCTAGTTTTTTTATTCAAATACAATTATTATTTATGTAAGAATTAATGGGCTTATTTGAGGTGATCGTGTTCATATTAATGTCTGTGTTGATTGAAGTTTTAATCCTTCTAGTCGCCAATTGTCTGCTAGTTTGTGATTCAGGTACAATTATTATTTGAGTGCTCTTTATTCTGAATTTTTTACGGTAGAGGGTACTGACACTGAGTACATTTTCCTGTTAAGAATATTTGGTTTTTATCCTCAATTATCAATTTTTTGAAGTCTCATTCTCTAGTCTAAGATATATGTAATTTACAGATATTGCACTTGTGAAAGAGTGTTGGCTAATTGAGTAGGTCCAATTGAGTTTTAGTGTCTGAGTCAGCTCAAAATATATTTTTTTTCTCCCCCCATTAATGGTTCTTTGTCATAATTTTACTTCTTACTCTTTGATTTATTAGTTTTTGCTTGGTTTGTTCATCTTGACTATCAAAGTAATCATTGTCAAGTGAATGTGCATGGAAGCAGATCAATGGAGTTGTAGTATTAGTTTGAGCTGAAAGTTCATCAATTCTTTGTCACTTATCTAGGTTGTGATCTTTACTTATTAGTCTTTTGAATGGGTTTGTTTCAATATTTAAATTTGGTTGTTTACTGAGTATCTTTGCATGCTGGTGCTCTAATTGATTAGTTATGTATGGTCCACTTCATTTTATTTAGTTTATCTTCCAGTCTCTGCATTTTTAAAGTCTACATTTAAACACTTTGTCTAGATTCTTCATTCATATGGTTAGAGCAACAGGTGTGCATAAAGATGCATATAGAATGCCCATTTTGGTTATTTCTATTGGTTTTAGATGAAAATTTATCATTCTATATGTCCTTTTGACTTGTGATCTTCAATATATTTCTAGTCTAACAATGAGCTAGTTGTTATTTTTTTGGGTGTACTCGTGTAGTTTTAACTCTCAGAGTTGAGTGATAGAGTATTTGTGCCTAGTAAACAGGTTTAAGCTTAAAGTAGTAATGTTTCTTCATCTTTCTCTTTGATCTTTATTATTCTATTGGAGGTTAGATAGCTTGTTTTGATTTTTCAAATTTTAGAGCATTTTTTAATTTCATTTAAAGGTGATCCCATTCTTTAGAAATTCCAAATTGAGTTGAAAAGAAAAGAATATACACTCTTTTCTCAGTTAAGATTTTTATATTGGGGCCTAGTCTTGAAAACAAATTTAAAAAAAAAAAATTTGATTTCATCACATTGATATGTGGAGCCCATGGTGAGGGTATGGAATAATCAAAATGCAAGTGGTCTATTAGTTACTGTGAGAATAATATTAAGCTGACAATCTTTCTTTCTCAGTTTGGGTAATATAATATCATCTAGGATAGAATTTATTATTTTGCTTGTTACAGGTATGTTTTAAACTCTCACAGTGAAGGCTATTGAATAACTTTGTATATTGGTGGTCCAATTGGTAAATATTGTCAACTATACATGGGCATTTCACGATGAGGATCAGTAGAGCATTTGAAAACTGAATGATGTTAATAGATTTATTAAATTAAGAGCTTGAATTGTCCACATGGTTCAATAAAAGTGATGTGATCTAGTTAGTGCTTGTTGAAATGTAAACATTAGTTTTAGATTGAGGAAAGTGCTACACCTAAATATTTGGTTTTGTAGGCTCAAGCTTTTAACTGATGCAACTTATGTCTTCATTATTTCTTAAAGGTTTGTCTTTGAAGGAATTGATGAAGGATTCTTGAATGGAGCTCTACACCATGCATTTTCTCACTATCGAGAGAGTAAGTACAGCAAAGTTTTCATACCTTGCATTTCCCATCTTGCGTTTATTAAAATTTCAAGAAATTCCATAATTTTGCTACACTATCATTTACATCCTTGCCACTAAATTCAAACAGTTTGAGAGGTTTCTTTCTTCTCTAAATCTTACTCAGTAATTACCACCAAATTTTCATCATGTACCTATCATATCCTATAACTATTACAATAATTTTGTACCTTCATCAAACTATAAATGGCTAATCAGTTTACTCAATCATCAAACTATTCAAAAATTCAGAACACCACTCACACCACTTGTCCTATATATAAAGTATACAAGTTGTTTAGTGTGAATTATTTGTCAAACTCTTTGCATTAACTGATTCAATATTTTAAAACTCAACAACCCTTATTTCATATTTTTTATTCGTAAATTACAAATAGTGTGTATATATATGTATGTATATATGTGCTATTTGTAATCAACTTTTTGGAAGTTAAGTGAAAGATAATGGACTAGCATTGCAATTTAGGGAAGATAAGAAAACTGTTGAAGCATTTCATTAACACGTTGTGTGCATAAGACTTGTTTGGACAAATTAAGGGGGGCTAGCAAAAACATGCCTTTGGACTGCAATTAGTTTTAGATAACACACAAAGTGATAAAAAAAAATAATAAAATAAATAAATAATAAATAACTAAGTACACGAGTTATAAATGTTTCATAACACAATATCGATGCACATGCTCTTTCATGCACGTTTTGAGTTTTGGTTTTGCTAATGTGGTCATTCTTGGTGTGATGTTTCTTAACATAGTATGTTTCTCTCTTGTTTTTTAGTTTTTCATTTGTTGAATTGTGTTTTGTTGGTATAACAAACAAAACAACTTTCCAACACCTTTGATAATAATAAAAAAAAAAATTTAATGAGTGGGAAGTCATGTATTTTCGTGGCTCGGGAATACTGAGAGTAAGAGTGAGCAGGGCCAGAGCTCTTGAGTAGGTTGATGATCAGTAGTGTGCATGTTTGGCCTTGTCTTTGTGTAGTGTGTTTTGTGGCTGGTTGAGGTGTAGTGCTGGTAGGAGTATATTCTAGCTGGTTTTTTTGTTTCATCTTTTTATGTTCAAAGTCATTTCACATGGAAGCAAGCATGAGTATAGAATCACTGCGACCACTTTTCTTGTAATTCTCATTTCACTACTACAAAAATAGTTAAAGATCACACTTTGACAAAAAAAAAGATCTCACTTTTATTAGAAGTGTGATAAAAAAAATTAGATTGATATTTTAATCACACTTAATTTGATAGAGTGTGATAATATTTATTTTTTGTCACTTTTCAATTAAGTGTGATTATATATATATATATATATTTTAATCACACCTTCTAATTAAAAGTGTGATTATATATACACTACTACTTTTTAATCAGAGGATTGGTGAGAGTTCGGGACATAAAAGGATTGGTGACTTTTGATATTTTATTTTCATTTAATGGTATAAATGGCAGCATATTCATTCTTGCATAAGTGAACTATGTACATATTATGGAACAGCTAAAATCAACTCGATTTATTGGGTGCTATGATCGTAAATCTCCATTCAATTCTTCTTCCCCATCTGCTACAGGTACAAGCTGAACCATTCATTCTTAATTGTGTATTTTCTGTGCTGCGAAAATGATGAACTTGCTTTGAACTTGCTTGATTTTAGTTCTGAATTCGAATTATTATTATTATTATTATGATTTTCTGTCATGTTAGATTGGAGCATGTGTGTGGATTTTAGCTTATAGTCGTATTTTGGTGAATTTCAGATGTGCTTTGTAGAAGACTATAGAATTTGATTTAAGCATTGGTTTTTCTGTGCTGCAAAAATGATGAATGTGTATTTTCTATATCCAAATTTCTATCATCTCTTATGTAATTTGCTTAACAATAGATTCGGACCTTATAGTGTTCGATAAATTACAAAATTGAATAGATTATATAGCTGTTCAATCTAATCCTTTATTGTTTATATAGATTCTGTAATAGATTCTATAGATTCTGTAAGGAAGTGTGAACATGGTGGTTAGGAGGACACGGGCGGTGGCAATGGCTCGATCCAACGGTAACGATTTGTTCAGGGGATAAAGATACTCAGAGGCTTGTGTTGCCTATGGAGAGGGACTCGACCATGACCCCTACAACTCGGTGTTGTTGTGCAACAGAGCCACTTGCAGGTCCAAACTTGGTCAATTTGAGAAAGCAATCAAGGACTGGACTGCTGCCCTTAATGTGCGCCCATCTTACAGGAAAGCCAGATTAAGAAGAGTCAATTGCTATGCCAAGGTAATAACTAACTACTAGTAGCCTATCTTATATGTCTATTTGTTGCAACATTTTTTTGAGTTTTTTTTTTTTATATTTATGAGCAGAATTTAAAAGGAATTGAATGCTTGTATAAATGATTGTGTACTCTTTTGGAAGGAAAATGCAAGGTTAGATAAATGTCCAAAATGTAAGGCATCCAGATACAAGATCAATCGTGGCAGGGGTAAGAAGATTCCACATAAGGTGTTGCGGTACTTCCCATTAACACCAAGGTTGAAAAGATTGTACATGTCAAAAAAGACTGCTGAGGACATGAGATGGCACAATGATATAGTTTGTTTGAATGTTCATTTTTGTTTGATAAGGATACACATACTTTTTGGAGTTACACTAGTTATTGTTGGATTTTTGGTGGAATTGAGTTATAACTTTTGGATATTTTGTGGATATTTCACTATTTTATTATATCAGGATGGAATTATTTGTAATGATGAATGGATATTTTCATTTTGTTAATTCGTAAATGTGTTGATAACAGGTTAGGTTAAGTTGTGATGGAATTGTTATATTCAACAGGTTTCAACATGAACAGGGTCATATTTGTTGAACTAAAATTTAGATTTTGATAAAATAGGTATATAATGTGGAAAAAAATATTATGAAATTATTGACAAAATTTTCCATCCCTAAAGAAGGTTTTTTTGTCTCTTATTTGGCTTAGGTGGATGATTAATTTTGTCATAAATTCTTTATTTCGTCGCTAAATGAATTTGTTATGACAAAAAATATTGTCACATTTTGTCACTATTACCCTCAATGTGTGACGAATTTTTTTTGACATTATTTCATCATTTTTAATGATGAATTTGTTTTTATCTCTACTGGTAGCTTCTTTGACAAAATTTTTTGTCTTCGTTTATATTAAACGTGACAAAATTATTTTGTCTCCATTTCTTATATTTATGACAAAATACTTTTGTCTCTAATTTCTCCTCTAATGACAAAATATTTTGTCGCTAATTACTTATAA
The DNA here is from genome assembly GCA_030407325.1 of Camellia japonica. Lineage (NCBI taxonomy): Eukaryota > Viridiplantae > Streptophyta > Magnoliopsida > Ericales > Theaceae > Camellia > Camellia japonica. The sequence goes on from JAPPVO010000003.1 coordinate 573,677, forward strand.
GATATTCCTAACAGAGTGTATTGGAGACAAAAAAAATTCGTCATAAATTTATCATTTTTAATGATGAATTTGTTTTTGTCTCTATTGGGCTTCTTTGACAAATTTTTTTTTGTCTTCGTTTATATTAAACGTGACAAAATTATTTCGTCTCTATTTCTTATATTTATGACAAAATACTTTTGTCTCTAATTTCTTCTTTAATGACAAAATATTTTGTCGCTAATTACTTGCAAGTATGTTCCCAACAGAGTATATTGAAGACAAAAAAATTCGTCACAAATTTATCATTTTTAATGATGAATTTGTTTTTGTCTCTATTGGTAGCTTCTTTGACAAAAAATTTTCGTCTTCGTTTATATTAAACGTGACAAAATTATTTCGTCTCTATTTTTTATATTTATGACGAAATACTTTTGTCTCTAATTTCTTCCTTAATGACAAAATATTTTGTCACTAATTACTTACAAGTATGTTCCCAACAAAGTGTATTGGAGACAAAAAATTTCGTCACAAATTTATCATTTTCAATGACGAATATTTTTTTTCGTCTCTAAGACCCTTTAGCGACGACCCTTTGGAGACAAAACGGGTGACGAAAAATTTTCGTCGTAATTAGTTTGGGTGACGAAATATATACATTTTGGGACAAATTTGTTTCGTCTTTAAATCCCAAATTTGTTGTAGTGTATCCGTTCGTTTGGAAACGTTTTGAAATTTGCTACTCACAAGTAGGCTTAAAACACGGATTTCAACGAGTTATTCCAACTCAAGCAATCCAACCTCCACCCACAGGCATTCAAACAGTTTATCTCATATAAGCATTTAGCCACATGGTAAGCATACTGTCATGTTAACATTCACACGCATGCGAGATGCTAAAGCATAAATACTTACATCGTACTCCGTGCCAAAACAATAAACTAGTTAGCAAACATGCATGCCCTAGTTCATGTTAAGTGGCTAATGCAACACATGCAAAGATGCAGTTTAGAGTAGGCTCGGCTAACCCTAAAATGGCATGTGAGATGCTACAACTCGATACACGTATTCAATTTGGAATCGAAAATACAATACAGTTTGTATGATGTACCAAGCCCGATGCATGTAAACAAATGCGTGAATGCACGCATGCATTGCATAAGGTATGCTAAAATAAACGTGCCCTACTCTACCATCATAAGCGGGTAAATAAAAGGGAAGAAAGAAGTGGGGGTTGGAAGACATACACACCACTCACACACGCTTATTACAGACTTGCCCTCGCTCGGAGGGACCAAAAGAATATGCAATTTAATTAACTACGCAAGCTAATTAAATATTACAGATCAATTAAATTAACTAAACAAATTAATTAATCTAATTAAAACAGTAAACCGCCTCGGGAAGAGGGTCAGATGCAGCGCATTCTCGGGACTTGCTCGGAATCGCACTGCCATGCATAGTCTGCCTCTGTTTTCCCTGCTTTGCTCATCTGAAAACTGCCAAAGTCTCAGGAATGCCTCTCAGGACACTGGGGGATACCACCGGCTAAGTAGAATTACCACCGGCAGTGAATGGTGGTCACCGGCACAAAATAGATCCACCGGCCATCGATTGACTGCCGATCGGCACTAAATACTGCCGGCCGGCAATAAGTTCCTGCAGAACCTGCAACTCACAGCAGCAGAGGGCAGGGGCTTGCATGGCAATGCAATTCGAGCTATTTATGCACCAAACAAGTCCCTTATCATGTTTATGATTCAAAGGGACGCGGTCCTTGATTCTTGGACCACCAATCGTGCATTCCCGTGCATGATGGCCCAAAGAATCAAGTGTGCAACTTTAATTTCAAATGAAATGCAATGCAAATGACCCAATAAAGGGGACTTAACCTCTATCACACTCACTTCAAGAGGCTAAGCATGCATGTTCATGCAAGGCAATCCTAAGCATGTGAAGCTAGGTATGTAACATGGCAATGCAAGTAAACATTGTATGTTAGGCATGCAACCGAGACAAACAATCATGCAAGGCATGGAACAAGCATGCAAACATATCAAACATGCAAAAAACAACATGTTGAGAACAATGTTAGCATGCAACATCATGCAAATGGGACCAAGTATGTGACAACATACAAAGTAAGCATACTACAACACATGGAGGAATGGACTTAAACTAGATTAGGCAACCTCAAACAAGCCTAAAACAGTGGCCAAAATGCCCAAAAATGAGGGTTAAACACACATGCACACATGCAAGTAGGTTGGACCAACACTAAGCATTAGGCAAGCAACTTTCAAGCACACTTAAAAGAGGCTAAGTAAGGACATATAGCATGTATTATAAAGCTCTAAAATCATATAAAACATGGTGCCAAACCAAGCAATAAAGTAAGCTAAACATGCAACAATGGTCTAAAACTTAAGGCTAACAAGCCAAAATGTAAAAGAGCCATGCAATGTAAGTCTTGGCCGACCAAAACAGTCAAGGACAGACCCCAAGCATGGCAAAACAAGCACAAAAGCTTCACAAATCTAAGCCTAAAACATGCTAAAACAAAGGCTAACAACCTAAGGCATGTTAAGGTAATTACAAGGCATTACAAGGTAGGTATGCAAGCCATGCATGGTACACCAAAACCAACTTAAAACCATGTTATATTATGGCAATATAAGCATGAAAAACAGCCATGGCATGCTCAACACACACTCAAGCATAAGCTCCCTTAAGAGACCAAAAATGGTCCCTTTCAAGGAAAACAAGGAGAGGGGGTGACCCTCTCCTTTTGGAGACTTCAAGGCACCATCCCCACCACTAAAATCCCTCAAGATTTCAGTGGTGAAGAGGCCCAAACACCAAAGTCTCGAAACTTGCACAAAATAGCATAAAAATGGGGCCTTTCAAGGCCTAAGGGTGGTCAAACACACCCAACCACAAAACACTCTTAATAAACTATCAAGAGGGCCTAAAAACAGAACTTTTTTATGTCATACACTAAACGCAAAAACAGCTCTAAGATAGGTAGAAATAGGATGCAAAAATGGGATAAAAAGGACTAGTTTCTTACCCTTGAAGCCTTTCTTCAACAATGGTGGTCTTGTTGCCTCCTTAAGCTTCAATCCAGTCAAAAATGGCAAGAACAAGCCCTTAGAACCTCAGTAGCCCAAGGAAGGTGGAGCACTAGGTGCTTGTGTGCAATAGTATGGACTAAAACACACACAAGGGTAATATAGAGATATGATATGTGTTGAACCCTAACCCTAAAACCAGAGCTTCCTCTGTATTTTCTAAGCAAAAAGCCCTAATTTTTCTAACCCTTAAGCAAGGGAGAGGAGGGCTCCTCTTATAGAGGAGCCAATCTTGTAAACTTACAATGTAAGCTAACAAGAGGGCCATCCCTCCATACACGTGTATGGAGGGGAAGCAAATGTCAGCCAGCTGTTTCAAAATATCTCCAAAAGCAGCTGAACAGTAGTCGGCCGGCCAAAAATGTCATTTTGACAAAAATGACTGCCGACCGGCAACAAAAAGTGCCGACCGGCAACATACATTGCCGGTGGCAACAAAAACCAGCCGGTGGCCTCTAGCCACTGCCGGTGGTGTGTGGGGGTGCCTCACAAGGCATTCCCTGCCCCTCCAAGGCAAAACACAAGTGTTTGGTGCAAAACCAGACACAAAACGGTCAAGTTCGGAGATCCTGAGGCAGGGCGCGTAGCCGAGGACTCCGGGAACTCTAAACGAACACAAACATGGATAATCACCGAGTGTTCAAACGGTGACGTCCAAGTCTTGAGGACGGTCAAAAATGGGGTGTCTACAGAAGACTATGAGGTTAAGATTTTTGAGGTGGATGGGGTAAACTGCGGTGGGAGTGTTGGAAATGCGAATGAGGAATTCAGTGGTGGTATGCATGAGGTTGATTTTGTTGATGTGGGAGTGGATGGTAATGTGGAGGGTGTGGATAGAAGAATTTGTGGTAGAAATGTAGAAAGGGGCTCGTCTTCGACCCGTTTTGAGACACCAACCAGGGATGTTCCACGAAACGATGGTAAGCAGGTAATGGATGTTGGGTTACACGTTTGCTACGCTACGGAGAAAATAGTGGAGCTTGAAATGCAAATCAACGAGAAAGACAATGTGGTTGCAGAGTTGCGTGCAGAAGTGGAGAGACTGAGGAAGGCGAATGAGGTTCAAACGTTGCATCTTGTTGGAGGTTTTGGTAGCTTGATGGAAGCGAAGGACGATGAGGTAAAGAAACTCAACACTGAAAATGCTGAATTGCGAAGGGCAATGAATGTTTTGGAAGATCAGCTGGCAGAGCGCGAAGTTCATAATGTGACACAAGCTTTCCGTAATGTAGACGTGAATCTAGAAGGTGTGAATGCCACGCCCGGTAGAGTGTTTATAGACGTGACTGCTACCCCCAGCAGAGTTTTCACAGTGACTGGGGATGGAAATCCAGTTTGGGATGTTACGCCGGTAAGGGAACAGACAATCAGTGTTAGTGAAATGCAGCGTGGTGTAATGCCTGGGACAGAGGTGGTGGTTATAAGTCCAACCATGGCAGAAGGTGGTAGGTTTAACGTTGGGAGAAGTTCATTTATGTGGGATGTGAAACTCAAAGAAAGGAAAGGGTTAACACTTACGGGGTTTGATTGCGTGGGTGTAAGTGGTCAGAAGAGTAAATCAAACATGGTGCCACTTCATTCGTTCATGAGTACTGCAGTCATCAATCCCAGAAGTGCTTGTCGCGCAGATGTAATCGATGTGGACGAAATTGACATACAACCAAAGAAGAAGTCAGGATTTGACATGAACAACAGACACACGGTCTGGAAAATGTTGATAGCTGCGGAGAAGAAGAAGATAACCGACGCATACAACAGGGATAGTGATAGGTATGTACAGAGTAATTGTTTTGGAATGTCGTTGCTAATGTATTACGTTTTTTTGGTGTGATTACAGGTGTTGTGTGTTGTATGCAGTGCTGTGATGTGGGACGGGCAAGGCCATGGTGTTGCTGTGTATTTCACTGATGTGAAATCACTTGTGCGCCAAACTGAGATACGGGGGAATGTAAGATACGTTAAAGGGGATTTATTGAAATGTGTTTGTTTTTTATTTTTTTTCCCAACCATGCAATAATCCAACATGTGAAAATGTTGCAGGTGATTGATGCATATGCTGTTCTGCTAAATGATGAGCAAGAGAGGATAAATGAGGGCGTTGATGCTGCAGACAAATCGTATTTCTTCAGTAGCATCTGTCTAGTGAGTTTGTGACTGTAAGTGTTATGTTTATTTATGCGATGTAATAATGTTTAACATGTTTGCTGGTGATGCAGGACATGATGAAGAACAACAACGTACGGTCAAGGAATAGGTATGTGTTGGACAACCTGCGTGCAGCTAAGCTCTTCCGTTTCGTGTATTTCCCGATTTGCAAAAACTCACACTGGACGCTGGTCGTGTATGACACTGAGGATGGGAGTTGGAAGCATTTTAACTCAATGAGGCCGAGGAGCGGAATTGTGGATGTACACTACCTGGAGGCACTTTCCCTGGTGAGATTTGAAAATGTTAAACTGTATGGGTGTGTGTGTCCACATGACTACTGTATTGGCTGACTTGTGTATGCGTTGGTGTAGAAAAACATTGTCTCAGAGGTGCAGAGGCAGACCATCGGAAATGACGCGATCGATACCCAGGACTGTGACAACCCGTTAGAGTCAGTGGCGGACTGTCCACAACAACGTCCCGAATCGTAAGCACGTTGTTAATTTGCTCGACGACAAACATTTTAAGCACAGTCCATGAATTGTTATCATTGTTATTTTTTGACATTAATAACATGTGATGTGAAATTGTTGGACAGGCTTGACTGTGCTATCCTTGTGTATGCTGTGATGCGCCAATATGTGCGCCATGTGGAAGTAAGAAGATCGCTACATGGGGGCAACTGCAGTGTGTTGCGGGCAATCATGGTGAAGTCTTTCGTGAATGATGAGGTGCGCGGATTGAAGAACGACGTGGACTGAGTGAGGTTTACACAGATGTGACGCGTTGACCGTGTGTAGGGTTGCACATACAATGATTTTTTGGTATAATATTAAACTAGACTATGGGTTTTGCAGATTGTGTACGCTGTGGTGCGCAGATGTTTAATTTTTTGGGTTATGCACATTATATTATTTTGCACATATTATGGTTTGTTCATGTAGGTAGTTTAGTGTGGTGGATGGTTTGTCGTGAATTACACAGCATTTTGTCTGAAGTTAGTGCGATTTTTATTTGGGAAAATGTTATGAAATGTGTTTCTGGCAATTCTATGTTATGTATGCGTGTTTTTATGAATGATGTGCTTGTATGCAAAGTGTGTTTCCTGTTTTGTTTATATGAGATATTTGTGAACATTAGTCAGTTGTGAATGAGTGGAATGGGATAAAAATATGCATGAAATGGTTTTGGAGTGATGTGGGTTGATGTGACATTGGTACGTAGGACCGTACAGAGGTGTTGTGAACAGTGTAAAGGGGGATGTGGGATGATATTATTTGAGATAGTGTCTATGTCGTATGAATCGCGGAATAAGGTGTTGTATTGTACTTTGTTGATTGCTTCAGTGGTGATGTTGATTTTGGGGAGTGTGGTGTAAGTGGGTGTTGTAGTAACTGTTAATTGGAATGAGGGAGGCAGTTGTTTTTATGTGGGATGTACTTTGTACGTCCGTTTCATAGTTGTGTGTTTTTTGCAGTATGGATTGTCATGTATGATACAGAAACTTGGGTGTGACGCGAAGGTATACAAGTAGTTGAAACTAGGATGTTAATGGTTGATGGGTAATGTGTCAACCAAAATGGGTTGACATTGGTTTAGTAGTTGAACATGACACACATTGCACTGGATTGTGTGGGCTGAACATCAGTTACGTGACAAATGAGTTTAAGGGACTGACTATATGCATAACGTGTTTACCATGATGTGGGTTGCTATGTGAGGTTATGAACACCACGTTTTAATAAATTTGTCTTTGAGTGTACGGTTATATGTAAGTAAGCTTGCAGGCGGAGGACATGTATGTCGTGTTGAAACACACAAACTTTGATAAAATTTAAAATATGGATTAAGCAACGCTATGCAAAAATATATTTCAGACAAAAATAAAACATTAAAAAAACTATAAGCCAGTTGTAGTTATAGGCAAACACAAAACATTCATATAATAAGTTATTAAAAAACTAAACTGTATGTGAGTATCACATGCTTATTTAATGGTATGCATGAAGTACACAACCACTTTAAGAACGCAGTAAGAATAAATTGGGATGTCTGACGGATTGGGACTTCGTCTAAATTGGTTCTTTGCAGGTCTTCCTGTTGTGGTTTCCCATACGACCACACCTTCCACACCGTATTTGTTGCACATTCTCACCTTTAGACGGTATTCTCTTCTTCTTCGGCCTCCCGGGCGGACGTTTCACGTTTGGTGGGTAGATGACGTAGTCGGTGGGGTTGAACGGTGGTTTTTCAACTGTTGGTATTGGGTATATGGTGGGCGCATATGTCAGACGGTATTCGGACACATGGTACCAAGGTACGACAATGTCATCAAGGTTTTTCCCGCTTTTTCACACTGCGACAATAGCATGCGCACATGGGAACTCATTTATTTGCCACTGGAAACACGAACATGTACGGCTGGCGATGTCCACCATAACAGATGGGAATGAGTGGACCTCGTACACGTCGTTATTCGCCTGAATCACTTTCCATGCCCGACTTTTGTTGTAAGATTCTTCCAGACGCGATTCCATTGTGGGACAAATTGCGCCAGTCCATGTGTGGGCCGACACCCTACGCTTTGCCATTTGTCGCATAATCTGTCCTCTGATGCTGTCAACCATTCTGGTTATGGGTAAATTACGTGCTTCGCGAATCCAAGAGTTGAATGACTCAGCGGCATTGGAGCTTATTTCGCCGTACCGTTTACCTCTGCAAAGCCGAATGGGGAAAAATGTAAGAATAAAACATCCTTGTTTGTTGTTTGGGTATGTGCACGTTCGGGTCGGGTGCGTACCTGAAAAATGCGTTCGCCCAGTGTTGTGGATGTGCATCCGCAAGGAATTTGGTGGCAATGGCTTTTCCAGATTTTTGAAAGTCGTCGGCCTTTTGATTAAATGTTGTTATGGTGGGTGCGTATGCACACTTACGGAATTTGCTGACAAGCCCAATCCGATGCATGCTGTTAACGTAACGTAGTTTGTCCCGCAGGTTTCTCTGTAAATGTTGGAGGCAGAATGCGTGGTGAGATGTTGGGAAAAATGTAGGCATTGCTTCCATTAGTCCCACGTTTCTGTCAGACACAAACGTGAGTGTACTGTCACTGGGAACCACATTGGCAAGATGTTGTAAAAACCAACCCCAGTTGGCGTTGTTCTCTGAGTCCACAATGGCATAAGCAAGTGGGAACAAACCTGTTATGAATGATGAGTATGTAAGTATCCTGTACAATATATCCAAACGTTCAAAATAAATTTGTATTGAAAATTACATGGGTCGCACCTTGATTACCGTCTTTCGCTGTGGCGGCTAACAAAAATCCTTTGAACCTGCCTTTCAAGAAAGTCCCGTCGAGGAAAAGTAATGGACGACAATGACGAAACCCGTCAATGCATGCTTTGAACAAAATGAAAAAACGGCGGAACCGGTAGTTGTTTTCATCGTAATCAATGTCTACGTAACTCCCAGGATTGTATTGCATGACGGCATCACGATACCAACGTAATTGGTCGAATGATACGGAATGGGCTCCGAACAATTCCCCCTCTTGCCTTCTCAACCCCTAATCACGCTACCCGGTAGTTGACATCCAACCCGTAGTCATCTTTCAAATCTAAGACGACATCAGTTGGACGTGTGAGTGGTTTGTCCCGAACACGAGCTGCGATAATGTCAGCAACCATATCAGATCCAACTCTAGGATGATTTGATGTCCGGACGGATACACCGCAACTATGCACACTGTTCAATTTCCGAATGTAGAAAAATTGATTCGCTTTCAACACCCGAGCGTGTACAGACCACGTGCATCCCTTATCCTCCAACATGGAGCAGACTGCTGTGACCCGTACGGAGTCGTTCTTAACGTATCTGAAATTGAAGCCGAATTCCACTGCGTATTTGCACAAAACCGTACGAAATTCGTGTGCACCGCCCTCAAAGCATTGACCAACATGGGTTACTCCCCGCGCCCATGATTCAGTCAGTAGTACTTTATTTTTGTGTGGGCAGAAATCAGGCAAGAAATCAACCTCATCATCAATTTGTCCTTGATCAGTAACGACTATTCCGGGCACCGGGTTGGGTTACATATTATGCTGTTGGGTGGAAGCACTTACAGTATCCACCCTTCCATGCTGATCAACCAACACACAAACGTGTTGCAACCCGAACGATCGGGTAAGACTACCAAGGTTTTCCAAATCAACATCATCTTGTAAAGTAAAACTGTTCAAACCTGGAATGTCGTACGACAGTCCCACACTATGGGGACCTAGCCTGCTGAACTTGGAACGCAGAAATTGAACTAATTGGGCAAACGTGCCGTGATCCCGGAGATTGTAGGCTGCGTTAATGTTACGATAAGAACACAACAACATCAATCCCCCTTCCATACCGTCGAGCACACACTGCCATGGGTTAAAGCACATGTTATACACATAACAAAACAGGAAAAAATTACTCACAAACTGAATACAGTAATAAACTGGAAAAAAGACTGAATCCTCTCACCCCACAGTAACGGTGTGGGGGGAATAAAAAAGAAGGGCAGATACATCAGAATGAAACATCATTACAACATTGTGGACCCTTTGTAAACGTAAAAACTTGGTCATGGGCAGACGTCATCTGCAGTGCAATGAAGTGTTAACTATGGAAAATATGTAAACGTAACATGTACCTGCAATGATAACCAATATTGACGACTGCAACAGCTCTCCCCAGCAGCAAGAAGACAATGAAACCCTAATTTACTAACTCACAAAAAACCCTTCAACCCGACCCACAAAATTATCACCTCCCCAAACATATGATCCAATTTGCCAACGTGACAGAGCAACGTATCCACAAACTATTGAGTGATTCCCATAAAAGACGTACATGCCATAACAGAAAAGGGCAAAACAGTCTCCCCACATCACACAATTTTTGAAATGGGACTTTATTGTGTACCAAACGTGTAAAATAGGACTTTCCAAACCAAAAGATTCAATTTAGGACCATAAAGAATAACAGTTTGGGACATAGGACTTTCTGATAATTTCCCTTTTTCCTAAAACAATTAAAAATAACTGTTATTTTTCTAATAAAAGTGATGTTATGTGAAATATCTTTTTATATTTTTAAAAAATGAGGGTCATAGGTGATAATTTATTGGTCATCTATAATTATTTTCAGATCAAATGAGAATACTATTCTAATTTTCTTCTTACTTTTTTTTTTATACAGATACTTTTATTTTGTAGAAATTTAATTTAATTATATTTAAATATTTTATTGTAATTTTTAAATTAAAAATAATTTTTGAAAAATCATATTTAAATTATTTTATACCATTATAAAATATAATTTTTTTAATATCAATTTATTCGGTAATCCCTTTCTAAAAGGCGTATTTGCTTTTATTCATTAATATTAAATTTTTAATTAATCTTATTTATTATTAAAAAAATAAATTAGCAAATAATTTTATATATATATATATAATTTTGTTTCAATTGCTCAGGTTATTTGGTGTCACTGTCCAAGTCCATTCAAATTTATTTGAATTTTTGAATTTTACATAAGTTTTCACTGAATTAAAAATTATGTTGCACAATCTTTAAAAATTTATAAGCTTGACTCGAGTTGCTTGGATTCAACTAGCCCAAATTTACAACTTTAGCAAGAGAGCTAAAAGTTTACATTATTGAAGTTGTGATAAATTAAAAATTAATACATAAATTGTGATAAAATTGTAAAACTTAAATTGTAAGTTTTAATATTTTTTAATTTTCATAATCTACATTCAAAAATCTAACTATTTATATTATTTCATATAAACATATTTTATTAATTTTTTCATATCCCGTACATAGTACAGGTTTTCATTAGTGTATATATATATTAATAAAATGATTTGAGTTACTTGTGAGAAGCTATACCCCGATCAAATTTAATTTAGATTGATAATTTTGTCATTCATATTGAAGATATCTTTGATGTCTTAACCAATGGTAATTTGAAATCAGTTATAAAATAAAAACAAAATGAGGAAAGTTAAGAACATTCACTTACACTTATATTTATTTGTAAGTGTAAATGAATTTGTTCCTAGAATAGTGTTTTTTTTTTTTGGGGGGGGGGGGTTGAAATCAAGTTTAAAATTCATTCCAATTTCAAATTTTTTTTTTTTTGGGGGGGAGGGGTAATGATCCAATTTGAATACTTGCAAACATAAGTTTTGTATGAATTCACATAGTAAATATTGTGATTGGCTGTGGTTCTTTTATTTTAAATAAAAATGTCATTATTAAAAGGTTTAAATTAATTTTTTTTGTTGAAAGATCCGATTCAACATTTGTTAAAAGGTTCATGTTTATTTAAAATTAAATTTTATTAATATCTCAAATTCAAATAATTATTAAAAAGGTGTAATTTATTTAGTGATTTTATAATAATATAAAAATAATAGTTTATATATGTTAAGTTGCCGAGTTCCACATTTTAATGTGTTTAGAAATCACATGTATACTTTTACTGTACAAATCCTCTCAAACTTGGTAGGATTGCAAGCAAGTAATCATTTATTTAAGTTTGACTTTAAAATTTAAGGATAAAATATAAATAAATTCTTAAAATTTACTTAAAATATGAATTGTCTTATATGATTTCAGAAATTACAAATACCCAGCGTCATAATTATTTATTTAACAAAATTAATAAAAAATAATAAAATTTCTAACTACTTTTCTATACAAGAATAAAATTATTTGAATCGTTAATCGAAATATATTTGTGGAATAATTAAAAATTGTTAATTGATTTGATGGTATATTAATAAAATAGGTCATTTGTTATGTGATTATAAACTACATAGGATAATTCGTATTTTAAGTAAACCGCAGAAGATATATTTATAATATACTCAAAACTTAATGATAGCTGACTAACAAATTGTTTAAGTTTGAGTAAGAATTTAACGAGTTTTAAAATATATTTTAATCTGACTTATTTACTTAACAAGATAATGCCAAACGAATTTTTATGAATTAAACACAATCAAACTCAAGTAACTTAATTAAGGCAATGCAATAGAAATTATTTAATTAATAAGATCACAAATACAAAAATAATCACATAAAATAATAAAATAATATTATTCATACATATTACATGGTGATCCTCACTCATTATAGAAGATACATATTTTTTTTTTATTTATATTAATTCACCTATATTTTATATGAATTGGTTGTATATCAATAATAATAATAATAATAATAATAATAATAATAGTAAGTGTGTTTAGTTTCAGTTTTCTGAATTTAGTTATTTAAAAATTGAGTTTTTTTTGTTTTTAATGATTTTTTTGTTTTTAGTGAATATTTTTAAAATTTTATTCATTTTTTTACTTTTTTTGACGCATCTTACTTAGATGTATCTAAATAATAAAATATTTATGAAAAATATTTCAAAAAATTAATAAATACACAAAAATACAAAAAATATATTGAATTTTGTTTTTTTTAAAAATATATTTTTGGTATTTACTGAATTTTTTAAAGATTTTTTTCACAAATATTATATTTTTCAAGTGTATTTATGTCAGGTGTGTCTTAAAATTAAAAAAAAAATTGCTTAAAATATTTAAAAATTCATTGAAAATAAAAAAAAATACGAAAAAAAAGTAAGGCTGTGTTTGGTAAGACTTTCATAACTTAATTCCACCTTTACATTCGAATAACATGTTTGGTAAGAGTTTTCAAATCATGATTTAATTTCAAAACATATTTTGAAAACATGTTTGGTAAGAGTTATAAGTTTTGAATTTTGGGTGTACTCGGTCGTCCGTTCGATTGACAGGCTGGTTGACCGGAACAGTATATATATATTTGTTTTGGAAATATATATTTGTTTTTGATATATATTTGGAAAAAAAAATTATATTTGTTTTTGATATTTTTTAAATATAAAAATTATTGTTTTAGACAAAAATGATAAATTATTTTTTTGAATTAAATTTTAAAAAGAGTTTGGTTATGAATTTTGAACAGAGTTTTAAGTTGTATGTTTGGTTATAAGTTATAAGTTTTTTAACTAAGTTTTGAAAACTATTTTTAAAATTTATAATCAAACAAATTTTCTTATTTAATATGTCATATCAAAAATTTCAAAACTTATAATCAAATAAGTTTTCTCTTTTTAAATTATAATTTCAAGACTCACAAACTCAAAATACAATTTTATTCTCAAATTATAATTTTAAAATTTTACTAAATATTATTTTAAAAAATTTAAAAATTAAAACTAAACAAGCTGAATAATAATTGAAAAATTGTGAAGCCAATTTTGTTTATTAATGTCAATAGTTCCATCCAAAAAAACTGTGGTTTCGTGGTCTGACAAGGGAGGAAGGGACTGCCCTTTTTCCGGAACTGGGGTCACTGCTGTGGCCTTTGGCACAGCAGTGACTGTTGTGCTTCATTTTGTGGTATATTATGCATTTATTTTTATAATCTGAACCGTTCATGTTGTAGGGTTTGTTGAGTACTTCATGCCTACCAAAAATCATATTAATCGGATATCAATAACTATATGATTGATAACCAAAAAAATAAACAAGAAGTTTTTCTTTTGAAAAATAGTAGAAAAATATGCAATTCGATCATATAGTTATTGATATCTGATTAATATGATTTTTGGTAGGCATGAAGTACTCAACAAATCCTACAAAATGAACGGTTCAGATCATAAAAATAAGCCCATAATGCACCTCAAAATGAGGCACAACAGTCACTGCTGTGCCAAAGGCCACAGCAGTGACCCCAAATCCCCTTTTTCCCACATGAGCAATCAAAAATGACCGACCTTCCCTAGAGACTAATGACTCACCAAACCCAACTCCTCGCTTTAATAATAGAATAATTTTGGGTAAAAGGCTAATCGGAAGGAAGAGGAGGTTTCCGAATCCAATCGTTAGCTAATATCTCTCTCTCTCTCTCTCTCTCTCTGAGAAATTCATATTAAAAAGTACATCTATCATCTATTCCCCACCCAAACCCAGCCTGGTGTCCGTCCGTAAAACCTAATCAATCTTTTCTTCTTCTTTGTTTTTTATTATTTATTTATAATAATCGTGAGCCGTGTAAAAACCCTAGATCGTGTCTCCGTCTTCTTCAATTCAACCTTGGGTCTGATTTTGATTCGATTGGTCTTTTGATCGTTTAGATTAGATAGAGAACAGACACAGACAGACGGAGAGAGAGAATGGACGATAGCTGTGCGGTGTGCGCAGAGACCCTGGAATGGGTAGCCTATGGGGCGTGTGGTCACCGGGAGGTGTGCTCGACCTGCGTTGCTCGACTTCGCTTCATATGCAATGATCGTCGTTGCTGCATCTGCAAGACCGAATCCAACGTCGTCTTCGTCACCAAGGTTCCCTACCCTAGATTCTTTTTCATGATTTTTTATTATTCACTCTTTCCAATTTATACAACTTACTTCTTTACCAATTATTTTTATTTTACAGCCCCTTTTCGAATTACGGTATTAATAATTGGATTATTGTGTTTGTTTAGTTTCTTTTTCTTTTTCTTTTTCTTTTTTTGTATTGTATGTACGTACTACGGATAGGGATACGGAAACGGAAATGTTCTTGTCTTGTTATTAACCAATGAATTTGGCATGACTACTCCACCTTAGAGGTTGGTTACTAATATAATTTTATCATAATATCTATTATGTATTGTATAATTGTATTGTTATTCAAATTACTTGTATTTTTTGAATCTCTTGATGTTAAAGCTACAGCTACAAAGAATTAGTAAGATTGTTAGACAGGGCTACCTTAGAATTCAGGACACTTTGGTGGGGGGTTAATTTCAATTGAAAGACCAATTAGATTAGATTAGACTGACTGACTGGTCACAATGTGCAAGCAATTGAGTTCAGCATGTGATGTTTTGCAGGCCCTAGGAGATTATACAAGGATGATCAGTGATTTTGCAGTGTTACCATCTGAGTTAAGGGAAGGTCGAGTGGGATCATACTGGTACCATGAGGGCATGCAAGCATTCTTTGATGATTTGGACCACTACAAGATGATCAAAGCAATGTGCAGGCTTTCCTGCAGTGTTTGTGACAAGATGGATGAACATTCAAATGATGCCTCCAAGAGACGTGGAAGGTTTAGGAACATTGACCAGTTGAAGGGCCATTTGTTCCACCAACATAACCTGCGTATGTGCAGCCTGTGCCTCCAAGGAAGGAAGGTGATGTCTCTATATTTGTATGATCCTTTACAATCTTCTTCTTTCTCGATCTATTTATCACCTATTTGTTTGTTCGTTGGATTGAGTGTTGCACGAGTCAATTCAAACGTGACATCATTGGGTTTGCCTCAAATTTATCTTGTGAATAATCGTCTTTCATAGACGTGTTACACTTTTAAATTTTAGAGCACTTCCTTTGTCAGGAACACATCAGCTTGAGTTTAAAAGTATATTGCTTTAGGGGCCATGCACAGATGATTCCAAATTATTTATAATGTACAGCAACAGCATCTTTTTGTACAGACTACACACACACACCTATTCACATAATGGCACACTGCATGTACAGATGTATTTGCATATGCATACATATGATGGTCAAGCATCAAACTTCAGATTCTTTAAACTATATTGATATGCTGATGTGGTAATTTTCAAAAAAATAAGACACAATAACTCAGTAACTTAAGAGATCTTTGAATGCCTCTCCCACACTCCACCAACACCTCAGTTTTTTCTCTCTCACCATCCCCAATGAATTTGAATGATTTCTGCCCCCAAGTCATAACACACCTTGTTCTTCATCTGGCAACGTCACCATTCCATATCAATATAATCTCAAGAGCACTGAATCCAAGTGGGTTCTAACTGAATATAGAAATTGACAAAATCAAAGCACCATATTCAGATTTTACTGTGATTTTGAGACAATTCTCCACATTTGTTATACCTAGATTTTATAATGTCTCAATTCATACAAACCTGTTTGTATTTCAGCCCTCGACACAACTTACCCTAATAATTCAAAGACCAGGTTACATATGCTGGAGTTGATCATATCAGGAACAAAATATAATTAGAGTATGCGATGTATTGGGGTTATCATTTGGGGGTTTTGACAAGGACAGACTGCAACTTATGGAAGATATTGACAAAAGTTGGAGTCACGAGGCTAACAACGGTAGGAAGAGTAAAGTAGGGGCTCAATTACCACTAGAAAGGAGAGGAAATTGAAGAGGTTGTAATGCTCAATCAATTACCATTGTATGAGTGGTATTGATGATTTAGATATTGTGAGCTATTGAAGGGTTTTTTTTTTTTCCCCCCACTTTGATTTTCTTCTATTATTGGATCTCAAGTGATTTTCTTCAAATTTGTAATGTTTTTCATGGGTCTCTAAGTGTGATGGACATATTTCCCTCTTAAGTGTTTGAAGCATGTTAGGTTAGCTATTGTGATCCGTTGAAGGGTTTTTTTCTTTTTTTTCTGTTCACTGTTTGTTTCCTTTGATTTTATCTCATTATTGGAACTTATCAGATAGTGTCATATTTTGCTTATTTTATGTTGTTATTATTAATATTATTTGACATGGTTAACTGACTGGACTAATTTAAAATGGATCAGGTATTTGTCTGTGAACAAAAGCTATACACTAGAGCACAACTGAATCAGCATATAAACACTGGTGACTCGGAGGTGGATGGAACAGAGAGTGAAAGAGGTGGCTTCATGGGGCATCCTTTGTGTGAATTCTGTAGAACCCCCTTTTATGGGGATAATGAACTGTACTCGCATATGTCTACTGAACATTATACCTGTCATATATGCCAAAGGTGAGATATGCAGTTTCTTATTAGAACTACATCATCTTTGTTTCCCATTGAAAATAAGTAAAAGCTCACATCATCCTTCCACCGTTCTTTGCAGGCAGCATCCTGGACAGTATGAGTACTATAAGAACTATGATGATTTGGAGGTATGATATTTATCAATATTTTAGCTGATTTGAGATCGAAGTTATCTGTATGAATAAATTCAGTTTCCTGTAACAGATCCACTTCCGCCGAGAGCATTTCTTATGTGAGGATGAGGCCTGCCTTGGCAAAAAATTTGTCGTCTTTCAGTCTGAAGCTGAAATAAAGGTGACTTCTCAGAGCCTATTTGATGAATAGTGTGCAAAAATATGGTTATGTGGATTTCATTCACTTAATAAATTTTCTCTTTCAATTTCAGAGGCATAATGCTATGGAACATGGAGGTCGTATGTCACGTTCTAAGCGAAATGCTGTTCTTCAGGCACGTTTATCATTCTAACTCTAGTGGTCTAGTCCTTGTAAAGACGTTCTATTTATTTCTTAACGCCCTTTTTTCATGTTGCTGTCTTTTTTATTTGCCTGGAAGCTGTCATCAATTTCTATCCCATATATTTTTGTATTTGTTGCTAGGCATTAACATGCTGTGCTAACCTTTTTCTCTTCCATCCAGATACCAACCAGCTTCCGTTATCAACGAAGTAACGAACAAGATAACCGCCGTGGAAGGGGAAGGGGTCGGACATTTCATCGTGATTATTCTGAAGATCAACTTTCTATGGCCATCGAAGCCAGTTATGAGATGGCTAATCCAGATGGAACATTTCATGATCCGTCATCATTCAGAACACAAATAGTTTCCGGTCATGGAGAGACGAGTGATGTTGATCCAATTATTCAACCATTTGAATCGTTCGGTACAACAGATTCTGAGCCATCAAGATACCTTCAAGCATTGTCACAGAACTCAAGGAATGCACCAATAGTAGAGTCTTCCTTTCCTCCCCTCCCAATGGCACCTGCTAGCAGTCAACAAAAACCCAAACATGACCCTGAAGTTTTACCCAGGAATACTATGGCAACACATCTACGTCGCCAAACAAACAGAAATGTGACGCTCCCCAATTCAGCTCAGGCATGGCCAGCTGCAAGTCGTGCACCTGTGCTACCGGCAACTGGTCCAATCCATACTTGGCCTACAGAAAGTGGGGCAGCTGGATTATCATCTAGTTCTGGTCATACCAAGGCAAAAACAGACAATGGACCTGCACCTTTCAGTTATTCAAGTTTGGCCCAGGCTCAACCAGCAGCAGTTCATGAACCTTCACCCGCTGGTTTTTCGAGTTCAAGAAAAATGGGCAGTACCAGTAGGATCATCCATTCCACATCTGCCCCAAACCTTGCTGACAGTTCATCTTTGGACCTTTCTGATTCTGGGTTTCCTCCAGTTTCTGCAACACAGGTGCGCAAATTGCCCACAAGTGGCCAGTCTAAGCTGAAGGTGGAAGATGTTCATACTGCAAACAAGTCTTTGGTAGAAAGAATACGATCTGCTCTAGATTTTGATGAAGTGAAGTACAGTGCATTTAAGGATATATCAGGAGAATATCGACAGGGCTTGATGGATGCAGAGACTTATGTAGGTTATGTGAATCAGTTTGGCTTGTCACATCTTGTTATTGAGTTGGCTAGACTCTGTCCTGATGCTGAGAAGCAGAGAGCACTTGTTGAGACCTATGATGCAACTTTGCGAAACAATGGCCCACAAGAAAATGGTTGGAGCAAGGACAGCTCATGTATGAAAGATGGTAATGGTTCCAAGAAAGGGAAAGGGAAGTGCTTAGATGCTGAAGACAATAGTTCAAACAATAACTTAGTAGATAGCGTTATAGATACTGTACAGAAATTGCAGTCAAGTTACAAGCCTTTAGAAGAAGAGGTGGTGGAGGTATTGTCAAAGGATGGGTATAGGGCTGCCAAAGG
Source organism: Camellia japonica (assembly GCA_030407325.1). Classification (NCBI taxonomy): domain Eukaryota; kingdom Viridiplantae; phylum Streptophyta; class Magnoliopsida; order Ericales; family Theaceae; genus Camellia; species Camellia japonica. The sequence continues at coordinate 592,766 of JAPPVO010000003.1, forward strand.
CAAATCGAAGGTAGAGGTCAATAAGCCACAGGCAGAAATGAGTTCACTTAGTCAACCTTCTGCAAAGCTGAAAGGTGAAAATGATTACGGCTCTGTTGGTGTTGGATCTAATCAAAATTTGGGGGATGCTGGTGGAAAAAGTAAGCAGCGGAAGAAAACCTCGAAGTTTCACAGGGTTCGCCTTGGTGATGGCTCAGTGGCGGCACTTTTGGATCTCAAATATTCAGATCCAGATCCGGATCCAGATGTAACAGAGGCAGCATCAGATGCATCCAAGAACCCCAGTGAAGGGCTGCCTGTGCGTGGTGTTTGGCAAAAGGGTGGAGGTCAGAGACTGTTGGCAATGACTGCTAGAGATTCCAAAAAGTAAATTCATTTTCATTATCAGTTGCAAAAACATTACTGCGATGTGTTATTAAAGCTGGTGTTTTCCATGGTAACTTGCATCTTTTGCTCCCAGGGCTTTTTGGCATATTTCCAAGTTGAGATTGGCTTTATCCAATCTGTGTGCTCAATCGATGGATTTTTGTCGTGTCAGGACAGTGTTGCTGCGTTCAATGGGGCTAATGTGTTACTTCTACTAAATCATCCAGGGAATCATAGCTCTTTTCTTTTATTTTAGGAAGGAAAGGGAAAAATTTTAATGTCCAGGGTTCGGTGGTTATTTTTCTTTTATAATTTATGATTATACATGGGCATCAATCCATTAGATTTCCGGTGTTTTGTTGTCTGTGTTAAAATGAAGCAGTGTTGGGAGTACATTTGGAACGTGTCATCACTTAGTGGTGGGTGGGTGTGTATGTATGGTGCAGAGACATAGTAATAATAGGTGTTCAATTTGATAAAATCTAATTATAAATAAGCATTGCTCAATCATATGGAATATGCACAAGCTACTCATCAATGCTCGCTTAGATTCAGATTGGATCATTAAGAGTATTTTCCTTCTTTTTTTATATATTTTATTTATAATAATATCTCTCAATTTATTTTCCAAGCCCTAAATGCAAGACTGCTGGTGCATTTCAATGATTTTATGAAGCAACGTTGGGTTGGGTTTGTTCTTTACAGTCTGCTCGTGGGGCATTTGGTCCAACAGATACCCTTCAATCAGAGATACAAGATGCCAGAGGAGATATAATGCCAGGTTCACCCCATGAGAGTATTTGCAAGAATTTTCACTCAGGTCGGCAAAAGAGGTCGTAAGAATTTTTTCTTAGAGCTCAGCAAAGAGTTGTGATTCATAATGGTAATGAAGATAATGGTATGGAGGGTTGTTACAACGTAAATTAGTGATGAACTTTACATAGTTTAATAATTAAAATCATATACTTTTCCATGAGTTGGTAAGTTTTTTTGGAATAAAACAGTGACTTGTAAGTTCCCCTTCAAATATCAGCATGGGTACTGCCTCGTTATCCGAGTTTTATCAAGGAAAGTGCTTGACGCAACAGATATTGATTGTGTTTGTGTTGTGCTCAAGGATGTGCCTTTTATGAAGAAACCGGGGTTAGCAAAATGTCCGTTTGGATGGGACCCTCACTGAATGCTGTTAAAGCTGTGGCTGTGTTTGGCCAGTATGGCTTCTACAAGTTTGAATTCCCCCTTGATTGTGGATGGAGGAGATTCCTCCTCTCATCCCTCTTGTAAACTAAAAAAATAGTCTCAATTAAAAATAATACTATTTGTAATAAATTCAAGATCATTTCCAATCTGAAGAATTTACAGAACCAATTATAATGTGCGGCAGTTTAATACACATAAATACTGCATTATGTTTCAAGCATCAGAATAGGAGCAGATTGCCAGAATTTACAAAGAAGTGCATCCGCATATCTGGGAATTACCACAACCAAAGGTTTTCTCACTGCTGTAGCACATATACAGGAACCCATCCTCCTCCTTGAAGGTTTTATAGACAGATTCCATCAGACTTGCTGCAGAGAACAGCAAATAAAAAAAATTAGCATATGGTCCTGAGTCTATTGACAAACCCTCAAAAAAATCCAAAGATATTGGTGAATTTACATGTTTGAGGTAAAGTACTATTCACAAATACAAAGAGAGCTTTCCCAGGAGCCAGACGAAGCCTGCAGCTCAGGATGTGAATGAATTGCCCAACAGACATGTCTCGGGGTACCAGGTATCTATTTCAAACACAAAATAAGAAACACAAAACATTAAAAGCTGATCAATCTCCTTAAAAACGAGAAACAAAAGTAAGATGACAATCACACAGGCGCAAGTTTGAGCTCAAAATATGTTTGTATGTATCATCCATTCCTCCATCGCTAGTTCACCACATAAAAACAATCACACAGGAGCTCAATGAAACCTAATATTAGTTCAATTACTGGATACTCCACCACTCCACATAAATGATTCAAAGATGACAAATGTGTTTCAAAGCAACCTTTTATTTCAAATAAGAATTCTTCAGCCATGCCAACCTAAATAGTATGTACCAGCAATGGTAGACCAGTCATTATTTAATGTTGTGATAAGGAGATCCACCTGTGCTTAAACACCCGTGCACACACACAGAGAGGGAGATCATATGATTCAAAAAGTGACCCTTGTTTCAGTAGATTGACAACAGCTAGTAAATCTCCTTACCATGTGACTAAAGGTTACTTCTGTCTTCCACTCTCATTGTTCTATTTTTTCACTTGTTTTATTTGGATTTATTCTATATTTGCTAAAAAACCAGAGTGGAGTTAATGTTAGACTAAAACCTTTTAAGCATTTTATATGACCCATCTGGCTCACTAAAATTTCCAATGCAACAACAGAACCAAGCCAATTTGGGTTTGGTTCCTGGTTGAACCAGACGGTCTATAAAGCATGGACACCTCTCCAGAGGAAGCGTATGGATGTCCGACACATGTCAGACAAGGACACGCAATGGACACGTGTTGGACACTCCACCTAGCGTGTCCCCCCCTTTTTTTTTTGTTGAACTTTTGCAGTCTGTTTGATTCTTTCTCTTTCTGTGTCTGTTCGTCTCTCTCTCCTCTTTGCGTGTTTGACTCTCTCTCTCTCTCTCTCTCTCTCTCTCTCCCTCTCTGTGTTCTGTTGGTTTTTCTTTTCTTTTTTTTTTCATCTATCTCTCTCTCTAATTAATGAATCTTTTTTTTATAGTACTTTTTTTTTTGGGGTAACAAAAACCTTTTTTTTCCCCTCTTTTCATTTTTTCTATTTTTTTTTTGGATATTCTTGTTTACTAAACATTAACATACATAGAATAAAGGGAAACACTATGGCACGCACCCTTCAAAGAGTGTGTACCATATGCACCTTATAACTAAACATTAACATACATAGAACAAAGGGAAAACTATGGCGCACACCCTTCAAAGAGTGTGTACCATGTGCACCTTATAACTAAAAAGAAAAATGACATAACTTCAATTTTCTGTGTAATAACTAAAAAAAAAATGTCATAATTAAACACAATATGAGACATAACTAAAGAACTCATGAGTCATAACTAAAATAATGCCATAACTAAAGAAGAAAATAGCGTAACTAGAGATGCATATGATATACCCTTTTTAAAAGGGTGTATATTAGAATTTCCCAAGAAAAAATATAAATTTTTAATTTTACATATAATAAATAAATAAATTATATATATTAAGCGTGCCTCCCACGTGTTGAGTCCCCTATTTTTTAAGAACTTTTGTGTCCATGTGTCCGTGCTTCATGGCAGACGGTTCAATTCGGTTTTGATAACATTGACTACAAAGCTCAACTAGCTTTTTTTATCAGCTTTTCCTGAAAAGAACACACCTTTAATGCTCACAATTGGAGCATGTTTGAGGTGTGATCATAGCAATAAGGCCAGAAAGGCATATGAAATTGTAGAACATCCTATTAAAGAGCACCATAAAATTTACATCTTTTATCTCACTCAATTTTAACAGACTGACATCTTGCTTGAAAACATTGTGGATGAAGAAAAAGAGGGTTTGGATAGGGTGATGCTAAGTCCTCAATGTGGCTATGAGACTTAATACAGGATTGCATGCATAGAAAAGCAGCACAGAAGGGAAAACTAATTTATATTTGTCATTCAAATTTAATTGAACTAAAGAACAATGGACAAAGAAAAGCTGAGAGGGCATACATTTAATTGAACTAACAGAGTGGATGATTTGACATTAGCAGTTTGATTTTATCCACGTACAAAAAGAGGTAGGAAACAAAAAACTGAAAAGGAAACTCATCTACAACACCTAAATGTCTAAACACGGTAAGTAACTGGTTCAGGTAACAAGTAATGCTCCTGCTCCTGGACAAGTACATTTTCTGGGAAGTCAAGTGAATGAATGAAGGACTTACTTTTTCTTTTCTATCTCAGGGAGGTCTGTCTTTGAATACCTTTCAACCACCACCTGCAGAGTAACATTCTTCAAAACATCATCATTTCATAGTGACAAATCAATCAAGTAACTTTGCAATCCTTTATTCCTTCTTTTAAGAGCAAATTAAGGTAACACAAGAATAATAAGTGTCTCTAATTTATTTTTATTTTTATTTTTAAAGCACAAGCACATTTGAAATGTTACTAAAACAGAATCCGTTGATAAGATGGGTTTTCTGACAGTTGCTATTTGTGAAGAGAAGAATGCAAGCATTTCGAAAAACATTAAATAATGACTTAATTATATTATAGCTAAGCCAATTAGTAGCCAAGTACAAGAATTTCCTCCTAAGAATATAAGATAGATATACCCCATCCATCTCACAAATATAAATTAAATTATAATGCAGTGCAGCCCTCGTTCGTTTTAGGTATCTTCTAATCGAAAGAAAGAAAAAAAAAAACCTGAAAGAATCTCTTTGAGAAATTGTGTGATGCCTGCTGTGCTATTATTAATTAATGTCACAAAAATCTGAAACAGATACGAACTCGAAATCAAATGCCATAGAAAACTACAAGTACACCTGATCTGAGATCAAATTTGAATTCCCATGCACAACATGATATTTTATATGAATTAAGTGAAAATCAAAACACTAGAAGAAGACGAAATAAGATGAGACGGATTTTCGGATCCTTTCATAATAATAATAATACAAACTGAGATGAGTTACCAAAAAAGAAAAAGAAAAAGAAAAGAAATAAAGATGATATTATATGAAAGGAAGAGTCAATCGAGAGAAAAATATATAAGAAGCAAGCAGAGTTTGGAGAGAAAGAAGGAAAGATGAAAATATAAGTGAGGATCGACCCAGACGGGGGGGGACTTACGGGGACTCGATCAGGATATTTGGCGATCATATCTCGCGACTCCTCCAATCGTTCCTCTGAATTTTTTTTAATTTCAGAATTATTTTATTATTATAAAGAAATAAAAGGGAAGTGAAAACGATAGAGAAAAGAAAAGAAAAGCAAACCAAATGAAAACTCCTGTTTGAAAGATCTCATCTTCCCCATAATATTTGAGTCTGTAATATGTGCCTTCTCTTCACCGCCGAGCCGACCGAATAAACTCCCCCGAGGAGACGACCGAACCGACTGATAAGAGAAAGAGAGAGAGAGAGAGAGAGAGAGACACAGATTATTAATTAATTGTTGGGCCTCCTCCGGGGGTGGATAAGGAAGGAGGTTGAAAACGTGGAATAAAATTGATTGACGAAAAGGGTAAAGGTACTACCCCGGCCTACGTCTCCTTAAATTAAATTACTAATTAAATGCTGAATTACCGATGCAATAGCATCTGTAATGGTGTATTAATTTTTTTTTATTAAATTTGAATAAAAATTTGGGTAAAATTTTTTTTGATATAAAATGTTTTAATGAGGAATTTTGGAATTTTATCAAATTATCAGTCGATTGGGTGGATGATCGGCCGGTCGACCAGCTACGATAAATTTTTTTTTTATAAATTTTTGTCTTGAAGTGATCATTGGGAGACTACCAAGAGGACATCCAAAGACACTTTGGGGACATCCGACAATAACAATGAACAGTGATTTAATGAAAAGTATATTAGTTCTCAGTTTGATTAAAAAAAGTTAAATCTTCAATTTGATAACTATTTGATGAAATTGTTAGAGTAAGAAAATGAGTTATTTTTTATCAAATTTAAATTTGATGATAGATTTAAGTAATCATTGTAAATGGTCTTAGTAGTTGTTTGGGATGTACTATATAAACGCCCTTTTTAACTTTTTGATTAAAAAGTAGAGAAAAAATATGTATGTTTAGAGCATCCACACCAAACTCTTCAAATTTTTAGTCAAATTAAAACTATTTCATTATTTTAGTTAGTCACATTTTAGCACCTACTATAAAACTCTTTATTATAGTTTATTCTTATTAAATATTATTTTTTTATTGTGTTTGTTAGTCTTTCTTTTTTTATTAAATTGATAAGTTACCAATTAAACAATTCTTAAAAAATGTAAAAAAAAAAAAAAAAAAAATGTTGTTAACCAGTTGACCGGCTAGACTTCTGGCTGGACATCCAGTAACACACAAGTAGCGATGAACAGTGCCTCGCTTGTTGTAACGAGTTATTGTAACCATCGTAAATTTTGATAAGCTGCAAGTGAGTTTGATGGAGTTGATTTTTTGAAATTTTTAGCTAAAAAATGATTTTGAAGAGCTTGATAAGGATGCTCTTAGGATAATTTTTAACTTTTTACAAAAAGATGTATAATAAAATATTGTAATAAAATCAAAATAATAATTTTACCCTAGTGACTTTCCCCACAAGTTACCTTTGAATAATATAGACTTTTTTAACTTTTTTTTAATAATTTTTTGACTTTTTAATTTTTTTAAAAAAATTTATCCCAAATAAGGGCCTAGTGTGCAAAAAGTAAAGCAAGCCCAAATAATTATTAAACTTTTGAATAATGCTGCTATATTGCTTTGGCAAGCTAGCAAAAAGGTAGCTTTTAACTTTTTTTTAATCAAAAAAATTAGCTTTTTAGCCCAAGTCACTACCCAAAAAGTTAATTTTTTTGACTAAAAAAATCTAAAGTCAACTTTTTACCAACTTCTCAAAACACCACTAAATTGATTTGTTGCTTATTTATTTTTTTATTATTAGATTACATATATTCGAAATTGCGCCTGATACTTTTTACTATGATGTGACTATTATTTTTTTAAAAAACAAATTTAATATAAAGGCTCATTTTGACAAGTAGCTAAAAAAAGTTAGCTTTTTAATTTTTTAATTTTTTTAATCAAAAGTAGTCAGCTTTTTGTCAAAAAAATCATTAAAAAAGTTAAAATATCAATTTTTTATCAAATTCCCAAAACACTCCAAAATTTATTCATATATAATATATTTTTTTATATATCTTAAGGTAAAAGTTACGAATCCAGATTTATAATTTTAAAATTTATTCAGAACTGATTTGTGCAGTAAAAATCAATTTGTTAAAATTTAAGATCCATTAGTGATAGAGGTGGTTGCGGCCGAGAAATCTCTAATTCGCTATCCGTTCGTCAGATGGGCGGATTAGAAAAAATCAATCCGCATCCATCCACCATATTGATGGATGCGAATTGAGCGGATTTGCGAATGGATACAAATTGGTTTGGCGGTTTAAACTTTTATAAATTTGAACATAATACAACAACTTGTTAACATTTTTTTTGGATAACAATCCAACTTAACATAACCAAAAGTTTATCAAGTAAATTTTCAAATGCCAATAATAAATACATATAAGAAAACCATCCATTATCAAAACTATTTCATTACTTTTTTTTATTCAAAAACTATTTAATTTGACTTTTAAAAAAATAACAAAATTAAACCTTATATTTTTCACACAAAAATACCAAATATCAATCATTACCATTTGATAAAAGGATTTTCAAATTAAAAATAAATTGACAACATAGCAGAATATCTAAATTCTTTTTTAATTGAAACACACAAATAGAATATCTAAACAAATTGAAAACACAAAATCTTACAAATTATTAACAGTTCGGTTGCAGGTAAAGAAATTTCAAATCTGTCATCTGTCTAAAATTAAGTGAAATAGAAAAAATTAATCCGCAACCGTCCGCTTATCATCATACATCCGTCCAAAATACGACGGATCGGTTTGGTTCGATTGGTTTGGACGGATCGAAATATTCGTTGTTCACCTCTAATTAGTTAATTAAATTAGAACTATCAATTATTATTTCTAAATAAAAAATTTTGAATTTATAATACCTCTCATATCTTAAATTTTGAATTTATAAAAAATTTTGTACACAATGATGATCTAAAAGTCAAACTAAACCCTAAATCTACAAGCTGAGGTTGGATTTTGGATCATCATATGATGATACAATGTTTCTTTTAATCTAATTTTGTCACTCTCTCCTTTAATGACACAATGTGATTAATATCGTCCATTGCGTTTTATCGCTCCACAATATGACCATTTTAAAGGTATTGTATTTTATGCTATCTCCTTTGATATCGGCTAATCAAGTAGAACTTAAATAAAAAATGAAACGTGTTATATGACCCTCGTGTTTTTGCTCTCTAAGTTTTTTTCTCTTTTAGGTTTTCAATGAATATGCCGCTTAGGAGGAGAAGGGGGGTTCCGGTCTCCCTCCGGCCACCTCCATCCTCTCTCCCATCTTTTTTTCTTTTACTTTATGCAAAATAATTTTTGGGGGATCTTTCTTCCCAATCTCTCCCTCCTTGTGAGATCTACCGCCCTTTCACCGTTTCTCGTCGCAGAAACCACCATCACTGTAATAACCCGACCCTCATGTTTGTTTTTGGTATATTTTCGCATTTTTATTAGTGTATTTGGAACCTCCCTATTTTATTTTGGGGTATTGATTGCGGTGGTAATATGATGGTAAGGTAAGATTGGACCAAAAACTTTAATTCGACCAAATCGCCCATGATCAGCTGTTACTCTTTTGCCCTTTTCTTTTTCCACATTTAGAATTTGGATGTGAGGTTAGAACCATTGGAAAGCTTATTTTCGGGGCATCAATTTGGGCACAAGAACGACCTAAAACGGAGTCCCGATGAGAGAGTTATACCCGTTTGAAGTTTTCATACCTGTGCTGGAAGCAGAGCCGCCGCACGAGCGGGAAAGGGCGCCGCACGTGCGGTCTGTGCGGGACAGCAGCTCCAAAAACGGGATTTTTGGACCATTTCTTGTAATTTCTTTTCCTCTCTTCTTCTCCCCTCTTCCATGTCCGAAACCCTAACTTCTAAAACCTTGATTTCCTCCACTTTTAATAACAAATCAACCACGGATCTTGCATCAAGGATGGAGGATAAGAGGAGATCACCACTTTCTACCGATTGGAATTTCGAAATTTTTGAGGTATGTTGGAATTCTATTATGGGGTTTAGATTATGGTGTATGGCTTATGGATTATGGACCTAGGGTGCCTAATAATGGGAAGATTTGAAATAAAAAGTAATGGGTTAAGAAGATTCAACTTTTATTTGAAATTTGTAGATTTCTTAGAAACCCTAGGTTGATTTTTGATGCTAATCAATGATTTGGCCCAAATTGATAGTTGAATCATGAAAGTGGTAGGTTGAATTAGATGTGGTCAAGTTTAATTGCAATTTGGTTATGTTTGAAAATTATGTTTAAAATTTGCGATTGAACTTTGTTAAATGCATTGTACTTTATGTTTTAATAAAAGGGAAATTGGGGGAAGAGACTTGTTGATAATATGGATGATATGAATTCGATTATGGAATGTTAAAATGGAATTTAAGAATTCCTTTTGAGATATGTTGAATTATATAATGTTGAGTTGAATCATGTTGCCTATGTTGATATTAATTTTGTTGTGACCTAAAATGTGAAGTTTTCAAGAATGGGTTTAATCCCGAATCATTTTACTAAATAGTTGTGGGCTTGCTTAATTATTAAATCAAGAGAATGATTTAATAGGATTTCTTTCTAGGGATGGGGAAATGTTTGGTTTTGGTGAAAACATTAGAAATTTAAGGAGTTTTGGGGACATGGAAATGTTCATAAAAATCCTTTCTTTCTTTGAATAGAAGATGAATGGGTGTAAATGCCATAATGTGTTTTGTAAGACTAGTAATCTTTTATATATATATTGAGTTGGAGAGTTGAAGAAGTAGGTTTGAAAACTTCATGCTGCAAAATATTGTTTGCTCTGTTTTATGTGCTTAACCCTCTGGTATTTCTAGAATTTGTGTTTGATGCCCTTAATGGACAAGTTGTGTACATGTGTAGGGCATAACCCGAGAAGGACAAGCACTCCGTTATAGCACTGTGAGTAGTAGTACGCTTTACTACAGATAATGATTGTCTTAGCATTCTGTTGATGGTAATTATGCAAATGTTCTTAATGGTAACACATGAATGTTCTTAATGTTTAATACATGAATGTTCTTAATGTTAATGCATGAAAAGTTAATGACAACATGTTATAAGGGCTTAAGGCCATATGTTTCAAGGGCCATGTGCCACAAGTTTCAAGTATGTTTCAAGGGCCATGTGCCACAAGTTTCAAGTATGCTTCAAGGGCCTCGTGCCATAAGTTTCAATCATGTTTCAAGGGCCTAGTGCCACATGTTTTAAGGGCCTTGTGCCATCATGTTTCAAGGGCTTAACGCCAATTTTCAAGGGCATTCTTAATGCCAATTTACATGGGCTTAACGCCAATTTTCAAGGGCATTTTTAATGCCAATTTACAAGGGCTTAACGCCAACTTTCAAGGGCATTTTTAATGCCAATTTACAAGGGCATTCTTAATGCCACCTTTCAAGGGCTTTATGCCACCTTCCAAGGGCTTTATGCCAATGTTTAAGGGCTTATGCCGCACCATTCAAGGGCTTTAAGCCAACCAGTATGTTCAAGCTGATATATTTCAAGAAAGAGCCTATAAAGTGAAACAGACTCAGACAAATCATGTGGACTTTGCATTGTATGCTTAAGTATATGTTTTAATGTTTGGTAAACATATGTTTTAAAGATTGATAGGTATATGTTTTGAAGCTTAGTAAGTATATGTGTTGAAACTTGGTAAGTATCCAAGGGCTTTGTGCCACTATGTTAATGGGCTTCATGCCACCATGATTAAGGGTTTGTGCCACATTATACAAGGATAATAATCCAAAACATTATATCCAAGCCAATATGTTTCATGATAAGATCTAAGTCTATAATGAATAAGAACAGATTCAGATTCGTATTGTGACCGCTGCATTAATATACGAAGGTGCATGTTTGAAGCTTTGAATACCAGGTTGGAACTTTACTTGGCATTGTAGAATTGCAGAAATTGTATGGTCCGCTCGAGCGGAGACCCATTTTCAGGAACATTCGAAAAGTTGCATTTAGTTCGTATGTCTATCTTCACTTATTTCCAAAGCATGTCAGACACAATTTATGGTTCAATAAATATTGAGAAGTTACGAATCCATGTGTACTTCTATTATACAATGTTTCAACTTAAGCAGTATTTTATTTATGTATTACTATTCACTGAGCTTGGCTCACCCTCTGTATGTCTGTTCCTGTAGGTAACCAACCAGGAGGTCAGTCTTAACCCAGGACGTTCATTCCCTTTTGTCAGCCTCAGCCTTTATGAGTCCAGGCACTAAGCGAGATCACTCAGTTTTATGAAGCCTTGTTAATACATTGTCTTGTTTTTTTTTGATTACTCATTTAAGGTTAAATGTCCATGACTTCAAGGTTTTTGTATATGCCCAATCTTAGGGCGGGGGCTGTATATATATATATCTATATGACTGATGCTCACAGTATAATTTTGGCCTGTGACTGGTTATTATAATGTATATATTGCATGTGATCCTGGCATATTAGGAGTAGCTCAATGGGATTTGTTATTATGTTAAATTTTAATGCTTCCGCCAAGGCCCCATATATTACATATAACAGGTTAAGTGTCCGTTTTCTGAAGTGGTCATGCCCAAACTTCTAGGGGCGGGTTTGGGGCGTGACAGGTGGTATCAGAGCACGCGTTGCTATCCCACACACGATCCATTGAGCTTTAGGATGTCTAGAAAAGACTTAGGCATCATGCATGACATCCTTAATGCATATGAAGAAATTGATAGCAACGGTACTGGTGCATGTATATAGCTAACCATTATGTGTCGGTTGTACATTCCTTGTGGATATTGTGATTGATTGCTATGCAGAACATGGAAGACCTGCAGATGAGATTAAATCAATCAAGTTGCGCAGCGGAAGCGTGGTAAGGATTCGAGCTAGTCGGTAAGACAATTTATATGCAATGATTAGATGAAATGTGAGTTATCATGGGAATAATGATAATATGAATGGGCTTTTAGTATCTGCTTAAGTGACTTGATTAAATTCTAAGTACAAAATATTCCTAAGATCAAAGGAAATGCTATATGTATGATACTCTTAATTATGTTTTCCTTGCCATAACCATGTCGAGATTCGTGATTTTAAGAATTTATTGTATTTGAATATTTCCATAAGATGTGTTTTGTGTAAGGATTGAAATTGTGTTACGTACGACCGATGCTAAGAAAAAGTCAGGCATGTAGTGACCCCCTTAAAGTTGTGAAAAGGATCAAGTAATTGTGACTTTGCTTCTTTAATAAATAAGTTATACTGACGAGTTAGTTAATGATCTTAAAAGAGTATGTAAGTAATATGATTTTGTGAATTAGGGAAGGAGTAGTGTTTGTGTGTAACTGGAATTTGATTATGGGAATCTATAACCATAATTCTGTCTGTACTCTGCCCTCTGTAATCTATAATCTGCAACCTGCAATCTGATAATTTGCTGCCAGAACGAAAACCCTACCTATGGGTATTAATGATTGAGAAATCATCTCTGTAGTATATTTCTGTGAATATATGTAAAGGTTGGATATTGCAATTTGATCCTTTATTGCTTATTGGAAGACCATAATGTAAATTATTCTGTACGACACTGGGCATTTCGACAGAAACAAATAGTTATGAGGGGATAATCCATAATGATGAAGGGCTAGCGATACGTACGGGGTATCCACTTCCTCTTGCATGTTATACAAATTTGTACAGTATGCACTACATGATTAAAGCACTTTATCGTTATACTGTTGAATTTCTAGATCTTATGGAACCCTAATGGATGTGATTATAGTATATTTACTGGAATTATGACCCTATAAATGGACTTAACAAGACTTACGTATGTGGAATATTGAAATGATTAAAGGAGAGGCCAAATTAAGAAGAATGTTTCTTATACAATACATTTTATTATTGTTGACAAAGAATACTAACATTTTATGCAAGATATCTATAGTGATTCATGACGAACCAAGGGAACGTATAAGCACTATGAAATCATGATATCCACGTATCTTTGTACCCATTGAATTTGTAAATGTGCTTATCTCTCATTAGTAATTATCAGGAACGCCTTGTGAAATTTAAGTTAACTATGTTGACTCATGTGAATGATGTAACGGCTACTAGTAGTACTCTGCTAAGTACAAGTTAAATATGGTAACAAATATGAACGAACAAACAAAGGTGTATGCCTCTATATACTATTACTAGATCAAATGAACTACGCTATTCCTTAACAAATAATTAGCTAAGACCACGGATTTTCCTGCTAAGTATTATGATAAACAACGGATTGACTTATGGATGGCTCAATCCAAAGACAAAATTAAATATTGGTGACCTTGTCATGTAAACCACATTATGATGTAACCTGTTCTGTCTTGGCTAAGTGTCCTGTAATGACATGATATAACAAAAAATGTTCTATGTTCTACTATGTTACGTTTTGAAGTAAAGAACAGTTGGCCGTATATGTAAAGTATTCATGACATCCGTAGCACACGACCCTTACCCGGAGGTAATAATATCGTGTTTTCAAGTATGTTACAAGTATACGCATGTTATAAGTTCAAGTATATACAAGTTTATGTATGTTGTAAGTATACGTCTGTTACAAGTTTCAAGTATGTTACAAGCTTAAGAATGAAACAAGTTTACGTATGTTACCAGTTTATGTATGTACATGTTCAAGTATGTTACAAGTTTACAATGTTAGGGGATTCCTTTATGGAACAAAAAAAAAAAAAAGAATACTTATTATTGATTTGCTAGCACTATTACAGTGGCAAGTATAAGCAAGTATGATAGTTACGTTATATGTTTTTATTGCTCATATTCAAACTTAGGATATTCTGATTAAGTGTCTCTCATGGCGTACTTACAGGATATTGTAAAAGTGTATGATGCTAAGTTATGATATTATTGTAACTGTTGGATTTGGACTATGGTTCTCCTTGCGTTACGGTATTTCTTTCCATTATTCTGACTTTGTCCAAATTCGTATATGTGGTTTTTGGGTCCATATAACATTACGAATTTGATATGTTTACGGAAATAGAGAGTACTAAGAACCAATGTGAAGCTAGTGACTATATGCTTACGCAGCTTATTATGCCTGTTGGAATGATGCATACCTTGTTAAATGGACGGAACCTTGTGGATGGCTTTGGTATTTAATTTCATGATGCATTATATGATATGAATCTAATTACATAGTTGATTTTTGTGATGATGATAGACCCTACCTATTGAGGATGTTATGTCTTACATATTCTGCAATGGACTCGTGTAATCTTATCTTCCTTATCGCAATAAGTGTGGGATTACCCTGTGAATTGTTCGAACCAGAGTATGCTAATATTTATGAAAGAATTGAACAATAATGTGAGACTGAGATTTCTACTTTTTCATGTGGTAAAACAAGTTTGGAGGACCAAACTTATTTAAGGGGGGGAGAGTGTAATAACCCGACCCTCATGTTTGTTTTTGGTATATTTTCGCATTTTTATTAGTGTATTTGGAACCTCCCTATTTTATTTTGGGGTATTGATTGCGGTGGTAATATGATGGTAAGGTAAGATTGGACCAAAAACTTTAATTCGACCAAATCGCCCATGATCAGCTGTTACTCTTTTGCCCTTTTCTTTTTCCACATTTAGAATTTGGATGTGAGGTTAGAACCATTGGAAAGCTTATTTTCGGGGCATCAATTTGGGCACAAGAACGACCTAAAACGGAGTCCCGATGAGAGAGTTATACCCGTTTGAAGTTTTCATACCTGTGCTGGAAGCAGAGCCGCCGCACGAGCGGGAAAGGGCGCCGCACGTGCGGTCTGTGCGGGACAGCAGCTCCAAAAACGGGATTTTTGGACCATTTCTTGTAATTTCTTTTCCTCTCTTCTTCTCCCCTCTTCCATGTCCGAAACCCTAACTTCTAAAACCTTGATTTCCTCCACTTTTAATAACAAATCAACCACGGATCTTGCATCAAGGATGGAGGATAAGAGGAGATCACCACTTTCTACCGATTGGAATTTCGAAATTTTTGAGGTATGTTGGAATTCTATTATGGGGTTTAGATTATGGTGTATGGCTTATGGATTATGGACCTAGGGTGCCTAATAATGGGAAGATTTGAAATAAAAAGTAATGGGTTAAGAAGATTCAACTTTTATTTGAAATTTGTAGATTTCTTAGAAACCCTAGGTTGATTTTTGATGCTAATCAATGATTTGGCCCAAATTGATAGTTGAATCATGAAAGTGGTAGGTTGAATTAGATGTGGTCAAGTTTAATTGCAATTTGGTTATGTTTGAAAATTATGTTTAAAATTTGCGATTGAACTTTGTTAAATGCATTGTACTTTATGTTTTAATAAAAGGGAAATTGGGGGAAGAGACTTGTTGATAATATGGATGATATGAATTCGATTATGGAATGTTAAAATGGAATTTAAGAATTCCTTTTGAGATATGTTGAATTATATAATGTTGAGTTGAATCATGTTGCCTATGTTGATATTAATTTTGTTGTGACCTAAAATGTGAAGTTTTCAAGAATGGGTTTAATCCCGAATCATTTTACTAAATAGTTGTGGGCTTGCTTAATTATTAAATCAAGAGAATGATTTAATAGGATTTCTTTCTAGGGATGGGGAAATGTTTGGTTTTGGTGAAAACATTAGAAATTTAAGGAGTTTTGGGGACATGGAAATGTTCATAAAAATCCTTTCTTTCTTTGAATAGAAGATGAATGGGTGTAAATGCCATAATGTGTTTTGTAAGACTAGTAATCTTTTATATATATATTGAGTTGGAGAGTTGAAGAAGTAGGTTTGAAAACTTCATGCTGCAAAATATTGTTTGCTCTGTTTTATGTGCTTAACCCTCTGGTATTTCTGGAATTTGTGTTTGATGCCCTTAATGGACAAGTTGTGTACATGTGTAGGGCATAACCCGAGAAGGACAAGCACTCCGTTATAGCACTGTGAGTAGTAGTACGCTTTACTACAGATAATGATTGTCTTAGCATTCTGTTGATGGTAATTATGCAAATGTTCTTAATGGTAACACATGAATGTTCTTAATGTTTAATACATGAATGTTCTTAATGTTAATGCATGAAAAGTTAATGACAACATGTTATAAGGGCTTAAGGCCATATGTTTCAAGGGCCATGTGCCACAAGTTTCAAGTATGTTTCAAGGGCCATGTGCCACAAGTTTCAAGTATGCTTCAAGGGCCTCGTGCCATAAGTTTCAATCATGTTTCAAGGGCCTAGTGCCACATGTTTTAAGGGCCTTGTGCCATCATGTTTCAAGGGCTTAACGCCAATTTTCAAGGGCATTCTTAATGCCAATTTACATGGGCTTAACGCCAATTTTCAAGGGCATTTTTAATGCCAATTTACAAGGGCTTAACGCCAACTTTCAAGGGCATTTTTAATGCCAATTTACAAGGGCATTCTTAATGCCACCTTTCAAGGGCTTTATGCCACCTTCCAAGGGCTTTATGCCAATGTTTAAGGGCTTATGCCGCACCATTCAAGGGCTTTAAGCCAACCAGTATGTTCAAGCTGATATATTTCAAGAAAGAGCCTATAAAGTGAAACAGACTCAGACAAATCATGTGGACTTTGCATTGTATGCTTAAGTATATGTTTTAATGTTTGGTAAACATATGTTTTAAAGATTGATAGGTATATGTTTTGAAGCTTAGTAAGTATATGTGTTGAAACTTGGTAAGTATCCAAGGGCTTTGTGCCACTATGTTAATGGGCTTCATGCCACCATGATTAAGGGTTTGTGCCACATTATACAAGGATAATAATCCAAAACATTATATCCAAGCCAATATGTTTCATGATAAGATCTAAGTCTATAATGAATAAGAACAGATTCAGATTCGTATTGTGACCGCTGCATTAATATACGAAGGTGCATGTTTGAAGCTTTGAATACCAGGTTGGAACTTTACTTGGCATTGTAGAATTGCAGAAATTGTATGGTCCGCTCGAGCGGAGACCCATTTTCAGGAACATTCGAAAAGTTGCATTTAGTTCGTATGTCTATCTTCACTTATTTCCAAAGCATGTCAGACACAATTTATGGTTCAATAAATATTGAGAAGTTACGAATCCATGTGTACTTCTATTATACAATGTTTCAACTTAAGCAGTATTTTATTTATGTATTACTATTCACTGAGCTTGGCTCACCCTCTGTATGTCTGTTCCTGTAGGTAACCAACCAGGAGGTCAGTCTTAACCCAGGACGTTCATTCCCTTTTGTCAGCCTCAGCCTTTATGAGTCCAGGCACTAAGCGAGATCACTCAGTTTTATGAAGCCTTGTTAATACATTGTCTTGTTTTTTTTTGATTACTCATTTAAGGTTAAATGTCCATGACTTCAAGGTTTTTGTATATGCCCAATCTTAGGGCGGGGGCTGTATATATATATATCTATATGACTGATGCTCACAGTATAATTTTGGCCTGTGACTGGTTATTATAATGTATATATTGCATGTGATCCTGGCATATTAGGAGTAGCTCAATGGGATTTGTTATTATGTTAAATTTTAATGCTTCCGCCAAGGCCCCATATATTACATATAACAGGTTAAGTGTCCGTTTTCTGAAGTGGTCATGCCCAAACTTCTAGGGGCGGGTTTGGGGCGTGACAGGTGGTATCAGAGCACGCGTTGCTATCCCACACACGATCCATTGAGCTTTAGGATGTCTAGAAAAGACTTAGGCATCATGCATGACATCCTTAATGCATATGAAGAAATTGATAGCAACGGTACTGGTGCATGTATATAGCTAACCATTATGTGTCGGTTGTACATTCCTTGTGGATATTGTGATTGATTGCTATGCAGAACATGGAAGACCTGCAGATGAGATTAAATCAATCAAGTTGCGCAGCGGAAGCGTGGTAAGGATTCGAGCTAGTCGGTAAGACAATTTATATGCAATGATTAGATGAAATGTGAGTTATCATGGGAATAATGATAATATGAATGGGCTTTTAGTATCTGCTTAAGTGACTTGATTAAATTCTAAGTACAAAATATTCCTAAGATCAAAGGAAATGCTATATGTATGATACTCTTAATTATGTTTTCCTTGCCATAACCATGTCGAGATTCGTGATTTTAAGAATTTATTGTATTTGAATATTTCCATAAGATGTGTTTTGTGTAAGGATTGAAATTGTGTTACGTACGACCGATGCTAAGAAAAAGTCAGGCATGTAGTGACCCCCTTAAAGTTGTGAAAAGGATCAAGTAATTGTGACTTTGCTTCTTTAATAAATAAGTTATACTGACGAGTTAGTTAATGATCTTAAAAGAGTATGTAAGTAATATGATTTTGTGAATTAGGGAAGGAGTAGTGTTTGTGTGTAACTGGAATTTGATTATGGGAATCTATAACCATAATTCTGTCTGTACTCTGCCCTCTGTAATCTATAATCTGCAACCTGCAATCTGATAATTTGCTGCCAGAACGAAAACCCTACCTATGGGTATTAATGATTGAGAAATCATCTCTGTAGTATATTTCTGTGAATATATGTAAAGGTTGGATATTGCAATTTGATCCTTTATTGCTTATTGGAAGACCATAATGTAAATTATTCTGTACGACACTGGGCATTTCGACAGAAACAAATAGTTATGAGGGGATAATCCATAATGATGAAGGGCTAGCGATACGTACGGGGTATCCACTTCCTCTTGCATGTTATACAAATTTGTACAGTATGCACTACATGATTAAAGCACTTTATCGTTATACTGTTGAATTTCTAGATCTTATGGAACCCTAATGGATGTGATTATAGTATATTTACTGGAATTATGACCCTATAAATGGACTTAACAAGACTTACGTATGTGGAATATTGAAATGATTAAAGGAGAGGCCAAATTAAGAAGAATGTTTCTTATACAATACATTTTATTATTGTTGACAAAGAATACTAACATTTTATGCAAGATATCTATAGTGATTCATGACGAACCAAGGGAACGTATAAGCACTATGAAATCATGATATCCACGTATCTTTGTACCCATTGAATTTGTAAATGTGCTTATCTCTCATTAGTAATTATCAGGAACGCCTTGTGAAATTTAAGTTAACTATGTTGACTCATGTGAATGATGTAACGGCTACTAGTAGTACTCTGCTAAGTACAAGTTAAATATGGTAACAAATATGAACGAACAAACAAAGGTGTATGCCTCTATATACTATTACTAGATCAAATGAACTACGCTATTCCTTAACAAATAATTAGCTAAGACCACGGATTTTCCTGCTAAGTATTATGATAAACAACGGATTGACTTATGGATGGCTCAATCCAAAGACAAAATTAAATATTGGTGACCTTGTCATGTAAACCACATTATGATGTAACCTGTTCTGTCTTGGCTAAGTGTCCTGTAATGACATGATATAACAAAAAATGTTCTATGTTCTACTATGTTACGTTTTGAAGTAAAGAACAGTTGGCCGTATATGTAAAGTATTCATGACATCCGTAGCACACGACCCTTACCCGGAGGTAATAATATCGTGTTTTCAAGTATGTTACAAGTATACGCATGTTATAAGTTCAAGTATATACAAGTTTATGTATGTTGTAAGTATACGTCTGTTACAAGTTTCAAGTATGTTACAAGCTTAAGAATGAAACAAGTTTACGTATGTTACCAGTTTATGTATGTACATGTTCAAGTATGTTACAAGTTTACAATGTTAGGGGATTCCTTTATGGAACAAAAAAAAAAAAAGAATACTTATTATTGATTTGCTAGCACTATTACAGTGGCAAGTATAAGCAAGTATGATAGTTACGTTATATGTTTTTATTGCTCATATTCAAACTTAGGATATTCTGATTAAGTGTCTCTCATGGCGTACTTACAGGATATTGTAAAAGTGTATGATGCTAAGTTATGATATTATTGTAACTGTTGGATTTGGACTATGGTTCTCCTTGCGTTACGGTATTTCTTTCCATTATTCTGACTTTGTCCAAATTCGTATATGTGGTTTTTGGGTCCATATAACATTACGAATTTGATATGTTTACGGAAATAGAGAGTACTAAGAACCAATGTGAAGCTAGTGACTATATGCTTACGCAGCTTATTATGCCTGTTGGAATGATGCATACCTTGTTAAATGGACGGAACCTTGTGGATGGCTTTGGTATTTAATTTCATGATGCATTATATGATATGAATCTAATTACATAGTTGATTTTTGTGATGATGATAGACCCTACCTATTGAGGATGTTATGTCTTACATATTCTGCAATGGACTCGTGTAATCTTATCTTCCTTATCGCAATAAGTGTGGGATTACCCTGTGAATTGTTCGAACCAGAGTATGCTAATATTTATGAAAGAATTGAACAATAATGTGAGACTGAGATTTCTACTTTTTCATGTGGTAAAACAAGTTTGGAGGACCAAACTTATTTAAGGGGGGGAGAGTGTAATAACCCGACCCTCATGTTTGTTTTTGGTATATTTTCGCATTTTTATTAGTGTATTTGGAACCTCCCTATTTTATTTTGGGGTATTGATTGCGGTGGTAATATGATGGTAAGGTAAGATTGGACCAAAAACTTTAATTCGACCAAATCGCCCATGATCAGCTGTTACTCTTTTGCCCTTTTCTTTTTCCACATTTAGAATTTGGATGTGAGGTTAGAACCATTGGAAAGCTTATTTTCGGGGCATCAATTTGGGCACAAGAACGACCTAAAACGGAGTCCCGATGAGAGAGTTATACCCGTTTGAAGTTTTCATACCTGTGCTGGAAGCAGAGCCGCCGCACGAGCGGGAAAGGGCGCCGCACGTGCGGTCTGTGCGGGACAGCAGCTCCAAAAACGGGATTTTTGGACCATTTCTTGTAATTTCTTTTCCTCTCTTCTTCTCCCCTCTTCCATGTCCGAAACCCTAACTTCTAAAACCTTGATTTCCTCCACTTTTAATAACAAATCAACCACGGATCTTGCATCAAGGATGGAGGATAAGAGGAGATCACCACTTTCTACCGATTGGAATTTCGAAATTTTTGAGGTATGTTGGAATTCTATTATGGGGTTTAGATTATGGTGTATGGCTTATGGATTATGGACCTAGGGTGCCTAATAATGGGAAGATTTGAAATAAAAAGTAATGGGTTAAGAAGATTCAACTTTTATTTGAAATTTGTAGATTTCTTAGAAACCCTAGGTTGATTTTTGATGCTAATCAATGATTTGGCCCAAATTGATAGTTGAATCATGAAAGTGGTAGGTTGAATTAGATGTGGTCAAGTTTAATTGCAATTTGGTTATGTTTGAAAATTATGTTTAAAATTTGCGATTGAACTTTGTTAAATGCATTGTACTTTATGTTTTAATAAAAGGGAAATTGGGGGAAGAGACTTGTTGATAATATGGATGATATGAATTCGATTATGGAATGTTAAATGGAATTTAAGAATTCCTTTTGAGATATGTTGAATTATATAATGTTGAGTTGAATCATGTTGCCTATGTTGATATTAATTTTGTTGTGACCTAAAATGTGAAGTTTTCAAGAATGGGTTTAATCCCGAATCATTTTACTAAATAGTTGTGGGCTTGCTTAATTATTAAATCAAGAGAATGATTTAATAGGATTTCTTTCTAGGGATGGGGAAATGTTTGGTTTTGGTGAAAACATTAGAAATTTAAGGAGTTTTGGGGACATGGAAATGTTCATAAAAATCCTTTCTTTCTTTGAATAGAAGATGAATGGGTGTAAATGCCATAATGTGTTTTGTAAGACTAGTAATCTTTTATATATATATTGAGTTGGAGAGTTGAAGAAGTAGGTTTGAAAACTTCATGCTGCAAAATATTGTTTGCTCTGTTTTATGTGCTTAACCCTCTGGTATTTCTGGAATTTGTGTTTGATGCCCTTAATGGACAAGTTGTGTACATGTGTAGGGCATAACCCGAGAAGGACAAGCACTCCGTTATAGCACTGTGAGTAGTAGTACGCTTTACTACAGATAATGATTGTCTTAGCATTCTGTTGATGGTAATTATGCAAATGTTCTTAATGGTAACACATGAATGTTCTTAATGTTTAATACATGAATGTTCTTAATGTTAATGCATGAAAAGTTAATGACAACATGTTATAAGGGCTTAAGGCCATATGTTTCAAGGGCCATGTGCCACAAGTTTCAAGTATGTTTCAAGGGCCATGTGCCACAAGTTTCAAGTATGCTTCAAGGGCCTCGTGCCATAAGTTTCAATCATGTTTCAAGGGCCTAGCGCCACATGTTTTAAGGGCCTTGTGCCATCATGTTTCAAGGGCTTAACGCCAATTTTCAAGGGCATTCTTAATGCCAATTTACAAGGGCTTAACGCCAATTTTCAAGGGCATTTTTAATGCCAATTTACAAGGGCTTAACGCCAATTTACAAGGGCATTCTTAATGCCAATTTTCAAGGGCTTTATGCCACCTTCCAAGGGCTTTATGCCAATGTTTAAGGGCTTATGCCGCACCATTCAAGGGCTTTAAGCCAACCATTGTGTTCAAGCTGATATATTTCAAGAAAGGACCTATAAAGTGAAACAGACTCAGACAAATCATGTGGACTTTGCATTGTATGCTTAGGTATATGTTTTAAAGTTTGGTAAACATATGTTTTAAAGATTGATAGGTATATGTTTTGAAGCTTAGTAAGTATATGTGTTGAAACTTGGTAAGTATCCAAGGGCTTTGTGCCACTATGTTAATGGGCTTCATGCCACCATGATTAAGGGTTTGTGCCACATTATACAAGGATAATAATCCAAAACATTATATCCAAGCCAATATGTTTCATGATAAGATCTAAGTCTATAATGAATAAGAACAGATTCAGATTCGTATTGTGACCGCTGCATTAATATACGAAGGTGCATGTTTGAAGCTTTGAATACCAGGTTGGAACTTTACTTGGCATTGTAGAATTGCAGAAATTGTATGGTCCGCTCGAGCGGAGACCCATTTTCAGGAACATTCGAAAAGTTGCATTTAGTTCGTATGTCTATCTTCACTTATTTCCAAAGCATGTCAGACACAATTTATGGTTCAATAAATATTGAGAAGTTACGAATCCATGTGTACTTCTATTATACAATGTTTCAACTTAAGCAGTATTTTATTTATGTATTACTATTCACTGAGCTTGGCTCACCCTCTGTATGTCTGTTCCTGTAGGTAACCAACCAGGAGGTCAGTCTTAACCCAGGACGTTCATTCCCTTTTGTCAGCCTCAGCCTTTATGAGTCCAGGCACTAAGCGAGATCACTCAGTTTTATGAAGCCTTGTTAATACATTGTCTTGTTTTTTTTTGATTACTCATTTAAGGTTAAATGTCCATGACTTCAAGGTTTTTGTATATGCCCAATCTTAGGGCGGGGGCTGTATATATATATATCTATATGACTGATGCTCACAGTATAATTTTGGCCTGTGACTGGTTATTATAATGTATATATTGCATGTGATCCTGGCATATTAGGAGTAGCTCAATGGGATTTGTTATTATGTTAAATTTTAATGCTTCCGCCAAGGCCCCATATATTACATATAACAGGTTAAGTGTCCGTTTTCTGAAGTGGTCATGCCCAAACTTCTAGGGGCGGGTTTGGGGCGTGACAGGTGGTATCAGAGCACGCGTTGCTATCCCACACACGATCCATTGAGCTTTAGGATGTCTAGAAAAGACTTAGGCATCATGCATGACATCCTTAATGCATATGAAGAAATTGATAGCAACGGTACTGGTGCATGTATATAGCTAACCATTATGTGTCGGTTGTACATTCCTTGTGGATATTGTGATTGATTGCTATGCAGAACATGGAAGACCTGCAGATGAGATTAAATCAATCAAGTTGCGCAGCGGAAGCGTGGTAAGGATTCGAGCTAGTCGGTAAGACAATTTATATGCAATGATTAGATGAAATGTGAGTTATCATGGGAATAATGATAATATGAATGGGCTTTTAGTATCTGCTTAAGTGACTTGATTAAATTCTAAGTACAAAATATTCCTAAGATCAAAGGAAATGCTATATGTATGATACTCTTAATTATGTTTTCCTTGCCATAACCATGTCGAGATTCGTGATTTTAAGAATTTATTGTATTTGAATATTTCCATAAGATGTGTTTTGTGTAAGGATTGAAATTGTGTTACGTACGACCGATGCTAAGAAAAAGTCAGGCATGTAGTGACCCCCTTAAAGTTGTGAAAAGGATCAAGTAATTGTGACTTTGCTTCTTTAATAAATAAGTTATACTGACGAGTTAGTTAATGATCTTAAAAGAGTATGTAAGTAATATGATTTTGTGAATTAGGGAAGGAGTAGTGTTTGTGTGTAACTGGAATTTGATTATGGGAATCTATAACCATAATTCTGTCTGTACTCTGCCCTCTGTAATCTATAATCTGCAACCTGCAATCTGATAATTTGCTGCCAGAACGAAAACCCTACCTATGGGTATTAATGATTGAGAAATCATCTCTGTAGTATATTTCTGTGAATATATGTAAAGGTTGGATATTGCAATTTGATCCTTTATTGCTTATTGGAAGACCATAATGTAAATTATTCTGTACGACACTGGGCATTTCGACAGAAACAAATAGTTATGAGGGGATAATCCATAATGATGAAGGGCTAGCGATACGTACGGGGTATCCACTTCCTCTTGCATGTTATACAAATTTGTACAGTATGCACTACATGATTAAAGCACTTTATCGTTATACTGTTGAATTTCTAGATCTTATGGAACCCTAATGGATGTGATTATAGTATATTTACTGGAATTATGACCCTATAAATGGACTTAACAAGACTTACGTATGTGGAATATTGAAATGATTAAAGGAGAGGCCAAATTAAGAAGAATGTTTCTTATACAATACATTTTATTATTGTTGACAAAGAATACTAACATTTTATGCAAGATATCTATAGTGATTCATGACGAACCAAGGGAACGTATAAGCACTATGAAATCATGATATCCACGTATCTTTGTACCCATTGAATTTGTAAATGTGCTTATCTCTCATTAGTAATTATCAGGAACGCCTTGTGAAATTTAAGTTAACTATGTTGACTCATGTGAATGATGTAACGGCTACTAGTAGTACTCTGCTAAGTACAAGTTAAATATGGTAACAAATATGAACGAACAAACAAAGGTGTATGCCTCTATATACTATTACTAGATCAAATGAACTACGCTATTCCTTAACAAATAATTAGCTAAGACCACGGATTTACCTGCTAAGTATTATGATAAACAACGGATTGACTTATGGATGGCTCAATCCAAAGACAAAATTAAATATTGGTGACCTTGTCATGTAAACCACATTATGATGTAACCTGTTCTGTCTTGGCTAAGTGTCCTGTAATGACATGATATAACAAAAAATGTTCTATGTTCTACTATGTTACGTTTTGAAGTAAAGAACAGTTGGCCGTATATGTAAAGTATTCATGACATCCGTAGCACACGACCCTTACCCGGAGGTAATAATATCGTGTTTTCAAGTATGTTACAAGTATACGCATGTTATAAGTTCAAGTATATACAAGTTTATGTATGTTGTAAGTATACGTCTGTTACAAGTTTCAAGTATGTTACAAGCTTAAGAATGAAACAAGTTTACGTATGTTACCAGTTTATGTATGTACATGTTCAAGTATGTTACAAGTTTACAATGTTAGGGGATTCCTTTATGGAACAAAAAAAAAAAAAAGAATACTTATTATTGATTTGCTAGCACTATTACAGTGGCAAGTATAAGCAAGTATGATAGTTACGTTATATGTTTTTATTGCTCATATTCAAACTTAGGATATTCTGATTAAGTGTCTCTCATGGCGTACTTACAGGATATTGTAAAAGTGTATGATGCTAAGTTATGATATTATTGTAACTGTTGGATTTGGACTATGGTTCTCCTTGCGTTACGGTATTTCTTTCCATTATTCTGACTTTGTCCAAATTCGTATATGTGGTTTTTGGGTCCATATAACATTACGAATTTGATATGTTTACGGAAATAGAGAGTACTAAGAACCAATGTGAAGCTAGTGACTATATGCTTACGCAGCTTATTATGCCTGTTGGAATGATGCATACCTTGTTAAATGGACGGAACCTTGTGGATGGCTTTGGTATTTAATTTCATGATGCATTATATGATATGAATCTAATTACATAGTTGATTTTTGTGATGATGATAGACCCTACCTATTGAGGATGTTATGTCTTACATATTCTGCAATGGACTCGTGTAATCTTATCTTCCTTATCGCAATAAGTGTGGGATTACCCTGTGAATTGTTCGAACCAGAGTATGCTAATATTTATGAAAGAATTGAACAATAATGTGAGACTGAGATTTCTACTTTTTCATGTGGTAAAACAAGTTTGGAGGACCAAACTTATTTAAGGGGGGGAGAGTGTAATAACCCGACCCTCATGTTTGTTTTTGGTATATTTTCGCATTTTTATTAGTGTATTTGGAACCTCCCTATTTTATTTTGGGGTATTGATTGCGGTGGTAATATGATGGTAAGGTAAGATTGGACCAAAAACTTTAATTCGACCAAATCGCCCATGATCAGCTGTTACTCTTTTGCCCTTTTCTTTTTCCACATTTAGAATTTGGATGTGAGGTTAGAACCATTGGAAAGCTTATTTTCGGGGCATCAATTTGGGCACAAGAACGACCTAAAACGGAGTCCCGATGAGAGAGTTATACCCGTTTGAAGTTTTCATACCTGTGCTGGAAGCAGAGCCGCCGCACGAGCGGGAAAGGGCGCCGCACGTGCGGTCTGTGCGGGACAGCAGCTCCAAAAACGGGATTTTTGGACCATTTCTTGTAATTTCTTTTCCTCTCTTCTTCTCCCCTCTTCCATGTCCGAAACCCTAACTTCTAAAACCTTGATTTCCTCCACTTTTAATAACAAATCAACCACGGATCTTGCATCAAGGATGGAGGATAAGAGGAGATCACCACTTTCTACCGATTGGAATTTCGAAATTTTTGAGGTATGTTGGAATTCTATTATGGGGTTTAGATTATGGTGTATGGCTTATGGATTATGGACCTAGGGTGCCTAATAATGGGAAGATTTGAAATAAAAAGTAATGGGTTAAGAAGATTCAACTTTTATTTGAAATTTGTAGATTTCTTAGAAACCCTAGGTTGATTTTTGATGCTAATCAATGATTTGGCCCAAATTGATAGTTGAATCATGAAAGTGGTAGGTTGAATTAGATGTGGTCAAGTTTAATTGCAATTTGGTTATGTTTGAAAATTATGTTTAAAATTTGCGATTGAACTTTGTTAAATGCATTGTACTTTATGTTTTAATAAAAGGGAAATTGGGGGAAGAGACTTGTTGATAATATGGATGATATGAATTCGATTATGGAATGTTAAAATGGAATTTAAGAATTCCTTTTGAGATATGTTGAATTATATAATGTTGAGTTGAATCATGTTGCCTATGTTGATATTAATTTTGTTGTGACCTAAAATGTGAAGTTTTCAAGAATGGGTTTAATCCCGAATCATTTTACTAAATAGTTGTGGGCTTGCTTAATTATTAAATCAAGAGAATGATTTAATAGGATTTCTTTCTAGGGATGGGGAAATGTTTGGTTTTGGTGAAAACATTAGAAATTTAAGGAGTTTTGGGGACATGGAAATGTTCATAAAAATCCTTTCTTTCTTTGAATAGAAGATGAATGGGTGTAAATGCCATAATGTGTTTTGTAAGACTAGTAATCTTTTATATATATATTGAGTTGGAGAGTTGAAGAAGTAGGTTTGAAAACTTCATGCTGCAAAATATTGTTTGCTCTGTTTTATGTGCTTAACCCTCTGGTATTTCTAGAATTTGTGTTTGATGCCCTTAATGGACAAGTTGTGTACATGTGTAGGGCATAACCCGAGAAGGACAAGCACTCCGTTATAGCACTGTGAGTAGTAGTACGCTTTACTACAGATAATGATTGTCTTAGCATTCTGTTGATGGTAATTATGCAAATGTTCTTAATGGTAACACATGAATGTTCTTAATGTTTAATACATGAATGTTCTTAATGTTAATGCATGAAAAGTTAATGACAACATGTTATAAGGGCTTAAGGCCATATGTTTCAAGGGCCATGTGCCACAAGTTTCAAGTATGCTTCAAGGGCCTCGTGCCATAAGTTTCAATCATGTTTCAAGGGCCTAGTGCCACATGTTTTAAGGGCCTTGTGCCATCATGTTTCAAGGGCTTAACGCCAATTTTCAAGGGCATTCTTAATGCCAATTTACATGGGCTTAACGCCAATTTTCAAGGGCATTTTTAATGCCAATTTACAAGGGCTTAACGCCAACTTTCAAGGGCATTTTTAATGCCAATTTACAAGGGCATTCTTAATGCCACCTTTCAAGGGCTTTATGCCACCTTCCAAGGGCTTTATGCCAATGTTTAAGGGCTTATGCCGCACCATTCAAGGGCTTTAAGCCAACCAGTATGTTCAAGCTGATATATTTCAAGAAAGAGCCTATAAAGTGAAACAGACTCAGACAAATCATGTGGACTTTGCATTGTATGCTTAAGTATATGTTTTAATGTTTGGTAAACATATGTTTTAAAGATTGATAGGTATATGTTTTGAAGCTTAGTAAGTATATGTGTTGAAACTTGGTAAGTATCCAAGGGCTTTGTGCCACTATGTTAATGGGCTTCATGCCACCATGATTAAGGGTTTGTGCCACATTATACAAGGATAATAATCCAAAACATTATATCCAAGCCAATATGTTTCATGATAAGATCTAAGTCTATAATGAATAAGAACAGATTCAGATTCGTATTGTGACCGCTGCATTAATATACGAAGGTGCATGTTTGAAGCTTTGAATACCAGGTTGGAACTTTACTTGGCATTGTAGAATTGCAGAAATTGTATGGTCCGCTCGAGCGGAGACCCATTTTCAGGAACATTCGAAAAGTTGCATTTAGTTCGTATGTCTATCTTCACTTATTTCCAAAGCATGTCAGACACAATTTATGGTTCAATAAATATTGAGAAGTTACGAATCCATGTGTACTTCTATTATACAATGTTTCAACTTAAGCAGTATTTTATTTATGTATTACTATTCACTGAGCTTGGCTCACCCTCTGTATGTCTGTTCCTGTAGGTAACCAACCAGGAGGTCAGTCTTAACCCAGGACGTTCATTCCCTTTTGTCAGCCTCAGCCTTTATGAGTCCAGGCACTAAGCGAGATCACTCAGTTTTATGAAGCCTTGTTAATACATTGTCTTGTTTTTTTTTGATTACTCATTTAAGGTTAAATGTCCATGACTTCAAGGTTTTTGTATATGCCCAATCTTAGGGCGGGGGCTGTATATATATATATCTATATGACTGATGCTCACAGTATAATTTTGGCCTGTGACTGGTTATTATAATGTATATATTGCATGTGATCCTGGCATATTAGGAGTAGCTCAATGGGATTTGTTATTATGTTAAATTTTAATGCTTCCGCCAAGGCCCCATATATTACATATAACAGGTTAAGTGTCCGTTTTCTGAAGTGGTCATGCCCAAACTTCTAGGGGCGGGTTTGGGGCGTGACAATCACCACACCGCGGCCATCCTTCACCAGATCTGATAACTTCTTCCCTCCATATCTATGTTTTTAGTTTGCTTTTTGGGTTTTATTTTTGTTTTTATTATGTATTTTTGTTTGTTTGGACTCCATGGGTATGTTATTGGTAGCTTACCCTTTCTGACTAGCCTTAGTGTTGATCTCTTATGATAGCTTATGCATTATAATACGGGTTAGGATCTTGTATGATCATATCTTTGATACTATTTTAGCTTTGCCTATATGCCTCTTTGCTCATTTTTTCTTTGTTTAGAGTAAATTCTATTTGTGTTGACATAGCATCCATTGTAAATACCGTTTGACTTCTCTTTAATGAATTTTACATTGTTCAAGAAAAAAAAGAAAAAAGAAAAAAAAAAAAAGTAGAACTTAAATCAACCATCATACCATCACATGGATCACACCTCATTCTGGACTTCTTGTCAGAATGGAGAGCACTAAATTTTATTAAATTTTTCTTTTTTTATAATCGAATATCCGAACTAACTTAAGCACACTTTGATTAAACCTTAAGATTCTAAAATTAAAAATCAAACAAACCTCTAGTGACTTCAAAGTTTTGAATGTTTAATTTTTATGGATTTAAAGCCTCCGTCTTGAGTGGTAAGTCATTTGGTTATTTTCTCTATCCACTAAGCCAAACCCCTTGAGGTTAAAAACAAACAAACAAACAAGTTAGCCCCTTGGAGAGTGCTAATTTTCACACACAAATTTAAAAACAAACAAACAAAACAAGAAGATACTTCTTCATAAGCATCAACGAGCTTGGCTAGGCAACGACCTCAATTTCAGAATTAAAAAATGAAGAAGAGAAGAGTTCCATAACAGTCGATAAAAGCTTCCCTTTCTTGAATGGCTTATTCCTGTATTTTCAAAGAGACATATACAATCTATTGTTGGTATAAACCATAACAAAAGCAGGTTATTCAACAGAACTGTATCATCTTCCATTTTTTGGTCAAGTTGGCTTGGCTATCCTCACAATTCTCAAACATTAAAGCCTTCAGCACGAAGGCATTTAAGGTGAGCATCAATCCATTTTGAACAAGCAGCTTCACCATGCTCAACGATGCATTCATCTCTCAACTTCTTAGTGTCGGGGCAAGCGCAACACATCTTCTTCTTTGGCTTCATATCTGCCCCAGATGCTGTGATGGTGGGCCCCTGGTCTTTTGATGACCCTGACAGTGCTAAGGCAGAAGGGGGGTTTTGAACTGGCAGCCCAACCATTATTCTCACCAGTACCTGGAGAATACAGAATATAAAGTAGGCAGCAGGTGCAGAAGAACAGAAAAACCAATGAAGAAAATGCAAAAACCAGGGAAATGGTTGAAGCTACATAATATACAGAACAAAAGGCGAAAAAAACACAGATGATTAAATGTACATCGACAAACGTAGACTTGCATAAATAAATAAAAACCAACCCTTACTTATTGTCATAGTCATTTCAAGAATAAAAATACTATTGTGTAAAGCATATAGATGACGTAAACAACGCAACAGCCTTTTTCAGCATCAGCTCTATATAGGGCCACGCGCTTCATGAAAATGTAAGGCATTTTTCTAGCACAACATTGCATCCTAAAACCAATACTTGAAGGGAGAAAAAAAGACATGGACTTATCCACATTTGTATAAACAGCTTACAAATCCAGCTTTTAAAAAAACAAATAATAATAATAAGTTTTTGAGCTGAAAAGGCAAATAAGCTGAAAAACTAGAAAGCTTTACCGAACACCCTAACTTTTCAAAGTACAATTGTTTAAGCAATAAATTTCAAATTTTAAGCTAAATAGGGTGTCTCGTGTTTGAGTACTGCAAGCTCCTCTCAATACACATCCTTTATGACCCTTTACATATCCTCATATCAGACTTGGTGTTGCCACATTAGTATAAAGTTTTTGGCCAATCCACCTTCTGATGATGAGTATAGTCAAATACATTCAATTCAAATGGTGTCTACAATAGCTTCAAGTTGCAATTTTGGGTTGAGTTGGCCAGATGTCAACGTGACACATGAAATTGCAGGTTAAACATGCGATTTCAGAAGTTGAACCCATGATTTCAACTAGTTTATACACAACCCTTCAGTACACTACGCACAACAAAGAGCACTTCTAACACATAGAGAAAGAGAAGGGTCCAATATATATATATAGAGAGAGAGAGAGAGCACAAGGTTGTTCATAGGAGTTCAACTGGTGATGAGGAAGTGCCACTGCCACTGTTCAAAAGAGGGTTTATTGTTGAAGGGTCAAAAGGTGTGTGTTTATGAGTTTTTATTCAATTTTACCTGATACTTTCCGTCTCCAATTTTTCTGCATAGAATTTGTGTATTTGAGCACGAGGAGGATGGATGGGCAATGGCTTGGTTGACTGACGTTTGGTTGGACTCTGTATGTCTAGGATGCTTTCAATGTAAATCAAAATGGCAAGAAAATGAAATTTCAATAATGGATTTCATGTCTACATATTCAATTTTTGCATCAAACTATGCAGACAGGACAAAAATTGAAAAATACAAAGAAGGTGTTCCAGTTGGAGAAAAATTGGTTGACTTTAGACTTGATTATATTTATGGGACTGGCAGTTTTTATTTATTCATTTTTTTGTTTCTTTTCACTTTGATAAATACATTAATCCTTATACATAAAATACCTAAGATAATTGGAAGATACTTTGAACACAAAGAAACCAAATGATCAGATTATTGGACCAAAGGGAAAATGATACAAGAATATAAAAAACTATGGCATACGCTCTAGTGGATCAAAAAGTGGTACAAGGCTATGGAAAGCTACCATATTTTTCAAGTGAAATAGAATGATTGCCTCGCGTACGGTGAACATTTTGGTGAATCTGTGGCAATTCTGATGTAGTTGTTGTCGGCAATAAGTGTATTCCAGCCTTCCAGGGTCTGGTAGTGGTAGAAGGAAATGTGGGTGCACAAGGTTGAGCAAGAGAGAAACAAAAGGTCTGAAAGAGAAAAGTTTGGATTTGTGTGCTGCTCTGTTCTTCTGGAAAATTTTAGATCTGGGATTGGTAATAATGACTTGAAGGGAGAGGGTTAAAATTTATATAATGAACAGCTAACCAGATTAAACCCCTTTTGTACAGTAATATATATATTTTTTTGGATAAATAATCAAACTTTATTAGAAAGCATCACCCTTTTGTACAGTAATATTAACATTGTCCTGCAATTGCGTCAATTCATGTTACCCAAAGGTATAAAACTAGAGAGAACAAGGGATACACACATATCATGCAAAGGAGCAGGATAGTTTGTTGAAGTTCAACATAGGTACTATGAGGTAAGTGAGAGGTTTTTACAACAAATGTTGCTAAAGATATGTACAAGAATAAATAAAAAGGAAAAATAAAAGAACAAGGCAGTCCTACATTTCTTCTCTATATTCTTTGTATTTTGTTTATTTCTTTCTAACTCCATAGTTTTTTCGAGAAAAGTTCCCATCCCTCAATATCATGATTGGGCCGATCAGGCCACCAGATCATGAGTGAATAGAAAACCGAATATGTCAATAGCATTTTCTGTTCCAGCAATTTTCTAATGCTGTGTTTGGTTGGGAGATTTGAGAAAGGATTTGGAAAGAGAAATAGAAAAAGTAGATGAAATGTGAATAAAACATACTTATATTTCACCTAATTTCACATATCTTTTTTCTTTTCCTTTCCAAATCTCTTGCCAAATCCCCCAACTAAACCCAGCGTAAAAGTTTTTCCTAGGTATAATGGAAATAGAATTCTATGTTTTTTAATTAATTGCCCAAAATATTTACCAAGAAAAAAAAAAAAAAAAAAAAAAAAAAAAAAAAAAATCCTATAAAAGCTCAGACATGGCAATGAATGGGTAACAATCTACATGTGTTACTCTAGTACCATAGTGTATGGGGGCGAAATATCTTCTGCTTTCCGTACTCCTTGGGCTCCAAGCTTCTCGTGACGGTGTCTGACCTGGCAACACAGAAACGGTGAGCTGCCCGGCGGTGGTTTGCCGGATAGACCCTCCGACGATCAAGTCAGATCAATTGAGGAAGAAGAAGGCTGTTTAGAGAGAGAGAGTGTGTTTCAGATGGCGCAAATTGCTTACCTCTAACGTTCACCTTCACTCCATTTTCTAGGCTGGCCATGCAGCCTCTGGATTGTGCGCGCACTACCTCTGCTGTCCTTCCCTGGACAGGTGGCGATGCTTGCCTCTCACCACTTTACGCGTGTAAAGGCCAAATCTTCCAACCAGTACATGCAAAACTGCCCAACGGTATTGACACGTGCTTGGAGCAAATGTCCTCTCACTCACGCCATTGGCCCAGGTGGCACACTTCGCCGGGGTACCACGACCGGCCTGTTCCTTGGGGAAAATCACAACCACACTCGACATGACCGAGCTTCCGAGCTAGTCGGGCGGGCGTACGCTGAACACCATCTCAATCCAAACTCCTCCCGGGCTAGCCGAAGATGAGGCGTGCTGGGCCTCGTCCTAAATTCATTCCGGACTGTCGTTTGCTCGGTTGTGCCGCGCTTATACGCATCCATCGCCGCACGTCTAGCAGTCACAGCTCGGCTAGGCCTTAGGCCACGCCTAACCGGCCGACCTACCTCGGTCGTGCAGGTCAGGCCGTAGAACCGCACCATTCGAGCAGATAGCTCGGCACCGTGAGGTTTGCCACACCCGTGTTAAGGTAGCTCGGCCGTACCGTTCGGTGCAAATTTCCCCTCTCACATAGTGTCTGCTAAATATATCATAGTGGGTCACTAAACAATGTAAAAAAACATAAATTTATAATGTGGAATCGGACAATCAAAATTCATAGAAAAAATGCCCAGCCCAGAGCTTGTCAATTTCTTGGTAAAAAAGACCCGAAGAATTAGTCTATTCAAGAATCAATTGGATCTTCAATTTACGAAGATGCTAAAAAACATAAAATGACATCAAATAAAAAGGAGAGAAGCTAGAGAAGGAAAGAAAGTAGAAACAATCAAAAATTACACACTGAAAAAACTAAATGAAGCGTGGTTAGAAAGAGAGAGAGATTTAGGTATGAATGATTGGGTTAATGGACTTACGGTCCGGGATATAGTCTCTGGTGATTTGTAGTCTGTAGAACAGTTTTCTCTGTATTTGATTGAAACAAAAAGAACGGAATTAAGACAATCTTTTAAAAAAAAAAAATTTAAAGCAAAGAAAGGAGAAGATAAATGGACGAACTCGTTGACGGATAGAATTGAAACGAACCGAATGGTGAGCTGAGCTCCTTTTCTGCAAGATTGACAAAACCCCACCCCCCCTTATTGTATTATACAGAAATGAAATCAAAAAGAGGGCAAAAGTTCTTGCTCCCCTTCAAAGAACGAACAAACTGCGGCCAAATGTTGGAGGTAGAATACGTAGAGAGCATTTCAAAATATATATATAAATATATAAAAACTTTGGGTCTTGTTCATCAAGCGGGGATAGCTCAGTTGGGAGAGCGTCAGACTGAAGATCTGAAGGTCACGTGTTCGATCCACGTTCACCGCATTTTTACCTTCTCTCACTGAATTTACTAGCCTTGTTTGTTTTGCTTTTGAAACAAAACAAATGGTGGTGTTTGGGAAGCAAGTTCCCAAATTTTTTTCTCATTTTTTCTATTAAAAGATAAAAGTTTTGCAAAATCAAAACAAACACATTCAAACAAAAATATCACATCCAATCCCATAATCATTTCACTTTTTCTTTCATAAACATCACATCCAACCACATAAAAACCCAACTATCTTTTCAAACACCAAAAATTTTTTATCTCATAAAAACCTACATCTAATAAAATCTACATAAAAACTCACTTCCCAAACACCATCAAATTTTGAAGAAATTTTTCAAAATAAAATATACAACTAAACAAATCGAAAAAAATTTTAAATTCTCTCCTAAATATTTTTTTGAAAATTTATCTTTCAAAACCAAACCAAACACTATAACAAATTTAAATTCCAAATAAAAGTAAAATAAAATTTATTATACTCAATTTGCAAAATAAATTTTTTTTTTACTTGTAATCGTTTTGGCCATGACATAAGCTATTTTAGTCATAAAAAGATAAAATATACTAAAAAATTAATAAGATAAAATGTCACATTCAAATTATAATCATTTCATTTTTTCTTTCACATAAGTCCAAAAATCTATTTCAAACGAGACTTTTTAGCCTCACGCTAAATAGTCAAAAAATCAATTTATATCCCGAACGAAGGCTTAATTTTCAATAAATTAGCTATCTCACTTAATTTATTCTTCTGCCCAATAACAAATTCAAGTCTCAAATAATGCCTTTATTTCTATTTTACAAAAATAATATAATAATAATAATTACTTTTTTAAGTTGACTGCTCTTATAAGAAACGTGTGACAAATGAAAAGAATGACTTTAACAAAATCAGCAATGGTCGAGGGTCATAATTTTTATGATTTAAATGGTTCGAAATTGTTAAAATAATATCGTTTTGAGTATAAAACGAGTCATTTGAGCTACAAAAATTGTGACCCTCAAACATTTTTCTAACAAAATAATACAATATAAAAAATTTAGATAAGCTTCAATCTTTATGTTTAGATTTTATGCTTATGAAGAAAACTTAAATAATGAAAAAATAAAAAGAAAGATAACATGACAAAAGCTACATGTCTTTGTTTTGTTTGTTTCAAATTGAGAGAGGAACAATGAAATTAATAAAAAATGGCAATCATGTACCAAATTTTACTTGTCGACAAAGACAAATTTAGAAAAGCAAAATGTATATACGTATATATTATTATTATTATTGTATAATAATAATAATAAAAAAAAAAAGCGGGTCCCACTAAAAAACTCATAATATATTTTGAACATGTTACTATTTTTGACACTTCACATTTTGAAGAATTTTCTACGAAGACCCAATTTTGAAAAATCACTCCAAGAGTCGACATCAATAATTGGTGCAGAAGAAGACAAATTCCATAGAAGATAAAGATTCTCCTCAGATAAAAAAAAAAAAAAGCAAGCCAAGAAAAGACAACGGGATTTTTGTAGATATTTTGTGTCTGTAATGATTTGAGTATGTCAGAGATAAGGATTTTCCTTCACTCACTACTTTAATAAAGTAGATATCTCATATCCTACTTTATTAAAGAAAAGCTGTGAAAATCTTTATACGTGTCTTGTAATAAATTATAGTGTCAAAATTTTGTCAAAAAAGGAGGATTGAATGATATGTAATGGGGCCCAAAAACAGTACCCGATATCATTATTCAAATCCTTTATTGATAAAATCTATCTATAATAGTGATTGAGTCGTAGAAAGTTTACATAAAGTTGCATATAATTTAAAGATTTGTCCTTTTTCAATTTGATTTGTCAAAAAGCCTAAGATTTAGGCTAGCCTAGGCTTTGTCTACTTTGATCAATTTAGACGTAGGCAAGTTTTGTTTTATTTCCCTTTTGAGTTGTATAAATTGGCATGCTTGCCAACGGATTTAGCAGAATGAAAAACACCACTTCACTCTGCGTTGTAAATTTTCCAACCCCTCTCAAAAACCTCTAAGTATATTAAGTTTTTCAGAGTTTCAGAGTCTGTAATATAATCTTTGTAAGTATATTTCTTATTAAATATGAAGTGTGAGTAGTTTCTCTTTTTCCTTAAATATTTCGAAAGGGTAACTCTTCTATTCTAAAAATTTATTTTCTTTTTGGGAAAACTAAGTTTATGGAATGCTTGTTTGCTCATTAATATTACATGCTTTGAACCTTCGTAGTACCTTCAATTTTCTATTTTGTTACTGAGTGACCTTAGCTGAAGAGCCCGTGTGAGCCGTGGTTAGGCGTTGGAGGGTGAATTGTAGGCAGAAAGGGAAAAGTAAAAAATGGAAAATAAAAATATACTATGTTGAACGAGGCTTAAGCCCTGTTTGGTAGAGCTGTGGGAAAGTGCTTATAGCATATGCCTAAACAGCTTATAACTTATAACTTTCAGCTTAAGCTGATTTCCAGTTTATTCTTAAAGCATCTCCTGCCCCACTCAAA
This sequence comes from Camellia japonica, assembly GCA_030407325.1. Classification (NCBI taxonomy): domain Eukaryota; kingdom Viridiplantae; phylum Streptophyta; class Magnoliopsida; order Ericales; family Theaceae; genus Camellia; species Camellia japonica. The sequence continues at coordinate 630,918 of JAPPVO010000003.1, forward strand.
GAATAAGCTGATTTCTGACTTCCAAAAAGTTATAAGCTATAAGCTATAAGCTAAACTAAACACATCAAAATAGCTTAAATTAAGCTGAAAGCTAGAATAAGCTGATTATAAGCTGTGCCAAACAGGCACTTAGTCTCAAGATGGGAGTACATGTAATGAAAACAAACATTGCCTAAAAATAGTTTTTACCATAGAAAAGAATTTTAGAATAAAATGAGAGCAACCCGAGTAGAAATATTAAGGAAATATTGTCCATATAAGAATTTCAAAAAATCAAAAAAGTATATGCCCTTAGACGAAGACCTTAGGAATAAAATTAAAATTAGTACTGAACTAATACAAGAATTAGAAGATCAAAAATTTAGATATCAGTTTCTTTTATCATTAGCTTCTAACAGATCTCTAGAAAATTACAAGTTAAAAAATCAGTTTCTTTTCTTCTTAGCTTCTGGCAGATCCCTAGAAAATTACAGTTTAAAAATTTCTCAAATAAATAGACAGCTAACTATAAAACAAGAAGCCTTAAAATTAGCTATACAACAGCTTGAAGATCTTTTAGCATAACTGTAGAATTAATTAGATAATTCTCAGCCCAATTCCAAATAGTGGTAGACCACTAACTCACCCCAAAAAAAAAATTGGTATCAGAGCAGTGTTCGGTTTTAGGACAGTTTAAGTTAGTTTATGCATTTTGCTTATGGTAATAGAGTAGTTTTTATTTTTGGAGATTTTAGTTATAAATTTCATTTTATAGTAGCTTTTAATAATTTTAAAATAGGAGTTAATTTTGTGTATGAAAAAAGTAGAGTATCTAGATTTAGAACTCAGCAACCATAACCATCGCCTTAGCATAAATAAAAATAATTTCCGTTGTAATTTTGAAAATAATTTTACACATCAGCTTCATAGTGAACATAATCCTCAGCTAAATAGTATCATAGATTATCAGATTAATTTTGCAGAAAATATTAAAAAGGATATAGATAAAATTAGTAATCTTTTTATTTCATCCATAGAACATCTCCGTAATAATCGTAGTATAATTAAAGATCAAGATAAAAAATTAGATTATATCCAAGATCAGTGTAGTTCCATCCTACAAAAAAGAATAGATTTAAATTTAGAAAAATTTCCCACGAAATTAGAAATAGAAACTTTAATTTCAGCCACCAATCAAATAGCTAAACAAATAGAACAAATTAATCAAGTTGAAGATAATTTAAAACAGAAATTAGAAACTTTAGAACAACTTGTAAGATCTTAGTTTATGAGTAGTGATAAAAAAAAGCTAATAGAGACTATCAGACTATTTTAAAACAAGCAGAAGATTTTCATAATAACCCAGAAGGAATCAGTAGCTATCAGGGTATAAATCAATCAGATAAAATATCAGTAAGACAAAATAATATAGAAATTTTATTTTTAATTAGGTTGTGTGAAAAATTTGAAGAACTATCAGAACAGCTACACAGTTTAGAAAATCGTTTAGCTTCGTTAGAAAGAATAATACTTCAGAAAGGAAAAGGAGTAGAAGGATCAGTAAATAAACCTCAATCTCAGATAAACGAGGAAGACATAGCCAGATATTTTGAAAAACTTAAATTACCAAAGAAACCTGTTTGTAGAACTTACAGAAAATAAAAATGTTTAAACAGCTAATAAAAGGAAGTAGTAGTAAAAAGCGTAATGATGATGAAGATATTAAAGTAGAAGAGTTTATAGATGTAGAACAACAAATAGAAAAATTTAAGAAAGAAAAATTAGAATTAATTCCAGCTAAATATGTGTATAAGCTAGGTAAAATTCATAAAAAACAATATTTATTTAAACATTATGCTGAACAGATGATTAGTGTAACTCAAGAAGACGAAAAAATAGAGCTAATTTTAATAGAGAGAGAAAGCTATAAATATGCAGTAAGTGAACACTTAGGATTAGTAGTGGTAGGAGTTAAGGCTTTAACCAGAGAAAATTTAGGAACAAAAGTTTTCGTATGCCTTTATGATGATAGATTTAATGATGTAGGACAAAGTCTTTTAGGCAGCTATGAATTAGATATGAATTCAAAAGGAGGAATAGTTTATTTTACACCAGATTTCTTATTACCAACCTCGACCTTTCATAAAAAGATAAAAATAGGAATAAAAAGTAGAGGATACAAAATGAAAAAAGGAGAAAAGAATTTATTAGTCTGCACAGGATTTTTTGGATTAGCAGTCTCAGAAAGTAATACTCACTATAGACTTACAAATGATCAGATAGTTAAGCTATTAGGCGCAAAAGGAATAAAAGCATTACCAGCTAAAAAATTTAATTCAGAAGATAATGCAGCCCTAGATTGGAAATTAGGAGATTTTTTAGGACAAAAAAGATTAGCTCCTCAAGATAATTTATTATATCAGGCAGCAGATGGAAACTATGCAGTAAGATTTACTCAGTATACTTATGTAGCACCAGAAAAATCCGAAGATGATGAATTTAGTAGTATAGACAGAGAAGAAAATCAAGATAATCGTAGTGAAATAAATCAGCTTTATGTAATGACAGAAGAGAAAACAGTATCACAAAATAAGATATATAATATTGATGAGATAGATTTAGAAAAATTCACCCTAGAAGACATGAACAAGATATTAGATGCTAGATATTTTGAATACTTAGCCAGAGGAGACACCCATGATAAAGCAGTGTCGTTTTTAGATCAAGAATTCCATACAGAATATGTAGATGATATCATAGAAGATAAAATACATCCCAGTAAAATATTTAGAATATCATAACAACCTAAGATAGAAGACACCTTTTATATGAATACAGAAAACACAGGAACTAGTAACACCCAACCAACTGTAGAGGATCCCGTAGAACCAATGCATTATGCAGTAGGAGAAAGAAGGCCATTAGCCAGTTCAGGACACAGTAAAGCAGACCCAAATAAAAGTTACAGATTTCATGGAAAACGTAGACAACCAGATATGAGTATACAATTACAGCCAGCTAATAATCAAGGAACCCTTTTAGACTTAGCTAGATTCGACCCTCAGATATGGCATGAAGTAATAGAAAGATGGGAAAAAGATGCAGTAAAGGCATGGATGAGTAATCCCTTCGAATCAATAGATATGTGGGAATATATGGAGACACTTTTAGGAGATTCGGCTTTTAATATATATTTAACATTTAAAGGAATAAATGAGGAGATAATTAGACAACTTAAATAATTAGGAGATAACCCATGGAATTTCACCAGTTTTATAAAAGAAATACTTATAGGATATGACCCTTCTAGACGAAATACCTACACTCAAAGTATAGCATTAACTGAATTAGACCAAATGACATTAGGAAGTTGGAAATATATAGTACCCTTTAGCAAAGAATATTTAGCCATAGCAGCTAGAACTGGAAAAAGTTTTGAGGAAGAAATAGGAAATAAATATTTTAGAAAATTACCCGGAGAACTAGGAAGAGAAATAGAAAATAAATGGTCAATTTATTATGCAAAATTACCAGCCCAAATAGCCTCAGGAGAAGTAAAAATAAGAGGAACCTTAGGGATAGGACCTAGAATAGTTTTTACCTTCCACAGACTTAGAGAAAAATGTATAGAGGTTAAAATACAGAAAGACTTGAAAAAACAAAGTTATGGTTTCTGTAGCAGTGTAATATATACTCCTCAGCAATATGAAGATAAATATAATAAGAAAAAATACAAAAAATATGGAAACTATAGAAAAGATAAATATTGGAAGAAAAAATATCGAAAACCATGGAAAAAACAAAAATTCATTAGGAAAAGTAGAACTTTTAATAGAACAAATTATAAGAGATTGCCCAAGGATGAAAAAGATAAAAGAAAACAAAGATATGTTAGAAAACCCAATAATAAAAAATGTAATTGTTTTATATGTGGAGAACCCAATCATTTTGCAAAAGCCTGCCCAAAAAGACAGAGACCTAATACCAATAAACAGATAGAAAGACTACATATTATAGAAGACTTAGAAGAAGATATAGTCAGCATAAATAGTGATGACTCAAAGGTATATAGCATAATTAGTGATTATGAGTATCAAATTGAAGCAAATAGCTCAGATAGTGATTCAGAAAGTGATACAGACATAGATAATCTTTTAGGACAACTCAACCAAGAAATAGGAATAACTCCCTCTCAAGATACTTTCTTTATGATGGAATGTAATGCAGATACTGAATGCCAGCATAATTTTCAAATAGGATTAGGATTTGATACTACTAGATGCAGCTATTGTAATTGGTTTCCAGCTAAAGATAAGAAAGCTTAGTGTTTATTATGCAGCATAACCTATTGTATAATTTGTCTCGAAAAATTAAATATGACACATAAGATAAGATTAGAAAATACCAGAGAAGACAACAGTATAGAAAATAGAGAATTACAACTAGCTAATAGAGAATTAGAAGTACAAGTGAGAGAACTTAAACTTCAAATACGAGAAATAGAAGCTAAGACTAGTCTTGACATAGAATGTTTAGAATTAGAAAATAGACAGCTTAAACAACAGCTAGAGCAATTTCACAGTAAATACCCCTTAAAAGATAAACTAGTTGAAGATCATATGAACTCTTTAGAATTAGTCAATTTAGTTGATTCTCAACCCTTTAGTCAATACTCTCAAGTACAACCAGATAATACATACTTACCATTTAATTACCCCGTTATACCCAAGTCAAATTTAATTGAGATATCTTGTGTGATCAAATTTGTAGAAAAAACCCTTAGTATAGATGCCATGATAGATACAGGAGCCAGTAAATCATATATAGAACAACACGTAGTTCCACCAGGATGGAGCACAGCCTTAGCAACCCCAGCCTTAGTCAGCATAGCAGATGGCACCAAACAGACGTACACACATTGCATCAATGGTGCTCAGATTAGTTTTCATCATCTAGGTTCTCAAGATCAGCACATAGAATGGTTCCCATTACCTCAAGTTTGGATTGGAAATTCCCGTCAGAATCATCCTTTCATTTTAGGACTTAATTTTATACTCAGTTTACAAGGTGGCATGTTTATCAGCCAACACAACATCAGCTTCTTCAAACGAACCGTCAATACACCAACCGCCGATGCCCTTAGCACCATGGCCCATACATCAGAGTTGCGTGCGAAGCGTGGTGGTACCATAGGAGTAGATTCAGTTCCCGCTAGTTTTTTATTTCCAAGTAGAAATATTTTTCCAGAGCTAGCCCAAACATACATACCTAATGAGGTAGCAAACACTTCTTTAGAAAAATTAGATATGGAAAATTATGAGTTAGAAGATTTTGAAGAGGTTCATTTTGAAGATAAGGGAGACTATTGGAACTTAGAAGATTTTCAAGAAATAGCTAACTTAGAATTAATTTTTGCAAAAATAGGAAAAATAAAGAAAAAACCAAAATACAAGAGAACAGAAAATGATTTAGATGAGATAATAAGATTAGCTGAAACAACAGAAATTTTAGGAGAACAACCCATGAAATATTGGGAGAGAAATAAAATTTTAGCCTGTTTAGATATAAAAAATATAGATTATAGGATTACCTCAGCACAAATAGATCATACGCCAGCAGACATAGAAGAATTTAGAACCCAGATTAAAGAACTATTAGATTTAGGAGTAATTAGACCTAGTAATAGTCCACATAGAAGCGCAGCATTTATGGTTAGAAATCATGCAGAAATAAAAAGAGGAAAAGCTAGAATGGTTATAAATTATAAAAGATTAAATGACAATACAGAAGAAGATAAATATAATATACCAGATAAAGATCAACTCATAAATAGAATACAGACAGCAAAAATATTTAGTAAATTTGATTGTAAGTCAGGATTTTGGCAGATAAAAATGGAAAAGGAAAGCATACCATGGACAGCCTTCTGTTGCCCAAGGACACTATGAATGGCTAGTTATGCCTTTGGATTAAAAAATGCACCTTCCATATTTCAGCGTAAAATGGATAGTATATTTAATAAATATAGCTTTATACTGGTATACATAGACGACATATTAGTATTTAGTCCAGATAAAAATAGTCATATAGATCATTTGTATATAGCCTTAGAAGAATTCATAAATAATGGAATAATAATTAGCAAAAAGAAGATGGTATTAAATAAACCTCACATAGAATTTTTAGGAATGGAGTTAGGAGATGGGAAAATTAGATTACAACCTCATATAGTCAAGAAAATTTTAGATTATCCAGATAAACTAGAAGATACAAAACAACTTCAGTCTTTTTTAGGAATTTTAAATTATGCACGAATGTATATTCCTAACCTTAGTAAAATAATAGGACCACTTTACAGTAAAACCACACCCACAGGACAAAAATATTTTAATCAGCAAGATATAGCTCTAGTCAGAAAAATAAAAGATATTTGTAAAAAGCTACCAGACCTACAACTCCCCTTAGAATCAGAATATATAGTTGTAGAAACAGACGCAAGTCAATTAGGATGGGGAACAATATTATTAGCCAAACCTAGTAAGTATGATAGTAAAAATAAAGAACGCATTTGTAGATACAGTTCCGGAAAGTTTAAAGAAAAAGATACAACCATGACCAGCTTAGATTTTGAAATATTAGGAGTAGTTTATGCAATAAATAAATTTAGATTATTTTTGCACAAACCTTTTACAATTAGAACAGATTGTGAAGCTATAGTTAGATTCCATAACAAACTCAATGAGCGTAAATTAAGCACTAGAAGATGGGCAAAATTTTTAGATTGTATAGTAGGACAAGGATATAAAGTAGAATTTGAACATATCAAAGGTAGTGATAATAGGTTAACAGATTGGTTAAGTAGGAAAATTTATTTAGAAAAAGAAGATAACCAGTTTAATTTTTGTGCAGATAATGGAGAACAGCAAGACCATGAACTTTGGGGGATTTTCTCTTCCCATTCATGAAGGCAGAACCAAATTCAGACCTTTAACAGGGATCGAGTTAGACCCAGTTCAACAGTGTCTTTTAGATAACCTTTGGACCAGTCAGAACCACCCAGCTAAACGCCTTTCAGCCCTAAACTCTCTCAGTATATATTTTTCAAAAATCCAAAATAAACCTTTATCAAAAAGTTTTTCTTTCTATGTAGTAGTTAAAGGAACCAAGCCTGGTATTTACCATGATTGGGTAGAAGTAGAACCTTTAGTTAAATATTTTACATTACCCCAGTTTAAAGGATTCTATGACTTTGAGTCAGCCAGTACCTATGCCCGAAGACAAATAGGAACCAGTTATTTTATTAGCCAGATAGCTAAAGATTACCTGGACACATTGAGCAAGATGAGGTCAACCATCTTTGCTACTAGTGGAGTTCCAGTTAGCCAGATAATTGGAAGCAGTAGTTCAGGCAGTAGTAGTAGTTCTAACCCTCAGACAGATTTTCAAAATCCTCTCCAGATGTGCAGACATTGTGAAGGCCTTTCCAGAAATTTCAAGAAAATTATGGATAAAGGCAAAAGAGTCAGTGAAGAGCTAGACCAGCTCCGAGACGAAGAAAAACAATTGAGAGCAACCGTTCGAACCCTAACCAATCAGCTTAAAAAATTAGCTCCAGAAAGAACACCTACCTCCTTACCTAGCCCAGAAATCAAACAACTCACCAGTGAGGAATTTGACCAATTGAGTGCTAGAATGTATTTCTTCAGGCATTCTATCATTCGATCTCTTTGTGAGAAAAGCCAAGTAATAGAAGACCTAAAACCCTATATTTACACCTTAGCCGAAGATAGCAGAAATAGCGAGCTAGTCATTATTCAGCAATTTCTTCAAGACCTTTCCATAGCAAGAGTTGACTGCCCCGGCTTAGCCTATCAGTGAACCTATACCTATGAAGAAGAAGAACAGCCCTGTTTAGATGAAGAAAAATGCAACAGGAGATCTGAGCATTTTGGAAGATGTCAGTGTAACCTGGACTTCAGTGTTTGCCTTTGCCAGATAAATTTAGCTACATTCGAGCCATTGGAGATATAAATCAGAGGCGAGATTCGTTATCTAACAGCCCCAAAATTGTTAGACTACGGTTTTGTCTCTAGATTAATTTTCACAAATCCAGATCAGACAGATAACTTTGGACATAAGCTTGCTCATACAGTACTATGTGTAATGGAAGAATTTCATCGGTATGTAGAGGCATTGATAGATAGCAAACTACCAGAATGGAAGGGAATATGTTGCAACCTAGCTAAGCATAAGATGTACCTCAGAGGAACTTCAAGATACCCAGCACTTCTCAATAAGAAACCCTGGCCATGTAGAAGATTTCCACTCAAGGACCAGCTCAACAAATGGAGAAAATTTGCTAGCGACTCTCTATTAGCATATAACGGAAATTCCGGACATCTAGTTTGTGAAGATAGATATCAGAAGATACATTGTAATTTAGCCATCCCAGGTTATCCATTCAGTAAAGAGACATTTGTCGAAGAAAGTCGGTACCCTAACTATCAGCATGGCGTTTCTCATGAGTCACCAGAAATCGACGGACAGAATCAAGAATGGTACGATGAACCGCCCATGCCCTTGGGAGATGGGGATGACTTTTACGACCAACTCTCAGCAGTAGATCTGGACGACCTCGCAGATAGAATGTATGGATAAAAAAAAAAAAAAAAAAAAAGCGAGTTTTTTAGTGGGACCCGCTTTTTTTTTTTATTTTTTATTTTTTTATTTTTTTTTTTATCCATACATTCTATCTGCGAGGTCGTCCAGATCTGCTGCTGAGAGTTGGTCGTAAAAATCATCCCCATCACCCATGGGCATGGGCGGTTCATCGTACCATTATTGATTCTGTCCGTCGATTTCTGGTGACTCATGAGAAACGCCATGCTGATAGTTAGGGTACCGACTTTCTTCGACAAATGTCTCTTTACTGAATGGATAACCCGGGATGGCTAAATTGCAATGTATCTTATGATATCTATCTTCACAAACTAGATGTCCGGAATTTCCGTTATATGCTAATAGAGAGTCGCTAGCAAATTTTCTCCATTTGTTAAGCTGGTCCTTGAGTGGAAATCTTCTACATGGCCAGGGTCTCTTATTGAGAAGTGTTGGGTATCTTGAAGTTCCTCTGAGGTACATCTTATGCTTAGCTGGATTGCACCATATTCCCTTCTATTCTGGTAGTTTGCTATCTATCAATGCCTCTATATACGGATGAAATTCTTCCATTACACATAGTACTGTATGAGTAAGCTTATGTCCAAAGCTATCTGTCTGATCTGGATCTGTGAAAATTAATCGGGAGACAAAGCCGTAGTCTAACAATTTTGGGGCTGTTAGATAACGAGTCTCGCCTCTGATTTCTATCTCCAATGGCTCGAATGTAGCTAAATTTATCTGGCAAAGGCAAACACTGAAGTCCAGGTTACACTGACATCTTCCAAAATGCTCGGATCTCCTGTTGCATTTTTCTTCATCTAAAAAGGGTTGTTCTTCTTCTTCATAGGTATAGGTCCACTGGTAAGCTAAGCCGGGGCAGTCAACTCTTGCTATGGAAAGGTCTTGAAGAAATTGCTGAATAATGACTAGCTCGCTATTTCTGCTATCTTCGGCTAAGGTGTAAATATAGGGTTTTAGGTCTTCTATTACTTGGCTTTTCTCACAAAGAGATCGAATGATAGAATGCCTGAAGAAATACATTCTAGCACTCAATTGGTCAAATTCCTCACTGGTGAGTTGTTTGATTTCTGGGCTAGGTAAGGAGGTAGGAGTTCTTTCTGGAGCTAATTTTTTAAGCTGATTGGTTAGGGTTCGAACTGTTGCTCTCAATTGTTTTTCTTCGTCTCGGAGCTGGTCTAGCTCTTCACTGACTCTTTTGCCTTTATCCATAATTTTCTTGAAATTTCTGGAAAGGCCTTCACAATGTCTGCACTTCTGGAGAGGATTTTGAAAACTTGTCTGAGGGTTAGAACTACTACTACTGCCTGAACTACTGCTTCTAATTATCTGGCTAACTGGAACTCCACTAGTAGCAAGGATGGTTGACCTCATCTTGCTCAATGTGTCCAGGTAATCTTTAGCTATCTGGCTAATAAAATAACCGGTTCCTATTTGTCTTCGGGCATAGGTACTAGCTGACTCAAAGTCATAGAATCCTTTAAACTGGGGTAATGTAAAATATTTAACTAAAGGTTCTACTTCTACCCAATCATGGTAAATACCAGGCTTGGTTCCTTTAACTACTACATAGAAAGAAAAACTTTTTGATAAAGGTTTATTTTGGATTTTTGAAAAATATATACTGAGAGAGTTTAGGGCTGAAAGGCATTTAGCTGGGTGGTTCTGACTGGTCCAAAGATTATCTAAAAGACACTGTTGAACTGGGTCTAACTCATCCCTGTTAAAGGTCTGAATTTGGTTCTGCCTTCATGAATGGGAAGAGAAAATCCCCCAAAGTTCATGGTCTTGCTGTTCTCCATTATCTGCACAAAAATTAAACTGGTTATCTTCTTTTTCTAAATAAATTTTCCTACTTAACCAATTTGTTAACCTATTATCACTACCTTTGATATGTTCAAATTCTACTTTATATCCTTGTCCTGCTATACAATCTAAAAATTTTGCCCATCTTCTAGTGCTTAATTTACGCTCATTGAGTTTGTTATGGAATCTAACTATAGCTTCACAATCTGTTCTAATTGTAAAAGGTTTGTGCAAAAATAATCTAAATTTATTTATTGCATAAACTACTCCTAATATTTCAAAATCTAAGCTAGTCATGGTTGTATCTTTTTCTTTAAACTTTCGGAACTGTATCTACAAATGCGTTCTTTATTTTTACTATCATACTTACTAGGTTTGGCTAATAATATTGTTCCCCATCCTAATTGACTTGCGTCTGTTTCTACAACTATATATTCTGATTCTAAGGGAGTTGTAGGTCTGGTAGCTTTTTACAAATATCTTTTATTTTTCTGACTAGAGCTATATCTTGCTGATTAAAATATTTTGTCCTGTGGGTGTGGTTTTACTGTAAAGTGGTCCTATTATTTTACTAAGGTTAGGAATATACATTCGTGCATAATTTAAAATTCCTAAAAAGACTGAAGTTGTTTTGTATCTTCTAGTTTATCTGGATAATCTAAAATTTTCTTGACTATATGAGGTTGTAATCTAATTTTCCCATCTCCTAACTCCATTCCTAAAAATTCTATGTGAGGTTTATTTAATACCATCTTCTTTTTGCTAATTATTATTCCATTATTTATGAATTCTTCTAAGGCTATATACAAATGATCTATATGACTATTTTTATCTGGACTAAATACTAATATGTCGTCTATGTATACCAGTATAAAGCTATATTTATTAAATATACTATCCATTTTACGCTGAAATATGGATGGTGCATTTTTTAATCCAAAGGGCATAACTAGCCATTCATAGTGTCCTTGAGGGCAACAGAAGGTTGTCCATGGTATGCTTTCCTTTTCCATTTTTATCTGCCAAAATCCTGACTTACAATCAAATTTACTAAATATTTTTGCTGTCTGTATTCTATTTATGAGTTGATCTTTATCTGGTATATTATATTTATCTTCTTCTGTATTGTCATTTAATCTTTTATAATTTATAACCATTCTAGCTTTTCCTCTTTTTATTTCTGCATGATTTCTAACCATAAATGCTGCGCTTCTATGTGGACTATTACTAGGTCTAATTACTCCTAAATCTAATAGTTCTTTAATCTGGGTTCTAAATTCTTCTATGTCTGCTGGCGTATGATCTATTTGTGCTGAGGTAATCCTATAATCTATATTTTTTATATCTAAACAGGCTAAAATTTTATTTCTCTCCCAATATTTCATGGGTTGTTCTCCTAAAATTTCTGTTGTTTCAGCTAATCTTATTATCTCATCTAAATCATTTTCTGTTCTCTGTATTTTGGTTTTTTCTTTATTTTCCTATTTTTGCAAAAATTAATTCTAAGTTAAGCTATTTCTTGAAAATCTTCTAAGTTCCAATAGTCTCCCTTATCTTCAAAATGAACCTCTTCAAAATCTTCTAACTCATAATTTTCCATATCTAATTTTTCTAAAGAAGTGTTTGCTACCTCATTAGGTATGTATGTTTGGGCTAGCTCTGGAAAAATATTTCTACTTGGAAATAAAAAACTAGCGGGAACTGAATCTACTCCTATGGTACCACCACGCTTCGCACGCAACTCTGAGGAATGGGCTATGGTGCTAAGGGCATAGGCGGTTGGTGTATTGACGGTTCGTTTGTAGAAGCTGATGTTGTGTTGGCTGATAAACATACCACCTTGTAAACTAAGTATGAAATTAAGTCCTAAAATGAAAGGATGATTCTGACGGGAATTTCCAATCCAAACTTGAGGTAATGGGAACCATTCTATGTGCTGATCTTGAGAACCTAGATGATGAAAACTAATCTGAGCACCATTGATGCAATGTGTGTACGTCTGTTTGGTGCCATCTGCTATGCTGACTAAGGCTGGGGTTGCTAAGGCTGTGCTCCATCCTGGTGGAACTACGTGTTGTTCTATATATGATTTACTGGCTCCTGTATCTATCATGGCATCTATACTAAGGGTTTTTTCTACAAATTTAATTACACAAGATATCTCAATTAAATTTGACTTGGGTATAACGGGGTAATTAAATGGTAATATGTATTATCTGGTTGTACTTGAGAGTATTGACTAAAGGGTTGAGAATCAACTAAATTGACTAATTCTAAAGTTCATATGATCTTCAACTATTTATCTTTTAAGGGGTATTTACTGTGAAATTGTTCTAGCTGTTGTTTGAGCTGTCTATTTTCTAATTCTAAACATTCTATGTCAAAACTAGTCTTAGCTTCTATTTCTCGTATTTGTAGTTTGAGTTCTCGTACTTGTACTTCTAATTCTCTATTTGCTAGTTGTAATTCTCTGCTTTCTATACTGTTATCTTCTCTGGTATTTTCTAATCTTATCTTATGTGTCATATTTAATTTTTCGAGACAAATTATACAATAGGTTATGCTGCATAATAAACATTGAGCTCTTTTATCTTTAGCTGGAAACCAATTACAATAGCTGCATCTAGTAGTATCAAATCCTAATATTTGAAAATTATGTTGGCATTCAGTATCTGCATTACATTCCATCATAAAGAAAGTATCTTGAGAGAGGGAGTTATTCCTATTTCTTGGTTAAGTTGTCCTAAAAGATTATCTATATCTGTATCACTTTCTGAATCACTATCTGAGCTATTTGCTTCTAATTGATATTCATAATTCACTAACTATGCTATATACCTCTGAATCATCACTATTTATGCTGACTATATCTTCTTCTAAGTCTTCTATAATATGTAGTCTTTCTATCTGTTTTAGTATTAGGTCTCTGTCTTTTTGGGCAGGCTTTTGCAAAATGATTGGGTTCTCCACATATAAAACAATTACATTTTTTATTATTGGGTTTTCTAATATATCTTTGTTTTCTTTTATCTTTTTCATCTTTGAGTAATCTCTTATAATTTGTTCTATTAAAAGTTCTACTTTTCCTAATGAATTTTTGTTTTTTTCCATGGTTTTCGATATTTTTTCTTCCAATATTTATCTTTTCTATAGTTTCCATATTTTTTGTATTTTTTCTTATTATATTTATCTTCATATTGCTGAGGAGTATATATTACACTGCTACAAAAACCATAACTTTGTTTTTTCAAGTCTTTCTGTATTTTAACTCTATACATTTTTCTCTAAGTCTTGGAAGGTAAAAACTATTCTAGGTCCTATTCCTAAGGTTCCTCTTATTTTTACTTCTCCTGAGGCTATTTGGGCTGGTAATTTGCATAATAAATTGACCATTTATTTTCTATTTCTCTTCCTAGTTCTCCGGGTAATTTTCTAAAATATTTATTTCCTATTTCTTCTCAAAACTTTTTCCAGTTCTAGCTGCTATGGCTAAATATTCTTTGCTAAAGGGTACTATATATTTCCAACTTCCTAATGTCATTTGGTCTAATTCAGTTAATGCTATACTTTGAGTGTAGGTATTTGTCTAGAAGGGTCATATCCTATAAGTATTTCTTTTATAAAACTGGTGAAATTCCATGGGTTATCCTAATTATTTAAGTTGTCTAATTATCTCCTCATATATTCCTTTAAATGTTAAATATATATTAAAAGCCGAATCTCCTAAAAGTGTCTCCATATATTCCCACATATCTATTGATTCGAAGGGATTACTCATCCATGCCTTTACTGCATCTTTTTCCCATCTTTCTATTACTTCCTGCCATATCTGAGGGTCGAATCTAGCTAAGTCTAAAAGGGTTCCTTGATTATTAGCTGGCTGTAATTGTATACTCATATCTGGTTGTCTACGTTTCCATGAAATCTGTAACTTTTATTTGGGTCTGCTTGACTGTGTCCTGAACTGGCTAATGGCCTTCTTCTCCTACTGCATAATGCATTGGTTCTACGGGATCCTCTACAGTTGGTTGGGTGTTACTAGTTCCTGTGTTTTCTGTATTCATATAAAAGTATCTTCTATCTTAGGTTGTTCTGATATTCTAAATATTTTACTGGGATGTATTTTATCTTCTATGATATCATCTACATATTCTGTATGGAATTCTTGATCTAAAAACGACACTGCTTCATCATGGGTATCTCCTCTGGCTAAGTATTCAAAATATCTAGCATCTAATATCTTGTTCATGTCTTCTAGGGTGAATTTTTCTAAATCTATCTCATCAATATTATATATCTTATTTTGTGATACTGTTTTTTCTTCTGTCATTACATAAAGCTGATTTATTTCACTACGATTATCTTGATTTTCTTCTCTGTCTATACTACTAAATTCATCATCTTCGGATTTTTCTGGTGCTACATAAGTATACTGAGTAAATCTTACTGCATAATTTCCATCTGCTGCCTGATATAATAAATTATCTTGAGGGGCTAATCTTTTTGTCCTAAAAAATCTCCTAATTTCCAATCTAGGGCTGCATTATCTTCTGAATTAAATTTTTTAGCTGGTAATGCTTTTATTCCTTTTGCGCCTAATAGCTTAACTATCTGATCATTTGTAAGTCTATAGTGAGTATTACTTTCTGAGACTGCTAATCCAAAAATCCTGTGCAGACTAATAAATTCTTTTCTCCTTTTTTCATTTTGTATCCTCTACTTTTTATTCCTATTTTTATCTTTTTATGAAAGGTCGAGGTTGGTAATAAGAAATCTGGTGTAAAATAAACTATTCCTCCTTTTGAATTCATATCTAATTCATAGCTGCCTAAAAGACTTTGTCCTACATCATTAAATCTATCATCATAAAGGCATACGAAAACTTTTGTTCCTAAATTTTCTCTGGTTAAAGCCTTAACTCCTACCACTACTAATCCTAAGTGGGTCATTTTAAGGTGTTCACTTACTGCATATTTATAGCTTTCTCTCTCTATTAAATTAGCTCTATTTTTTCGTCTTCTTGAGTTACACTAATCATCTGTTCAGCATAATGTTTAAATAAATATTGTTTTTTATGAATTTTACCTAGCTTATACACATATTTAGCTGGAATTAATTCTAATTTTTCTTTCTTAAATTTTTCTATTTGTTGTTCTACATCTATAAACTCTTCTACTTTAATATCTTCATCATCATTACGCTTTTTACTACTACTTCCTTTTATTAGCTGTTTAAACATTTTTATTTTCTGTAAGTTCTACAAACAGGTTTCTTTGGTAATTTAAGTTTTTCAAAATATCTGGCTATATCTTCCTCGTTTATCTGAGATTGAGGTTTATTTACTGATCATTCTATTCCTTTTCCTTTCTGAAGTATTATTCTTTCTAAAGAAGCTAAACGATTTTCTAAACTGTGTAGCTGTTCTGATAGTTCTTCAAATTTTTCACACAACCTAATTAAAAATAAAATTTCTATATTATTTTGTCTTACTAATATTTTATCTGATTGATTTATACCCTGATAGCTACTGATTCCTTCTGGGTTATTATGAAAATCTTCTGCTTGTTTTAGAATAGTCTGATAGTCTCTATTAGCTTTTTTTTTATCACTACTCATAAACTAAGATCTTACAAGTTGTTCTAAAGTTTCTAATTTCTGTTTTAAATTATCTTGAACTTGATTAATTTGTTCTATTTGTTTAGCTATTTGATTGGTGGCTGAAATTAAAGTTTCTATTTCTAATTTCGTGGGAAATTTTTCTAAATTTAAATCTATTCTTTTTTGTAGGATGGAACTACATTGATCTTGGATATAATCTAATTTTTTTTATCTTGATCTTTAATTATACTACGATTATTACGGAGATGTTCTATGGATGAAATAAAAAGATTACTAATTTTATCTATGTCCTTTTTAATATTTTCTGCAAAATTAATCTGATAATCTATGATACTATTTAGCTGAGGATTATGTTCACTATGAAGCTGATGTGTAAAATTATTTTCAAAATTACAACATAAATTATTTTTATTTATGCTAAGGCGATGGTTATGGTTGCTGAGTTCTAAATCTAGATACTCTACTCTTTTTTTTCATACACAAAATTAACTCCTATTTTAAAATTATTAAAAGCTACTATAAAATGAAATTTATAACTAAAATCTCCAAAAATAAAAACTACTCTATTACCATAAGCAAAATGTATAAACTAACTTAAACTGTCCTAAAACCGAACACTGCTCTGATACCAATTTTTATGAGGGGGTGAGTTAGTGGTCTACCACTATTTGGAATTGGGCTGAGAATTATCTAATTAATTCTACAGTTATGCTAAAAGATCTTCAAGCTGTTGTACAGCTAATTTTAAGGCTTCTTGTTTTATAGTTAGCTGTCTATTTATTTGAGAAATTTTTAAACTGTAATTTTCTAGGGATCTGCCAGAAGCTAAGGAGAAAAGAAACTGATTTTTTAACTTGTAACTTTCTAGAGATCTGTTAGAAGCTAATGATAAAAGAAACTGATATCTAAATTTTTGATCTTCTAATTCTTGTATTAGTTCAGTACTAATTTTAATTTTATTCCTAAGGTCTTCGTCTAAGGGCATATACTTTTTTGATTTTTTGAAATTCTTATATGGACAATATTTCATTAATATTTCTACTCGGGTTGCTCTCATTTTATTCTAAAATTCTTTTCTATGGTAAAAACTATTTTTAGGCAATGTTTGTTTTCATTACATGTACTCCCACCTTGAGACTAAGCCTCGTTCAACATAATATATTTTTATTTTCCATTTTTTACTTTTCCCTTTCTGCCTACAATTCGCCCTCCAACGCCTAACCACGGCTCACACGGGCTCTTCAGCTAAGGTCACTCAGTAACAAAATAGAAAACTGAAGATACTACGAAGGTTCAAAGCATGTAATATTAATGAGTAAACAAGCATTCCATAAACTTAGTTTTCCCAAAAAGAAAATAAATTTTTAGAATAGAAGAGTTACCCTTTCGAAATATTTAAGGAAAAAGAGAAACTACTCACACTTCATATTAATAAGAAATATACTTACAAAGATTATATTACAGACTCTGAAACTCTGAAAAACTTAATATACTTAGAGGTTTTTTAGAGGGGTTGAAAAATTTACAACACAGAGTGAAGTGGTGTTTTTCATTCTGCTAAATCCGTTGGCAAGCATGCCAATTTATACAACTCAAAAGGGAAATAAAACAAAACTTGCCTACGTCTAAATTGATCAAAGTAGACAAAGCCTAGGCTAGCCTAAATCTTAGGCTTTTTGACAAATCAAATTGAAAAAGGACAAATCTTTAAATTATATGCAACTTTATGTAAACTTTCTACGACTCAATCACTATTATAGATAGATTTTATCAATAAAGGATTTGGATAATGATATCGGGTACTGCTTTTGGGCCCCATCGTATATCATTCAATCCTCATTTTTTGATAAAATTTTGACACTATAATTTATTACAAGACACGTATAAAGATTTTCACAGCTTTTCTTTAATAAAGTAGGATATGAGATATCTACTTTATTAAAGTAGTGAGTGAAGGAAAATCCTTATCTCTGACAGACTCAAATCATTACAGACACAAAATATCTATAAAAATCCCGTTGTCTTTTCTTGGCTTGCTTTTTTCTGATATCTGAGGAGAATCTTTATCTTCTATGGAATTTGTCTTCTTCTGCACCAATTATTGATGTCGACCCTTGGAATGATTCTTCAAAGTTGGGTCTTCGTAGAAAATTCTTCAAAATGTAAAGAGTCAAAAATAGTAACATGTTCAAAATATATTATGAGTCTTTTAGTGGGACCCGCTTTTATTATTATTATTATTATTATTATTATTATTATTATTATTATTATTATACAAAACGTTACAATTGTCTAGCAATTTTCTTCAATATTATCATATATCATGATTTATGGTTAAGATAACTCAGGTAAGAGAATTATGCTATGAATGATGATCGTATTGCACGATTCAGAGAGTACATGTGTCAAGAATTTCATCATCTATCCATAACAAATTGATGGGGTATATATTCATATCATAACATATTAAACCTAATTTCAATACGAAAAATATATTAAAATAACCTAAAATTACAATATGAAATTGTAGACGTCCCCGAACGCCCCGGGAGGGTTAAGGTCCCGTTCTGTTCATATTGGGGTCACTACAGTTCAAGGACTCAATTGTCACGGTTCTTAATCTTGAACCAAAGAGTCCAAATCCGGCAAATCGTTTTGAAAACAGATTTTTTTGAAAGAAGTGCCAAACATGGACTGCTTTGCCAGATAACAGAGTCGCCACCTAAATATTTTTAATGGGAAATTTAGGAAACCCTGACTCGGTGCCAAAGGCCACGTGTCCGTCATCACCAAAGTTGGCTCGGGAACTTGGGTACGATTGGGGAAGGTCACATCGTGAGCACCCCCGCTCGCCCGGTCAAAGACCGGCCTCTACTAACCATGATATCTTATTTTGAAAACATTGTGTGTTCTTATCCCGGTTATTAGCCTAGGTTACTATGTGATGCTCGCAGCAAATAAGTATAGACCGGGTCGCCTGAATTGGAACAAAACATTTCATGTTTGTTTGTTTAAAAATGGTTTGATGGTGCTACCCGCAGGTAGGCTAAGACGCGGATTTGCCACCCTCGGGTGGGCTTAGAAAACATGATTTTGCCACTATCTAGTGGGCTTAAAAAACAAACATTTAACGCATTGTCCCAACTCAAGCAACTCAGCCTCCACCCACAGGCATTCAAGGCAGTTATATCACATAAGCATATAGCCTCATGGTAAGCATGCTATCATGGCAACACTCACACGCATGCAAGGATGCTAAAGCATAAAACTTACCGAGTACTCCAAGCCAAAAACAGAAAACTGATTAGAAATCATGCATGATCCTAATTATACAGAAATGCCTAATGCAACACATGCAAAGATGCAACTATAGCAGGCTCGGCTATTCTAAACATGGCATGTGAAATGCTACAACTAACACGTATTCAACTCGGAATTGAAATACAAATGCAGTTTGTATGATGCGCCGAGCCCGGTGCATGCAAAACAGATGAATGATGCAAATATGCTGTCATACTGTATGCTAATTGAAATATGCCCTATATCTAACCATCGTAAGCGGATAAATAAAAGGGAGAAAGAAGTGGGGTTGGAAGACATACATCACACTCACCCACACTTATTACAATTATGCCCTCGCGCAGAGGGTCCGAATAAATAATACAGTCCGAAATGAAAGAATAATACAGATTTTCTAAGTAATTAACAATTAAATTAAGAAAGCTTTAAAATGGCTTGCAAGCCAGGGGCTGCCTTGCTTCGTTTCGGATAATGGAGTGATGTATGCTGGGTTGCCTTGCACGGAAATCCACTGGGATGCCCAATTTAGCCTCTGTTCGCAGTGCTTCTTGAAATGCGTGCCCGACTCTGAAAAGTTGCTGATCCTTGATTTTGCTGCGACAGAGAGCAAGAAAAGGGCATAGCAATGTATTTCACAAATATATGCATGCCTCGATCCTCGTGCCACCAATCACGCATATCGATGCATGATGGCCGAGGAATCGGATTGCACAACTCACTATAAAATGAATGCACATGAATGCTACAACAAAACCTAACTCCATCACGGGTAATCCGGAGTGTCGGTGACTGGGAATTGAGACCCGTTCCGTCACTCGGAGTACGAAACGTGCCTCGTTTCCCGTGCCCGGGCTAACTCCTATCCCGAACACGATGCAATATGCATGATATGAATGAAATGCAACTAAGATACAGCCTAGCATGCTCAATGCTGCGAGAATGAGATGAAAATGAGACGCCTCGAAAAGCGTGCACGCGGGCACGCAAACCGAGGCGATGGCATGAAATGCAAATCGGATAAAACCGAAGTGCCTCGAAATGCGTGCACACGGGCACGCAAACCGAGACGATGATGTGAAATGCAAATCGGATAAAACCGAAGTGCCTCGAAATGCGTGCCCACAGGCGCGCATACCGAGGCAATGATGAAATGAGAAAACGGATAAAACCAAGGTGCCTCGAAATGTGTGCCCACAGGCACGCACACCGAGGCGATGATATGAGGTGCAAAATCGG
This sequence comes from Camellia japonica, assembly GCA_030407325.1. Classification (NCBI taxonomy): domain Eukaryota; kingdom Viridiplantae; phylum Streptophyta; class Magnoliopsida; order Ericales; family Theaceae; genus Camellia; species Camellia japonica. Next base: position 651,537 of record JAPPVO010000003.1, read on the forward strand.
ATAAAATCGAAGTGCCTCGAAATGTGTGCCCACAGGCACGCACACCGAGGCGATGATATGAAGAGAAAATCGGATAAAACCGAAGTGCCTCGAAATGTGAAATCGGATAAAACCGAAGTGCCTCGAAATGTGTGCCCACAGGCACGCACACCGAGGCGATGATGTGAAATGCAAATCGGATAAAACCGAAGTGCCTCGAAATGCATGCCCATGGGCACGCACACCGAGGCGATGATGTGAAATGCAGATCGGATAAAACCGAAGTGTCTCGAAATGCATGCCCACGGGCACGCACACCGAGGCGATGATGTGAAATGCAAATCGGACAAAACCGAAGTGCCTCGAAATGCATGCCCACGGGCACGCACACCGAGACGATGATATGAAATCATGAAATAGCATGAAAATGATATGTAATAAGACTAAAATGAGATGTCTCGAGATACGTGCCCACGGGCACGCAAACCGAGGCGATGGCATACGGAATGCAACGGGACTAGAATGTCATACGGAATGCAGAATGGACTTACACCAACATGAGAGAGCCTCAGCCACTCTCACACGGGAGGCCGTAAGATGAAAATGAGCTGCCTCGAAATGCGTGCCCACGGGCACGCAAACCGAGGCGGTGGCATACGCAATGCAAATGACATGAAAACGCAAATTGGGCTTACACTAACATGAGAGGGCCTCAGCCGCACTCACATCAGATGCCGTCGGATAAAACAGAGGTGCCTCGAAGTGCGTGCCCACGGGCACGCACACCGAGGCATGGCCCGAAGGCATGAAAATGGTACAGAAATGCAATGATGGGCTTATACCAACATGAGAGAGCCTCAGCCTACTCACATAGGAAGCCAATGAATGAAAACGGAGTGCCTCGAAGTGCGCGCCCGCGGGCACACAAACCGAGGTAATGCACTAAAGCACGAAATGACATGAAAATGATATGCAAGCATGCAAACCAAATTTCAGCAGCTACATAAAGGGGAAAACAGCCCCGAAATGATACGAAATGACAATCAACGCATGAAATCATCCCGAAATGTGATTCTAAGTACCCGAAATGGCCTACGGCTATGCTAAACATGCAAAATTGATACATGAAAGCAAAAACAGTAGCAAGGCAGCCCCAAATATGACATTTTTTTAGTACAAAGCAAGGCTAAATAACAACCACAAATACGGCAAAAATAGCTTGCAAAAATGGGGAAAAAGAAGGGAATTACAAAGCAAGTGATATGTACAATGCTCAAACCCAAAAACACAGTTCTACAAAATTAAAGAGGGGCCAAAAATATGCACATTTACAGTAGATGACATCCTTCAATTCAGTGTGTTGATATGCTCAAAATGGCATGTAAAAATGAGCCAATAAGGGGCTACAACATGAGGTACCATGAACAAGCATCAAACAATTTTGAACCCTTAACAAAAGATGAAGAATAGACAATTCTAAGGCACTTTCTAAGCCTGATGAAGACTCAAATCAGTGGCTAAGAAAGCCTAAACAAACATGCAATTTTACGGTAAATTGAAGGATTACAAAACAAGTACCAAAACCAGTCATCAAATGGCCTAAGACCCTTAACAAAGAATGAATAATGGACCAAAATAAGGCACTCTCTAAGCCTGATGAAGGCTGAAATCCGAAGCATGGTGAGCTTAAAAATGCATGCAAAATGGGAGTGGAACAAGAATTCAAAGCAAGTGATATGTAGAACAAGAAAATCAGGTTGAGCCCTTCTTCAATGTTGAAGAGGGGCTCAAAATAAGCACAATCACAGTATGTTGCATGCTCCAACTCAGATCACAAATAGGCCAAATCAATCATGCAATTTTACGGTAAAATGGAAGCATTTCAAAGGAAGTGCATGATAGAGAAGTCAAACATGGTTGAGCCCTTCTTCAATGTTTAAGAGGGGCTCAAAATAAGCCCACTCACAGTATATAGAATACTCGAAATCAGATCACTCAAAAGCTAAACAAAGCATGCAATTTAATGGCATAAAGAGTGATATTGAAGCAAGTGTATGAAGGAGACACAAAACAGGGTTGAGCCCTTCTACAAAGTTGTATAGGGGCTCAAAATAAGCCTAAAACCAGAAGGGGTCAGAGCCCAAAACAGATCACAAGTAGGGTAGAAATTTGAAGCAAAAAAATGCAAGAAAAGGGGAATTGGTGACTTACCCTTGAAGATCAAGCTTTCTTTGCTTCTTGGCTTGAATTTGTTGATCCCTAACCTCTGAAAATTACTCCCTTGCTGCTGAAATGGAGGTGGTGTTGGTTGTGCTTGGAGTTGATGAAGGAATGGAAGCAAAACTTGGATGTTTGAAGCTTTTTGGAAGAGAGGAATGGAGGAGATGCATGTATGGAGCTCTCAAGGGATTTTCCTAACCCTTCAACCAGCTGGGAGTTGCTGGTTTTTATGGCCAAAAGAGAGGTCAAAAGGAGGGCCAAAAAGGTGGAAATAATATCTAGATATTTTGCTCTAAATATCTTTCAAAATATCTTTCAAAATATCTAGATATTTTGCTCTAAATAAAAAGTGGCGTTCGGCCACGAAGTGGGCATCAGAGGCCCCAGTGTTCCTCGGTATGATAAAATAGAGGCACTTGCCAAAATTGAACAAAAACCGATGCAAAACGAAAGCTCGGGGACCAAAACCGCGCGGGGTCCCGAAAATGGGCTGTGAGCACCGAAAGTGGCGTCTGGCCGCGAAGTGGGTATCTGGGACCCCAGTGTGCCCTGTTATGACAAAACAGAGGTACCTGCCAAGAACCGGAGAAAACCGAAGCGAAATGAATGCTCGAGGGCCAAACCGCGAGGTTCGGGGCCCGAAAACCGGCTGTAAGCACCGAAAGTGGCATTCAGCCACGAAGTGGGTACCTGGGACCCCAGTGTGCCCTGTTATGACAAAACAGAGGTACCTTCCAAGAACCGGAGGAATCGGAGACGGTTGGGCGGTCCTGAACCGAGGCACACGGCCTGACGGCTCCGAAAACCGGGAACCGGGCTCCGAAATGGGCAAAATGGCCTACGGCCACGAAATGTAGCACACGGCCACCGAGAAATAGCCTACAGGACTACTCCCTTCCCTCAGGAAAGAAAACAGAGAAAACCGAGTCTGGTTCGCAAACCGAGACAAGGCACAGAAGAGGATTCCGAAGTCCGGAGGCAGGGCGCACGGCCGCGACCTGAAACTTCTGAACGAGCACGATATGCAACATCACCGAGCGCTCAATCGGTGACGTCTGAGTCTTAAGGTCGGTCAAAAATGGGGTGTCTACAGTTGCCCCTCTTTGACAGAACTCGGAAGTCATAACAATGACGGGAGTGAATGTCAAAGCCCAGAAACGACCCATTTTTGACAAGGCCGAAGACTTAGACAATCAGACAAGATAAACAGAGATATGTGTGCCCGCAGGCATGCCCGCAGGCAGGGGCAAAATGCAAATGATATGCAGGAAGATTTTTGATAATTGGACTTACACGCTACGCGAAGCCGGTTTGAAGATTGGACTTACACGCTACGCGAAGCCGGTTTGAAGATTGGACTTACACGCTACGCGAAGCCGGTTTGAAGATTGGACTTACACGCTACGCGAAGCCGGTTTGAAGATTGGACTTACACGCTACGCGAAGCCGGTTTGATGAATGAAGTGAGCAAAGTGTGATGGATGCTCTTTAGTGAACAGGTGTGAGTGTGTGATTGATACACCAAAAGAACGTGTGTGATTGATACACAAAGCGAGTGTGTGTGATTGATACACAAAGTAGGCATAGTGTGATAGATACAAAGCGAGTGTGTGTGATTAATACATACTAGAAGCGAACACAAAGTGTGATAGATGCACTATGTGAACAGAGTGTGATTGATACACTAAAAGGGAACACAAAGTGTGATGGATGCACTTAGTGAACAAGTATGGTGGATATACTAAAAGCGAACACAAAGTGTGATAGATGCACTATGTGAACAGAGTGTGATTGATATACCAAATGTGAACACGAAGTGTGATAGATGCACTAAGTGAACAAAGTATGATGGATATACTAAAAGCGAACACAAAGTGTGATAGATGCACTTAGTGAACAAAGTATGATTGATATACCAAATGTGAACACGAAGTGTGATAGATGCACTAAGTGAACAAAGTATGATGGATATACTAAAAGCGAACACAAAGTGTGATAGATGCACTTAGTGAACAAAGTATGATTGATATACCAAATGTGAACACGAAGTGTGATAGATGCACTAAGTGAACAAAGTATGATTGATATACTAAAAGCGAACACAAAGTGTGATAGATGCACTTAGTGAACAAAGTATGATTGATATACCAAATGTGAACACGAAGTGTGATAGATGCACTAAGTGAACAAAGTATGATTGATATACTAAAAGCGAACACAAAGTGTGATAGATGCACTTAGTGAACAAAGTATGATTGATATACTAAAAGCGAACACAAAGTGTGATAGATGCACTTAGTGAACAAAGTATGATTGATATACCAAATGTGAACACGAAGTGTGATAGATGCACTAAGTGAACAAAGTATGATTGATATACTAAAAGCGAACACAAAGTGTGATAGATGCACTTAGTGAACAAAGTATGATTGATATACCAAATGTGAACACGAAGTGTGATAGATGCACTAAGTGAACAAAGTATGATTGATATACTAAAAGCGAACACAAAGTGTGATAGATGCACTTAGTGAACAAAGTATGATTGATATACCAAATGTGAACACGAAGTGTGATAGATGCACTAAGTGAACAAGTATGATTGATATACTAAAAGCGAACACAAAGTGTGATAGATGCACTTAGTGAACAAAGTATGATTGATATACCAAATGTGAACACGAAGTGTGATAGATGCACTTAGTGAACAGAGTATGATTGATATACTGAATGTGAACACGAAGTGTGATAGATGCACTAAGTGAACAAAGTATGATGGATATACCAAATGTGAACACGAAGTGTGATAGATGCACTTAGTGAACAGAGTGTGATGGATACACTAAAGGTGATGATGTGAATATGTGCATGATAGATACACCGAAATGAGGATGTGTGTGATAGCTACACAAAATGAATGAAGTGTGATTGATACACTAATAAATGATCTCAAACGGAACTTCTTTGAATGAACCGTACATACAATATCGTGCATGATTGAGAAAGAAACTTGATAGGTACAATGCATTACAATGCATGATGCGAAAGGAAAGCAATAAATGGACAAAGTGGCGCTTTAGAAAGCACCTCATGAGGTGAGTGGCGGTGAACCGCTCTTCTCCGACGGGGATCTCCCCTTGTGCTCTTCGAACACTTTACCTTCAACTCACAGTACAAAGGCTCTGGAATGCTGACAAGGGTTCTACACGTAGAATACTTTGGATGCTGCCTTTCTTCTTGATCATATTCACAACTTTCCCTATTCTCCAACGGGGTGACAGACTAGGTTGGTTCAGTATCCAGAATTGAGGTGCATACACGCTATCTCAACCTATGGGGCTTCCATACGGATTTCAAGCCGAGGGCACGCCTCTGGGTATTTAAACCAGACTTTAGTCCCGGAAATCCCGAACCTTTATGTTCTAGGCATCAGCCATTCGAACTCTAGTTTCCACCGTCGCAGTTGGTCTCCTAGGAACTCATTGCAAACACGGCCAAGATGTCCCTGGCACGAAACGGTACTCGATGAGAGCACTTCTGATTGCCATTCTGGCTTGAAGCAGACTTGATCTTGAGCTTGAGGTAGAGGCACACTCATACTTCGGAGCATTGGCAAGACCTGAAGAGGTACACACGAAATACGATCTCGGAGCTTACTGAAGTCGGAACAAACTCAGATGCCCGACATTTTCCTCTTTTGCTTTTGCTTTGCAGCCCGGAACATCATAGCTTTAGATAGGTCCTGGTTTTACTGTTCTCACATGACCCGGGTTGAACCCTGCAGTTTTATGAAAGAACGAATACTGTTTTGAACAAACGTGGAGAACGGCATGGCACTCGGAGCACAAAATGATTTTTTTGAAATTGACGGTGAGAATGAGTTCTCGACTGGGTATTGAGCCTACGACTGAACACAGCACACCACAACTCAACAACGGAAAACAAAAAGGTAAACAACCTAAACACATCTATTGACACTCGAAACGACTCGAAACAAGAATCAAGACAGACAAAACAAAACACAAGACTCAAATGTGCACAGGGAGCCTGTTTCACCGGGTATTATTTCCCACCCTTTTCTCATTTGTGATTCTCACATCACTCGGCCCTCAAGCTCTGTTTTTCTGAAAAAGCCCTTTTCTCACTTTTTTTCTCATCGCACATCTCTCTATTCTTCAATCTCTCATTTTTCATCCCTCCCCTAGGTGGTTGATAGATAAACAGCAAGTTGTGGGCTCGTGCCCCCAGCATTCTGCTAGATTCTTCTTCTTCTGCACGTAGCTAGTGAGTTTCTCCCACAGAGGGGCTGTGCTACAACTGGGTGTGTAGCAAATCTGTAGCTGACATCGATTGATGATGCTCTACTGGGGAGTTTGGACGTGATAAGATCTGTCCAGAGGATGGAGTGGGATATCTTGCCCCATTCCAGTTCGTGCTTCGCACTTGGCTCGACACCTCGTTGCTTGGAGGGTGAGAGAGCCTTCAGCACTTTGTCGTTAGCTTCAATTGTGCCCTTTTTCTTGGCATGTAGAGTGCCCTTCTTGGCGAGTAGGGTGCCCTTCTTGGCGAGTAGGGTGCCCTTTCCGGCGAGTATGTTGACAATGGGGAAAAGACAGAACACCTGACTCAACTGTGCCCCTAGTTCATTATTTCGACCATTTTTTGTTTTTTTGCTTTCCACTAAAACAGTTTTGACCAAAATGAGAGTTAGATCAACATGCTTGTTCGATTTTTGATTTAAAATCATGCAAGTTAGGCTATGAGCACTGAAAATTTTCCTTTTTTGGGTCCATGAAAAGGGTCCAGTTTTTTTGAAAAGATAGAATGATTTTCGAGAACATAGTCAACCTCAGTAAAAATTCTCAAAAACTATTTTGCAAACGGCCACCGCTCAACAAGCAGGGAACCAACTCTTTGAGATGCACAACCTCGGACCCATAGCAATGGAAAATTGCCCCTTGTCTGAAGGACACTGCATGGCAACGGAAAGTTGCCCCTTGTTTGAAATGACACCGCAGTGCATTGAATGGCAACGGAAAGTTGTCCCTTGTTTGAATGGCGCCGCAGCACACTGAATGGCAACGAAGAATTGCCCCTTGTTTGAATGGTACTGCAGCGCATTGTAGTCAGTCCTCAGAGCGAAGATTGCAACCGTACTCTCGGATACAGAGAAGGCAAGGATGGTCAAAAACCATTACATGGACACAATTGAATTTGAATTGTTTTACGGCTGGACTTCAGAATGAAGTTGCCTACGTATCCCAAAGATGGGAATCAAGCCTCACGTAGTTCGGGGTTAAGGTACACTCGGGTATTTAACCTCTCCTTTTTATGCTCTAACTTTTGCCAAGGCGCCTGTTGCAGGTTTTCAACCTTGCGAGCTTTGTTTTTCTTTTCTTTTTCATTTCTTTCTTTTTTTCTTTTTTTCATCTTTTCTTTTCTTTTCTTTTCTTTTCTCTTCTTTTTTTTTTTTTTGCATTTTTCTTCTTTTTTTTTTTTTTTTTCTTTGCTCTAACTTTTGCCTGGGTCGCCCTTTTGGGTTTTCGACCCAGCGAGCCTCTCGAAGGGTAAAAGTGTAACAAGTCCATGCCAAATGGTTTTGAGATTGAAGCCCTCTATATCCAGGAGAGTGGCTGTTGTATTGATTTGCAGAAGGATCCACCTGTTGGCTCTTCGAGCACATCGGATATTTTTTGCCCCTAGTTCGAGGGGTGCTTCTGATCTAGCTTTGCAAGCTTCTTCTGATCTTCTGATCTTCTTGATCCGACTTTCCTGGCCTCTTGTTCGAGGGCTGCTTCAAATCTGGCCACACAGGCCTCACATTACGGTTGACTGTTGAACATTCTGAATTCAAGTTCAAGGTTTGAAAGCAAGGGCTCAAGTCTCGAGGCTGAGAGCGATCCTAAGCTGCACAATCTCAAGAGCGATTCCACACAGGTCTTCGCAGGACCGCGCAAAACATTTTGTTTTTGAAAATTTTTAAGAAAGCGACAAATCGCTCGCGCTGAAGACAGTGTAGGACCAATCTGGATCAAAGCTAGGGTCCTTCCCAGTACTCACACTAACAAGCATGATTTCATTCATTAAGGGCTTAGCACGCCTCTCTTTCTCTCAATTTGATCAAAGTTTTGCAAATCCCGAGGAATTGCTCCCTCTTTGTTTTCACCGCAGTGTTCAAAAAGGTTTTGAAAAATTTAGGTCATTACAATGACTTCAAGGCACAGAAAAGCAGGTGAAAAGCACTGCCATTTCTTTCAAGTTCTGGCACAACTGGCGCAAGGCAGAAGCAAACGCGAGAGCGTGGAAGACCATTGTTGTTTCATTCAAAATCTGTTGGCATAACTGGCTCCCTGGCAGAAACAGACTCAAAACAAAACGAAAAGACAAACACAAAACAAAATGGTGATGCCCGAGGTAACACCCCCGGGATCACCCGACTCCTATACAACAGGACTGACTCGATACAACAAGACAGACCCAAAACAAAAGAGACTGACTCAAAACATAACAACAAGACTGACTCAATACCCAAGTCAGAATGCAAAATTAACAGCACTTGTACATTGCTCAAAATAGTGCATGCCATCCACCAGAGCTGGAGTATTCTGAACGCCATCCGCGGGTGGTTCATCCCTCGATCACATAGTCACCTTATCCCCCACAAGTTCACTGATCAAGTGCCGATAGACTTTGCGGGACCTGGTACGGCAATGACCCATTTGTCAAACAGATCTTGTACATCATGGCGCAGACGAAAGCAACTGTCGGTGTCATGACCGGTTTGCTGATGGTAGGCACAGTATTTAGTCTGGTCATGCTTTGCAGGGATAGGATCGGGTAGGGGCCGTTGTTCCAACGGTTTCAAATGTCCTTCCCGGAGTAAGACCTCTAGAGCCTTTGACAGAGGCATATGAAGTGGAGTGAAAACCCTCTTGACTCGGGGTGGATATTTGGCCGTCTGTGAGTTACTCCCGGACGCACCGGTGAATGGGGTAGCCTTTCTTGATGTGGTGGTAGTGACCATGCCCACTTCAGAAGATCTTGCAGCTGCATCACCACTGGTGGTCACATTCGAACTGCGGGAAAATGCCCGCCTAGGCTGCTCTTTCTCCTGGTCAATAAGGCCCTGCTTCATGGCATCTTCGATCTGTACTCCCATCTCATGCAAATCTGAAAAGGTATGGAAGGGGAGCACGATCATTTTCTGCATTAGTTTGGGCTGGAGGTTGCGCACAACCATCCGTATTTGATCCTTATCCGTTGGCCTAATGGTCATCATTGAGGCCTTGGCCCTCCAGCGGGTTACAAAGTCAGAGAAGCCCTCTTTCGGCTCTTGCCTGGTCGTCTCGAGATCACGGGTTGTGATCTCGATCTGGGTGTTGTATGAATATTGTGCGACGAAGGCCTCGGCCATCTCCTCCCAGCTTCGTTTCACTGAATCCTCCAATTTGGCGTACCAGATGGCCGCGATACCCGACAGGGTCCTGCCAAAAAGGGAGAGCTTCTGTAATCTTGTCAGGCCCATGGGGCGCAGAACATCTGAAAACAAACTCAGGTGGACCATGGGATCTCCTGACCCGTCAAAACGGTCGATGTGAGGCATCTTGAACCTGTCCGGCAATGTCACCACCGAATCAGTATACCCATCTCCAATGTCTGGGATGGAATTGACTCCCTGAGATTTCTTAAACATCTTCTCAAGTTTGCTCAATTTCAAAGCTGTAGGGTCGACCTCGAACTCGAAGGGAGAGTCTGGCAGATTGGTAGGTGCTTTGGATAGCTGGGGTAAAATTGGGGGCGGAGCAGGCCCTACTGGAATGTCCGTACCTTCCTGGACATTTGGCATCTCTCCAGGTGCTGGAGCTCCTGCTGGGGGAGGAACTTGTTGTGAAGCAGACGCGCCGCTTTGCTGTTGCAACCTAGTGATGAGCTCGGCTTGCTGAGCCATGATTGCAGCCTGCTGCTTGGAAAATTCCGCTTGGCGGACAGCGTCCTCCTGCATGAGCTTCATACTTTCTTGCATCTGGCGCATCATCGCCTCTACCACTGATGTATTCTGCGGTTCCATCTGATTGACTGGTATGTCTATCCCTGTAGTAGAAACTGAGGCCTCAGCCTGACTGTTCACTGGTGGGGTGGATAAGGGCCACTGATCTGATAACTGCTGAGCTGGTGATCTGTGTCCGACTGGTCCTTTTCACCCTGCCTCTGATAAAGTAACGCTGATTGCCCTTGAACTGAATCTCTGACCCGACAAAGTCTATCAACACAAGTTCGGTGTACCGGGGGGTATTGGAGCCCTCTGAAGCTATGGTTCCTAGACTACCCTAGCAAAAGAGAAAATCGACAGCACCTCAGCCTGATTTCACCTGAACAGATACGAACAAAACCGAATGAGTGTGCTCTCTACTGAATTCTGCCCCAAAATTCCGCTTGTAAGTTGATACCCTCAGGTAAAACCGATTCCACCAAATACTGATGCCCGCGGGCCTGATACCCAAAATACTGAATTGGTGCCCGCAGGCCTGATGCCCAAACTCGCAAACTGATACATGCATTCCTGTAGAGACGCACTCTAAAGCACATAACAAGCAAGTGAGAGCCAAAACACCCCTATGGAGGGGTAGGGTTTCCCTGTCCTATTTTGTCAGGAGCTAGGGTTTCACTACGCACGCAGCGGTTTCAAACAACCTATAAACGGGTAAGCAACCTGTCCTAGTTTGGAATGGTCACTATGGATCCGAATATGCACTAGGTCGAATGGTCAAAAAGGGTGCCCCGGTAAAACCGGGGTTTGTGTTCCCATGCTGTCAGAGCCCAGAGCCGATCAGCCTTACGGACATGACTTGACAAGACAAGCCTCCAGGCAAATCGTTCGGGAATGGCATATGGCAAACACGGTGTCCTAGGCGCACCAATGCAAATGCAATGCAAAGAAACACACAAGTGTAGTCAAAAACAGATATCATGAGTTCGAGTCAAGTTCTCTAAATCCCCAGTAGAGTCGCCAGAAACTGTAGACGTCCCCGAACGCCCCGGGAGGGTTAAGGTCCCGTTCTGTTCATATTGGGGTCACTACAGTTCAAGGACTCAATTGTCACGGTTCTTAATCTTGAACCAAAGAGTCCAAATCCGGCAAATCGTTTTGAAAACAGATTTTTTTGAAAGAAGTGCCAAACATGGACTGCTTTGCCAGATAACAGAGTCGCCACCTAAATATTTTTAATGGGAAATTTAGGAAACCCTGACTCGGTGCCAAAGGCCACGTGTCCGTCATCACCAAAGTTGGCTCGGGAACTTGGGTACGATTGGGGAAGGTCACATCGTGAGCACCCCCGCTCGCCCGGTCAAAGACCGGCCTCTACTAACCATGATATCTTATTTTGAAAACATTGTGTGTTCTTATCCCGGTTATTAGCCTAGGTTACTATGTGATGCTCGCAGCAAATAAGTATAGACCGGGTCGCCTGAATTGGAACAAAACATTTCATGTTTGTTTGTTTAAAAATGGTTTGATGGTGCTACCCGCAGGTAGGCTAAGACGCGGATTTGCCACCCTCGGGTGGGCTTAGAAAACATGATTTTGCCACTATCTAGTGGGCTTAAAAAACAAACATTTAACGCATTGTCCCAACTCAAGCAACTCAGCCTCCACCCACAGGCATTCAAGGCAGTTATATCACATAAGCATATAGCCTCATGGTAAGCATGCTATCATGGCAACACTCACACGCATGCAAGGATGCTAAAGCATAAAACTTACCGAGTACTCCAAGCCAAAAACAGAAAACTGATTAGAAATCATGCATGATCCTAATTATACAGAAATGCCTAATGCAACACATGCAAAGATGCAACTATAGCAGGCTCGGCTATTCTAAACATGGCATGTGAAATGCTACAACTAACACGTATTCAACTCGGAATTGAAATACAAATGCAGTTTGTATGATGCGCCGAGCCCGGTGCATGCAAAACAGATGAATGATGCAAATATGCTGTCATACTGTATGCTAATTGAAATATGCCCTATATCTAACCATCGTAAGCGGATAAATAAAAGGGAGAAAGAAGTGGGGTTGGAAGACATACATCACACTCACCCACACTTATTACAATTATGCCCTCGCGCAGAGGGTCCGAATAAATAATACAGTCCGAAATGAAAGAATAATACAGATTTTCTAAGTAATTAACAATTAAATTAAGAAAGCTTTAAAATGGCTTGCAAGCCAGGGGCTGCCTTGCTTCGTTTCGGATAATGGAGTGATGTATGCTGGGTTGCTTTGCACGGAAATCCACTGGGATGCCCAATTTAGCCTCTGTTCGCAGTGCTTCTTGAAATGCGTGCCCGACTCTGAAAAGTTGCTGATCCTTGATTTTGCTGCGACAGAGAGCAAGAAAAGGGCATAGCAATGTATTTCACAAATATATGCATGCCTCGATCCTCGTGCCACCAATCACGCATATCGATGCATGATGGCCGAGGAATCGGATTGCACAACTCACTATAAAATGAATGCACATGAATGCTACAACAAAACCTAACTCCATCACGGGTAATCCGGAGTGTCGGTGACTGGGAATTGAGACCCGTTCCGTCACTCGGAGTACGAAACGTGCCTCGTTTCCCGTGCCCGGGCTAACTCCTATCCCGAACACGATGCAATATGCATGATATGAATGAAATGCAACTAAGATACAGCCTAGCATGCTCAATGCTGCGAGAATGAGATGAAAATGAGACGCCTCGAAAAGCGTGCACGCGGGCACGCAAACCGAGGCGATGGCATGAAATGCAAATCGGATAAAACCGAAGTGCCTCGAAATGCGTGCACACGGGCACGCAAACCGAGACGATGATGTGAAATGCAAATCGGATAAAACCGAAGTGCCTCGAAATGCGTGCCCACAGGCGCGCATACCGAGGCAATGATGAAATGAGAAAACGGATAAAACCAAGGTGCCTCGAAATGTGTGCCCACAGGCACGCACACCGAGGCGATGATATGAGGTGCAAAATCGGATAAAATCGAAGTGCCTCGAAATGTGTGCCCACAGGCACGCACACCGAGGCGATGATATGAAGAGAAAATCGGATAAAACCGAAGTGCCTCGAAATGTGAAATCGGATAAAACCGAAGTGCCTCGAAATGTGTGCCCACAGGCACGCACACCGAGGCGATGATGTGAAATGCAAATCGGATAAAACCGAAGTGCCTCGAAATGCATGCCCATGGGCACGCACACCGAGGCGATGATGTGAAATGCAGATCGGATAAAACCGAAGTGTCTCGAAATGCATGCCCACGGGCACGCACACCGAGGCGATGATGTGAAATGCAAATCGGACAAAACCGAAGTGCCTCGAAATGCATGCCCACGGGCACGCACACCGAGACGATGATATGAAATCATGAAATAGCATGAAAATGATATGTAATAAGACTAAAATGAGATGTCTCGAGATACGTGCCCACGGGCACGCAAACCGAGGCGATGGCATACGGAATGCAACGGGACTAGAATGTCATACGGAATGCAGAATGGACTTACACCAACATGAGAGAGCCTCAGCCACTCTCACACGGGAGGCCGTAAGATGAAAATGAGCTGCCTCGAAATGCGTGCCCACGGGCACGCAAACCGAGGCGGTGGCATACGCAATGCAAATGACATGAAAACGCAAATTGGGCTTACACTAACATGAGAGGGCCTCAGCCGCACTCACATCAGATGCCGTCGGATAAAACAGAGGTGCCTCGAAGTGCGTGCCCACGGGCACGCACACCGAGGCATGGCCCGAAGGCATGAAAATGGTACAGAAATGCAATGATGGGCTTATACCAACATGAGAGAGCCTCAGCCTACTCACATAGGAAGCCAATGAATGAAAACGGAGTGCCTCGAAGTGCGCGCCCGCGGGCACACAAACCGAGGTAATGCACTAAAGCACGAAATGACATGAAAATGATATGCAAGCATGCAAACCAAATTTCAGCAGCTACATAAAGGGGAAAACAGCCCCGAAATGATACGAAATGACAATCAACGCATGAAATCATCCCGAAATGTGATTCTAAGTACCCGAAATGGCCTACGGCTATGCTAAACATGCAAAATTGATACATGAAAGCAAAAACAGTAGCAAGGCAGCCCCAAATATGACATTTTTTTAGTACAAAGCAAGGCTAAATAACAACCACAAATACGGCAAAAATAGCTTGCAAAAATGGGGAAAAAGAAGGGAATTACAAAGCAAGTGATATGTACAATGCTCAAACCCAAAAACACAGTTCTACAAAATTAAAGAGGGGCCAAAAATATGCACATTTACAGTAGATGACATCCTTCAATTCAGTGTGTTGATATGCTCAAAATGGCATGTAAAAATGAGCCAATAAGGGGCTACAACATGAGGTACCATGAACAAGCATCAAACAATTTTGAACCCTTAACAAAAGATGAAGAATAGACAATTCTAAGGCACTTTCTAAGCCTGATGAAGACTCAAATCAGTGGCTAAGAAAGCCTAAACAAACATGCAATTTTACGGTAAATTGAAGGATTACAAAACAAGTACCAAAACCAGTCATCAAATGGCCTAAGACCCTTAACAAAGAATGAATAATGGACCAAAATAAGGCACTCTCTAAGCCTGATGAAGGCTGAAATCCGAAGCATGGTGAGCTTAAAAATGCATGCAAAATGGGAGTGGAACAAGAATTCAAAGCAAGTGATATGTAGAACAAGAAAATCAGGTTGAGCCCTTCTTCAATGTTGAAGAGGGGCTCAAAATAAGCACAATCACAGTATGTTGCATGCTCCAACTCAGATCACAAATAGGCCAAATCAATCATGCAATTTTACGGTAAAATGGAAGCATTTCAAAGGAAGTGCATGATAGAGAAGTCAAACATGGTTGAGCCCTTCTTCAATGTTTAAGAGGGGCTCAAAATAAGCCCACTCACAGTATATAGAATACTCGAAATCAGACCACTCAAAAGCTAAACAAAGCATGCAATTTAATGGCATAAAGAGTGATATTGAAGCAAGTGTATGAAGGAGACACAAAACAGGGTTGAGCCCTTCTACAAAGTTGTATAGGGGCTCAAAATAAGCCTAAAACCAGAAGGGGTCAGAGCCCAAAACAGATCACAAGTAGGGTAGAAATTTGAAGCAAAAAAATGCAAGAAAAGGGGAATTGGTGACTTACCCTTGAAGATCAAGCTTTCTTTGCTTCTTGGCTTGAATTTGTTGATCCCTAACCTCTGAAAATTACTCCCTTGCTGCTGAAATGGAGGTGGTGTTGGTTGTGCTTGGAGTTGATGAAGGAATGGAAGCAAAACTTGGATGTTTGAAGCTTTTTGGAAGAGAGGAATGGAGGAGATGCATGTATGGAGCTCTCAAGGGATTTTCCTAACCCTTCAACCAGCTGGGAGTTGCTGGTTTTTATGGCCAAAAGAGAGGTCAAAAGGAGGGCCAAAAAGGTGGAAATAATATCTAGATATTTTGCTCTAAATATCTTTCAAAATATCTTTCAAAATATCTAGATATTTTGCTCTAAATAAAAAGTGGCGTTCGGCCACGAAGTGGGCATCAGAGGCCCCAGTGTTCCTCGGTATGATAAAATAGAGGCACTTGCCAAAATTGAACAAAAACCGATGCAAAACGAAAGCTCGGGGACCAAAACCGCGCGGGGTCCCGAAAATGGGCTGTGAGCACCGAAAGTGGCGTCTGGCCGCGAAGTGGGTATCTGGGACCCCAGTGTGCCCTGTTATGACAAAACAGAGGTACCTGCCAAGAACCAGAGAAAACCGAAGCGAAATGAATGCTCGAGGGCCAAACCGCGAGGTTCGGGGCCCGAAAACCGGCTGTAAGCACCGAAAGTGGCATTCAGCCACGAAGTGGGTACCTGGGACCCCAGTGTGCCCTGTTATGACAAAACAGAGGTACCTGCCAAGAACCGGAGGAATCGGAGACGGTTGGGCGGTCCCGAACCGAGGCACACGGCCTGACGGCTCCGAAAACCGGGAACCGGGCTCCGAAATGGGCAAAATGGCCTACGGCCACGAAATGTAGCACACGGCCACCGAGAAATAGCCTACAGGACTACTCCCTTCCCTCAGGAAAGAAAACAGAGAAAACCGAGTCTGGTTCGCAAACCGAGACAAGGCACAGAAGAGGATTCCGAAGTCCGGAGGCAGGGCGCACGGCCGCGACCCTGAAACTTCTGAACGAGCACGATATGCAACATCACCGAGCGCTCAATCGGTGACGTCTGAGTCTTAAGGTCGGTCAAAAATGGGGTGTCTACAGAAATAAAATTTGAACAACTTCTAGCAAACTATTACTTAAAATTACTTTTTATTGCTTTTTAAATTGAAAATTTATTAACTAAATGTACATAATATAAGATTGCACCACTTTTAATGGTTTATTTATTTATTTTGGGCCTAATTACGTAAAACAATATTTTTTTAAAAAACTAGTATGAGAGCCAAATTGTTTTGGGAGCCCTACATGTATAATTTAAAAAATATATATATAAATATATACATATTAGAAATTGGGTGTCCATGTGGCATGACCCTTTGAATCTGAACCTTTTGAACCTTATCTATGTAAGTTTGAATTTGAATTCAAAACTTATTTGGATAACCATTCAGGATATCTATATGTATCATATCAATAGATATGGATAGATGGATAGATAGATATTGGTTATTATATCTGATTATATTTTTTAGATAATATATTGATAGATCAGATGCGTTATGTGGTTTTTTACCCATAACTTTTTTTTCCAAACTCTCTCTCTAACTCTCTCCCATATGAGAACGATCCAGCTTCTGCACTGTGACTTGTGTGTATGATACTCATTTTGTAGTATCACTCCATTACTGGGTTGGTTGTTCATATCTTGGAAGTACGTGATTTACCCACGAGATTCTTCGCTTCAGGCTCTACTAAAAGGTATGACTATGAAATTTTTCATCCGCTGCGTCCTAATACTTTATGATTTACAATACATATATCCTATTGGTTGTGATCTTACTTGCCGTTGCTAAACTCTTCTTCCTCCCCTCGAAAAAAATGAAAAGAAAATCAACACAAAGCCAAATAGACACGCAATTAAACCATCGTTTGTTAACATTTTTATTTATTATGATTTAGTTTTAGTTTTTTTTTTAAATTAAAAATGGAAATTTGTTTGGTACATTGTTTTCTTTTTAAAAAAAATAAAATTGATTTGAAAGTTTTCAACATTTTTTAAAATACAAAAAAATTATTTTCATTCATTTTTAAAACAAGCTTTTACTCTCTCCTATCACCTACCACCTCTGACCACCACTCACCACCACCTCCCGTTGCTCGTTGGGGTCGAGCTCCAGCCAATCTCCGACGACTCTCCAGTGAGTGCACAGTCACGGTTATGATCTTCAGACACCTTTTGGTGTCCTTTTGACTATCTTGTGTCCTCCAACAATATTCGACAATTAACTGTTGAAAAAATAGTTTGGAAACCATTAATAGGTGAATGATAAATTGATTCTAAAGTGCACCATTTGAGTATGGTATTAAGACAAAATTCATTTAGTTTAAATTTAAAGTTATTTGTTATTTTTTTGGGTCAAAATTGTACCAGATTCGAACAAAATTCAAATATGTTTGAAAGAATAATCATGTCTATTCTTTGCACCTATTTCATGGAAGAGTTATGTCTATTTTTTGCACCTATTCCATAGAAAAATTATGTCTCTTCATGGATGTGTCTCTTCATTGAAAAGTCACCATGACCTTTCGAAGAGTCACTAATTCACCTATATAAATAGACCCCCATTTTATTCATTCATAAAATTGAATTCATCTTGTGTTTTTTTTTTTTCTGCACTCTGTATTTTCTGTAAGAGAATTCTGCACAGTAAGATTCGTTAGACTTGCCGTGATAGTACTACTTCTGTAAAGTTCGATTGTTGTATCTTGGGAGACCAACATCCAACAAAAACTCATGAGCACCATAGCAGAGAACGAATTTGTCATGAGAAAATTGTGTTTAACACAAGCCTCGATCACATTTGGTTTCGTTTCCAGATTTTTAAAATTGTTTTGTAAGTTTTCTACTTCTCTGTAAGTATTTCTGGTTCTCTGTATATGGTTTGTGTTACCCAAAATACAACCTAAGGGGGGTGAATTAGATTTTTATAAATAAAAATAATAATATCCTAATAAAAATTATGACTAACACAATAGATAAATATAGTTAATGAAATAAAAATAATTAAAACAAGTGTTCTAACAACTATGTCAGTTAATGATTTCAACACAGTGAAAATGTGAAATATAGCTATGGCAATTTAAATAAAATAAAGAGATAAGGAAGAGAGAGGCAAACAAATTTATAGTGGTTCAGTTTCAACTCGACCTACGTCCACTCCTCAAGCTTCACTTGAGATTTTCTACTATACTCTAGCTTCACAGGGTGCTAGCAACCTTTTCACAGATGGAGCAATCCTCCACAGATTTTACACAGACTTTCTAAGTCAAGAATACTGAGTGTACTACATTCTTACAAGGTTTAAAAGAAGGTGTTTTTGCTTTCACAGAAAGTTACAAAAATTATCTCTCAAAGATAGATATAACAATGAAGCTCTATTTTTTCGGTAAACCTCACACAAGAAAGATGGGCTTAAAGCTATACGTCTCAGTGTATAATTTCTGAAAGAGGATGTAAACAAAAATTGAAGAACACTTCTTAGAGAATTTTTCAAAGAATAGATGTGAGTGATTATAGATTAAAGAATATTTTCTGATTTTTTTTTTGTAACTTGTTTACATTAGAGGCTTTGGGTTGTTTGAACCTCTGTTTTGGACTGTTTGAACTCCTGATTTAATCAAATATTAAATACATTCTAACAACATTTAGGATAAAGGTTTAAGTGAGAAATAATGGGACAAAATAAATTTTGATTCTATTTTTCTCTTTCAAATAAATTATCAAAATAAATTGTGATTCTATTTTTCTCTTCCAAATAAATTAAAACATAATTAAACAAATCATCAAAATAAATAAGTCTAACAGTTTGGTTTAGTTTTACCCAAACAATTTATATTATATTCAACTTATAATTTTTTTTTATATAATTTGGTAATATATTTAGTGCAATAATTACGTGTTTCACACAGTATATATAAGGAATTTTTTCCTACAACTTAAGACAAATTTGGTATTGTATTTTTACAGATTTCAAGTTATTTGGTTAAAATCTTATTTATGTTTTTATACAGACTATATTTTCTAGTTTGATTATTTGAAAAAAATTCTTTTATTTTATAATTCAATTAATTTGTTATGTACTGTGTGTTATCAAATCTGTTTGATACCGTCAGTAATTTCTTTCACTACCAAATGTAAAACGTCACTTACCATCAAAGTAGGCAATTTATAAGAGAAATTTAGCTTCCATTGGACCCTTGCTTGTTAAAAAGTATATATCAATTTATTTTGCTCCATAAATGCCTAAGGAAAAAACACATAATTGAGTAAGGACAAAGTAAAATATCTTTTTTTTTCTTGAACAATATTACTAGAGTAACATGTTGTTGTTCTTGTTTACATCAATTTCAACGGCAATAATTTTTTTTTTAAAGAATTTCATAGTTAACATGAATCTTATTTGATAGATCTTGCTGAGAGGATTCTAAAAATACTAATTTGATTAAAAACCAACATCTATATTAAAAGTTATATTATTTTAAAACTTAATATTTTTTTTCTGTGTTTGTCCTTAATACATTCAAGTTTTATTATGAAAAGATTTTGACTAAATCTCCAAATTTAATTATAACTTTGACTTGTGGTGTTCACAAATCACGGCAATTATATGAACAATTTTGGTTTTGGTTTTGGTTTTCATACATTTGTTATTTTCTATAACCACAATTATATGAAAGTCACACTATGCATACTTTTTGTAAGTATTTATCCCCTAGTTGTAATTGGAAGAACCATCTTTAATATATTTGTGGTGAACCTTATGGATTGACTTGAATCTGTGTATCATAATATTTTACAAATTTTAGTTTTTTTGGTTAAATTTATAAGAACAGAAATTTCGTATTTACAAATTTCATATTTGTTTATGGGTTTAACATAATTTTTTTTTTTTTTTGAATCTGTTATATAAATCGTGCATGTTATCATCTAATATTGGTTAGTTTTTCCATGATTAGTTTGATACGACTTACAGATTTATGAAATTACGATTATAAATATTTGTGGTGATTGTCTTACAGATGGTGGGCATTGTTTTGAGTGACGGAATTTTTATATGAATAGTTGCAACTCCTCTGTTCGTGACTTTTGAAATTTTCAAATTTGGACTATTTCATGTTATTGGGAAAATTGATGTGTTGGCTTTGTAAATGAGTGTATTAATTTGAGTATTTTTAATTAATTTGGAATGAGTTTTTATGACATCACGTTGCCATGAAATTTTTAGAAGCTGATTTAATTTCAGTGTTATGTATGAGATTTAAATAAAATTTATTTTAAAGTTTGTGAAATTGTTAAGTAATTTGTGATTGTGATGATGATTCAAGAGTACTATATGAAAAGGTATATTTCATTTGTAAATATTTGCTTGTGGTCGTTGTATTCTTGCAATGTCAAAGTAATTATGGACATTGAATAAGTTTAAACATGATGATTTAAGTAGTGATGTTGTTCCATTTAATTGGAAGTAGTAAGAAATCTTTTGTATTGACTATTCTTTAGTTAAAAGTCAATTTGAAAGTTATTTTTTAAGTAATTTTGAGTATTGTGACATAAGTTGTCATCAATTATTATCAAATTTGTGAAGTAGAGTTGGTTTATATGTTTTAGTGAGCAGTCAAGTATAGCGGAGTTACATACGGGATCCTCCAGCAGCTCTAGCCAGAGTAATGGCTTTACTCCAAACTGTCCCAATTGCAGAAGGAAGTATAAAGGCCCGTGTCACCGTGCCTCGGGTGCGTGTTTTCGGTATGGCAAGACTGGCCACATGATTCGAGATTGTCCGCTGAGATTTGATAATGCTAACTGCCCTGCCGCAAGTTCAGCCGGGTTCGCTCCTACAACGAGGACCAATGTAAGAACTAATACTAGGGGTAATACCGAGACTGAAATGCTAAGATAAGGGAAAGTGTTTGCATCAGTGCCTGGAGATGTGCAAAACACTGAATCTGTGGTGTCAGGTATAACCTTTATCTGTGCTCAGAATGCCTATGTGTTGATAGATTCTGGTTCCACACATTCATTTGTATCGCATGCTTTTTCACAGAAGTTAACTAGACCATTAGAACCTATGAACTGTTTACTATCTGTCTACACCATCTGGAGGTTCCATGATATGTGCTTATGTATACCCAGCATGTGATATTGTGATTGGTGATGTGACATTGTATGTTGATTTAATGCCCTTGGGGATTGATCATTTTGACTGTATATTGGATATGGACTGGTTAACAAAGTACTGTGCAACTATTGACTGTGTGAATAAGTCTGTTATATTTCTTCCACTTAGTATGCCCAAGTTTGTTTTTACTGGAACTGAAGTGGTCCCTCCACTATACTTGATTTCATTTATGAAATCTAGGAAATTGTTAAGAAAAGCTTATCGAGGCTACTTGCGTTGTGTAATGATTGAGCCTTCAGATAATGCTAGTGTGGAAACGATTCCTGTAGTTTGTGAATTTTCTGATGTGTTTCCTAATGACCTACTTGGAGACTTAATTGATAGGGAAATTGAGTTTACCATTGATGTTGTACTCGGAACGCAACTAATTTCTAAAACCCCATACAGAATGTCCACTTCTGAATTGAAAGAATTAAAAACTCAACTTCATAAATTATTAGACAATAAGTTTATCCACCCGAGCACTTCACCTTGGTGTGACAACCCTTACCACTGTTTACTGATAATACCATTGATTAGTGCTAATCTATGATTAAGCATGTTAAGTGATTGATTGACTGAAATTCTGACAGATTGATTGAAGTGTATTAGTTTAAACGCATTTTTATCTGTTTGACTGTTAATTGATCTGTTCATGTTTTATGTTTTAAACTGCAAATTGAAGGCCTTATCGGCGGCCGAATCTGAAATTGATTAGTGTTTCATGTTAATTAGAATTTATGTGATTTTATGGTATGTTTAATTTAACTTTGATTTGGAATAACTAAATTAGATTATTTAATGGTAAATTACATTAGTTGGACTTATCTACTATTTTGCCATGTTAGTGGGCCACCTTGTCAATACTTGTTTGGACTTGATTAATGCACATTTGGCATTGTATCTTCAGCCATTTTGAAGGCAAAACCGAGAGAGAGAGAGAGGTAGGAGAAAATTGGGTCCATCTAGAATTCTTGTTTGAATTTGGAAGGATTGAAGTGTAGAAAGCAATTTTGAGCTATCACATTTGAAATTGAAGACCTAAGGTAGGATATTCATCCTTTGGTTTATGAATTTAAGTTGTGTCTTGCATGGTCCATGATAATTTTGAAGTCTAGAGCCAAGATGTGGCTTAAAGTGTTGAGTTGAGGCTTAAATCATGCATGCATGTTCTTATATTGAAGTTTTGAGGTTGTTTTCATGGGTATTCCTACATACATGTTTACATTTTGGTTGAAGTCTATGAATTCATCATGTTTTTGAGAGAATTGGCTCTTTGAAGCATGTATTAGAAGCTTTGAACTCATTAGAACACATGCATGTCATATGTTCATCATGTTCTTGAAGTGTTCCTTGAAATTGTGTTTAATTGAACTACCTTTGGGCTTTGATTTTGCAAATTGATCTTTGAAACATGTCATATTATGAGTTTTAAAGTGTTTTCCAGAAAATTAGCCCAAAAGGATCGAATTTGATGCTTCAAAAGTTGATTTTGAGCTTGGAGGTTCAATCTGGAAATTCCAGATTTTGGACTCACGCTCGAGCGTAAGACTTCACGCTCGAGCGTACACTCTGAATACATGCAGTTCGCTCGAGCGGGAAAAGTGACGCTCGAGCGTGAAATGCGTGTATCCAGTGCTTTGCATGTGTTTACAGTCCGCTCGAGCGAGGGAATGCACGCTCGAGGGAGGACTTGTGTCTCACGCTCGAGCGGGGGTCGAGCGCCCGTCGAGCGTGAATTTCTTGCATCCAGTACTTTTGCAGTCCGCTCGAGCGAGGAGAGTCACGCTCGAGCGAGGCTCTTTTGTCTGCATGTCCGCTCGAGCGGAGAAAGCCACGCTCGAGCGGGACCCCTGTTTCAGTAAAAATTTGAAAAGTGTTTTAAAGTACATCTTTGCATCCTCATTCCATTCTAGGCATTCCTAGACCTAGTTTAAGGCATCTTAATGAGGATAATGCTATAGAACCACACCGAGTCAAGATAGGGACTAAGTTATTGTTTCCCAAACGTGCAACTTAGTGTGTGTTCATCCTGTAACTGTGTAGGGTTGGCATCCAAGGAAGCTCACTAGCCTATCTGTAGCCCAGAACTCTGTGAGTAACAATGTTGTAAAGATATATTCAATCATGAATATTTTCTGAATGATGAACTGTACTGCTTTCTAAAATGATATTTCTTACTGAATGAATGCTTGTCCTATTTGCGAACTGTATTTGTGGCATCTATAGCAATTTACTGTTACTATACTATACTGCTACTGTCACAGAGATCTCTGTCGGTTCCCATGGTTGGAACCACTACTGTTTACTGATATGATGGCCATCAGCTGACTGTTCGGTCTGTTAAGACCTACTGTACTGTTTGCTATTGGATGTACCACGTATGACTGCTATGATCGAATAACTGATATACTGTTCAAATGACTGTTTTAAATACTGGAAGGACATTCATTCTTAACCTCTTTATGCATATGTTATTCACTGGGCTTTAGCTCACTGTTTATATATATATATGTAGGTGTCCAGGCACCGGATCGGAGCTAGGAGCGTTGGGTTAAACTCCCTTTTTGTCAAGCCAACCATCGTACCTCACTGCGAGGTTCCAAGTGTGTTCAAGCTTAGGCTTTTTGGGGTGTCTCAGTTCACCCTTCTGTCTCTGCTTTGTAATACTGTATAGACTGGTACTGTACTGCTATGGTAGGGATTTGGTCCCTAACCTGAATGCTTGTAAATGATGTTTGTACATACTGTTTTCATTCTGATTGTGAATATTTATGAAAAGTCTTTTTGCATACAGACTGTCACAGCTCATTGGACATCTTTCATTTACTGTTTTGGCTTCCGCCAGCCCCTGTACTCTGTATTACTGTTATTATTGTTAAGCAGGCCTTCGGTAATCATGGATTACTGGCCGGTTACGGTGCTAAATCCATAGGGGCGGGTTTGGGTCGTGACAGAGTGGTATCAGAGCGATACTAAACCACGAGTTATACCGCACACACGTGTCCAAATGAGCTATAGGATGTCCTAGAAAAGTAATTAGGGCATTGCATGAGCATGAAAAGTGTGTGTGGCCATGACATGAATAAATGTGTTAATATGTTTAAAGTATGCAACTGTCTATGTTTATAATTGCCATAATTGTCTATAGTGAAATGGAGAATGCAAGAACTATTGATGAAACAGAATCATCTGATGCCAAAATGGCAAGGCTTGAAAGAACAGTTGAATTGCTGACCGAGGCCTTAAGGCAACAACAGAACTAACAGCCCCCACCTCCTCCGGTACAGCCGGAACCGAATGTGAATGATGACATAATTGCTCTAACACAGAAGTTTAGTAAAATGAAACCACCATCATTCCAAGGAGGCCTGGAACCATTAAAGGCCGAAGCATGGGTCCTAGAGACCGAGAAATTATTTGAAGTCTTTCCATGTTCTGAAGCACACAAAGTGCTACTGGCTACCTTCACCTTACAAGAAGAGGCCAGAAGGTAGTGGATGCTGGTCCGCGACACCAATATTGCCATGGATTGGGCTCAGTTTAAGGGAGCCTTCTTTGAGAAATACTTCTCCCAGTGTGTCAGGGACCGAAAAGTGACTGAATTTGAACAACTGAAACAAGGCACTATGTCCGTAGCTGAGTACGAATCGAAATTCACTGAACTCGCCAGATATGCACCACACATGGTGGATACCGATTACAAAAAGGCCAGGAAGTTTGAAGGTGGCCTTAATGTTGAAATCCTTGACAAATAAATGTTCTGAAGTTACTGAAATACGTGGATGTTCTTGATCGAGCAATAATGGCTGAGTCGAACATCGAGGCACTGAAACAGACTGAAACACCAGCGACTGAATGGCGCGGTAAGAGACGGGGTTTTAAATTTAAGAAAGGCCGGAACAGCCCCTTGAACAAAAAGCAAAATACGGGGTCAACAACTAGTTCTAGTTAGGGAAGTGGTTCCATATCGCCCTGCTCCGAATGTGGTAAGAAACATAAAGAGATTTGTTATAAAATTTCAAGTGCTTGTTACAGGTGTGCCAAGGTGGGCCACATGGTCAGAGATTGCCCTTCTGTTCCTCAGGGCAATAGTAAAGCTGCAGCCAGCGCCGCAGCATCAATTGTTGCACCAAAACCTAATCCCAAAGCTACTGGAAAAGAGCCTATGAGGCAAGGCCGAGTGTTCGCACTCGTACCGGGAGATGTACAGAATATCGAGACCGTTGTGTCAGGTATACTTTCAATCTGTACTCAAAATGCTTATGTTTTAATTGATTCGGGGTCTACGCATTCATATGTATCGCATGCTTTTTCGCGAAAATTAAATAGACCACTAGAACCTATGAACTATCTGTTAGCTGTATCTTCACCTGTTGGGGGATCCATGACTTGTGCTTATATGTACCCTGCATGTGAGATTATTGTTGGAGATGCGCATTTGTATATTGATTTACTGCCATTGAACATTGACCATTTTGATGTAATATTAGGAATGGACTGGTTAACAAAATATCATGCCACCATAGACTGTGTAACAAAACAAGTTGTTTTCCGTCCACCTAGATTGCCTGAATTCGTGCTTAATGGAGTTGGAGTAGTACCTCCCCTATATCTGATTTCATCCATGAAAGCTTTTAAACTGATTAGAAAGGGGTGTAAGGGGTATCTATGTTCTGTATTGACTGTACCTACTGATGCTAACACTGATGTGAACAGTATTCCTATAGTCAGAGAATTCCCAGATGTTTTTCCAGATGATTTGCCGAGGGATTTGATTGATAGGGAGATTGAGTTCACCATTGATGTGATTCCGGGCACACAGCCAGTATCTAAAGCTCCTTACAGAATGGCACCGACTGAATTGAAGGAGTTGAAAGTTCAGCTGCAAGAACTGTTAGATAAGAAGTTCATCAGGCCCAGTACTTCACCGTGGGGCGCTCCAGTTTTATTTGTGAAAAAGAAAGACGACTTATTGAGACTTTGCATTGACTACCGCGAACTGAACAAGGTAACAGTGAAAAACAAATATCTATTGCCTCGTATTGACGACTTATTTGACCAGTTACAGGGTGCCCAAGTGTCCTCCAAAATTGACCTTAGATCTGGATACCACCAGTTGAAAGTCAAGACAGGAGATATTGAAAAGACTGCCTTTCGAACGAGGTACGGACATTACGAATTCTTACTCATGCCTTTCGGAGTTACCAATGCACCTGCTGCATTTATGGATCTTATGAACAGAATTTTCAAACCATTCCTAAATGAATTTGTAGTTGTTTTCATAGATGACATTTTGATTTATTCCAAAAGCACGGAAGAACATGAACATCATTTGAGAACTGCCCTACAGACCCTAAGAGAACAGAAACTGTATGCTAAACTGACAAAATGTGAATTTTGGCTTGACAATGTTATGTTTTTGGGACATGTAATCAGTAAAGATGGTATTACAGTTGACCCGCAGAAAATTGAAGCAGTAGTGAATTGGCCCAGACCGTCTAACGTTACAGAAGTTTGAAGTTTCTTAGGCTTAGCCGGGTATTACAGGAGATTTGTGAAAGACTTCTCCAAGATTGCCTTACCATTGACTCAGTTGACTCAAAAGGGGATATCATTTGACTGGACCGATCAGAGAGAATCAGCTTTTCAAGAGTTAAAGACTCGACTTGTGACTGCACCAATTCTTACCCTACCCTCAGGTACGGATGGTTTTACCATATTTAGTGATGCTTCTTATAAGGGTTTGTGATGTGTTTTAATGCAGAATGGTAAAGTGATTGCGTATGCTTCCCGACAACTGAGACCGCATGAAAAGAACTACCCGACCCATGACTTGGAACTTGCTGCAGTAGTGTTTGCATTGAAAATCTGGCACCACTACCTTTATGGGGCAACATGTGAGGTGTATACAGACCACAAGAGTTTAAAGTACTTCTTCACACAGAAAGAACTGAACATGAGGCAGCGGAGATGGTTAGAATTGATAAAGGATTATGATTTGCAAATTTTGTACCATCCAGGGAAAGCTAACACCGTTGCCGATGCACTGAGTCGGAAATCGATTGGAAATTTAGCCTGCTTACTCACCGGGCAGAAAGAATTGCTATGTGACCTTGAAAAATTTGAGGTTGAGATTGTTTTGCGTGAACAATGTGGAACCTTAGCCGCTATTTCTGCTCAACCGGCACTGATCGAGGAGATTAAAGAGAAACAGCAACAGGATGACTTCTTGAAGAAGATCATCGATGAACGGGAATCTAAACCGAGACCGGATTTTAAATTTGAGAACAATGTGTTGAGATTTCAGGGAAGGTTGTGTGTACCGAGTGATTCTGAACTAAAAAGAAGAATTCTGCAAGAGGGCCACAATTCTAAATTGTCTATCCATCCAGGAAATACGAAAATGTACCAAGATTTGAAACTAAATTTCTGGTGGCGGGAATGAAGAAAGAAATTGCTGATTTTGTGTCGAAATGTCTTCATTGCCAACAAGTCAAAGCCGAACATCAACGACCCGCAGGCTTACTGCAACCCTTACCAATACCGGAGTGGAAATGGGAACATATCACTATGGATTTCATTGTTGGTTTACCTCGCTCCAGTAAAGGTATGGACTCAATTTGGGTTATTGTTGATAGACTGACTAAATCTGCTCACTTCTTACCTGTCAAAACAATCTATAATGCGGACAAATTGGCTATACTCTATATTGATGAGATTGTTAGATTGCACGGAGTGCCTGTGTCCATTGTTTCTGATAGGGACTCAAAGTTTACATCGAGATTCTGGCAAAGCCTACAGACAGCATTGGGTACTGAACTGAGACTGAGTAGTGCATATCATCCTCAGACAGATGGCCAGTCAGAAAGAACCATCCAGACTCTGGAGGATTTACTGAGAATGTGTGTCCTTGATTTTCAGGGAAATTGGGAAAGCCACTTACCGTTGGTTGAATTTGCCTACAATAACAGTTTTCACTCGAGTATTGGAATGGCGCCTTTCGAGGCTTTGTATGGCAGGAAATGTCGGTCTCCTATCTGCTAGGCAGAAGTTGGAGATGGGCCTTTGCTGGAGCCCGAAATTGTACAGGAAACTACTGAAAAAGTGAAACTAATTCAACAGAGACTGAAAACCGCACAAAGCCGACAGAAAAGTTATGCAGATGTCCGAAGGCG
Source organism: Camellia japonica (assembly GCA_030407325.1). NCBI lineage: Eukaryota > Viridiplantae > Streptophyta > Magnoliopsida > Ericales > Theaceae > Camellia > Camellia japonica. The sequence goes on from JAPPVO010000003.1 coordinate 680,350, forward strand.
AGACAGAGAGTACGAAGTAGGTGATCATGTTTTTGTTAAAGTGACACCGATGAAAGGCCAGACTTGTTGTGGAGTCAAGGGCAAGCTAGCGCCGAGATATGTCGGACCGTATGAGATTATTGAGAAAATCAATCCGGTGGCGTATCAAGTAGCGCTTCCTCCTAAAATGGAGCATATTCATAGTGTGTCCCATATTTCAATGTTGAGGGATTACCTCCGGGATCCCTTCCATGTGATTGAGCCTACCCGTGTAGTGCTAAATGATGACTACACTTATGAAGAGCGGCCTATTCAAATTGTAAACAGACGGATTAAGAAGTTGAGGAACAAAGAGATTCCGTTAGTGAAAGTTGACTGGCAAAACCATGGTGGCGTGTATGCCACTTGGGAAAGGGAAGACGATATGATCAAGAGATATCCTGAACTGTTCCCTCTGGATCCGGTATTCTTCCAAAATGAAGGTAATTCAAGTTTGGAGGACCAAACTCTTTATAAGGAGGGGAGACTGTGACAACCCTCACCACAGTTTACTGATAATACCACTGATTAGTGCTAATCTATGATTAAGCATGTTAAGTGACTGATTGACTGAAATTCTGACTGATTGATTGAAGTGTATTAGTTTAAACGCATTTCTATCTGTTTGACTGTTAATTAATCTGTTCATGTTTTATGTTTTAAACTGCAAATTGAAGGCCTTATCGGCGGCCGAATCTGAAATTGATTAGTGTTTCATGTTAATTAGAATTTATGTGATTTTATGGTATGTTTAATTGAATTTTGATTTGGAATGACTAAATTAGATTATTAAATGGTAAATTACATTAGTTGGACTTATCTACCATTTTGCCATATTAGTGGGCCACCTTGTCAATACTTGTTTGGACTTGATTAATGCACATTTGGCATTGTATCTTTAGCCATTTTGAAGGCAAAACCGAGAGAGAGAGAGAGAGAGGTAGGAGAAAATTGGGTCCATCTAGAATTCTTGTTTGAATTTGGAAGGATTGAAGTGTAAATAGTAATTTTGAGCTAGCACATTTGAAATTGAAGACCTAAGGTAGGATATTCATCCTTTGGTTTATGAATTTAAGTTGTGTCTTGCATGGTCCATGATAATTTTGAAGTCTAGAGCCAAGATGTGGCTTAAAGTGTTGAATTAAGGCTTAAATCATGCATGCATGTTCTTATATTGAAGTTTTGAGGTTGTTTTCATGGGTATTCCTACATGCATGTTTACATTTTGGTTGAAGTCAATGAATTCATCATGTTTTTGAGAGAATTGGCTCTTTGAAGCGTGTATTAGAAGCTTTGAACTCATTAGAACACATGCATGTCATATGTTCATCATGTTCTTGAAGTGTTTCTTGAAATTGTGTTTAATTGAACTACCTTTGGGCTTTGATTTTGCAAATTGATCTTTGAAACATGTCATATTATGAGTTTTAAAGTGTTTTCCAGAAAATTAGCCCAAAAGGATCGAATTTGATGCTTCAAAAGTTGATTTTGAGCTTGGAGGTTCAATCTGGAAATTCCAGATTTTGGACTCACGCTCGAGCATAAGACTTCACGCTTGAGCGTACACTCTGAATACATGCAGTCCACTCGAGCAGGGAAAGTGACGCTCGAGCGTGAAATGCGTGTATCCAGTGCTTTGCATGTGTTTACAGTCCGCTCGAGCGAGAGAATGCACACTCGAGCAAGGACTTGTGTCTCACGCTCGAGCGGGGGTCGAGCACCCGTCGAGCGTAAATTTCTTGCATCTAGTACTTTTGCAGTCCGCTCGAGCGAGGATAGTCACGCTCGAGCGAGGCTCTTTTGTCTGCATGTCTGCTCGAGCGGAGAAAGCTACGCTCGAGCGGGACCCCTGTTTCAGTAAAAATTTGAAAAGTGTTTTAAAGTACATATTTGCATCCTCCTTTCATTCTAGGCATTCCTAGGCATAGTTTAAGGCATCTTAATGAGGATAATGCTATAGAACCACACCGAGTCAAGATAGGGACTAAGTTATTGTTTCCCAAACGTGCAACTTAGTGTGTGTTCATCCTGTAACTGTGTAGAGTTGGCATCCGAGGAAGCTCACTAGCCTATCTGTAGCCCAGAACTCTGTGAGTAACAATGTTGTAAAGATATATTCAATCATGAATATTTTCTGAATGATCAATTGTACTGCTTTCTGAAATGATATTTCTTACTGAATGAATGCTTGCAAACTGTATTTGTGGCATCCATAGCAATTTACTGTTACTGTACTATATTGCTACTGTCACAGAGATCTCTATCGGTTCCCATGGTTGGAACTACTACTGTTTACTGATATGATGGCCATTAGCTGACTGTTCGGTCTGTTAAGACCTACTGTACTGTTTGCTATTGGATGTACCACGTATGACTGCTATGATTGAATAACTGATATACTGTTCAAATGACTGTTTTAAATACTGGAAGGACATTCATTCTTAACCTCTTTACGCATATGTTATTCACTGGGCTTTAACTCACTGTTTATATATATATGTAGGTGTCCAGGTACCGGATCAGAGCTAGGAGCGTTGGGTTAAACTCCTTTTTTGTCAAGCCAACCATCGTGCCTCACTGCGAGGTTCCAAGTGTGTTAAAGCTTAGGCTTTTTAGGGTGTCTCAGTTCACCCTTCTGTCCCTGCTTTGTAATACTGTATAGACTGGTACTGTACTGCTATGGTAGGGATTTGGTCCCTAACCTGAATGGCTGTAAATGATGTTTGTACATATTGTTTTCGTTCTGATTGTGAATATTTATGAAAAGTCTTTTTGCATACAGACTGTCACAGCTCATTGGACATCTTTCATTTACTGTTTTGGCTTCCGCTAGCCCCTGTACTATGTATTATTGTTATTACTGTTAAGCAGGCCTTCGGTAATCACGAATTATTGGCCGGTTACGATGCTAAACCCATAGGGGCGGGTTCGGGTCGTGACACTTGGGGTGCTCCAGTCCTATTTGTTAAGAAGAAAGATGGATCTTTAAGGTTGTGTATAGACTATCGGGAGTTCAACAAAGTGACAGTCAAGAACAAGTACCCACTACCCTGAATAAATGACCTATTTGACCAACTTTAGGGGGCACAAGCGTTCTCTAAGATAGACCTTAGATCCGAGTATCACCAGTTAAAAGTTAAGGCAGAAGACATAAAGAAAACTACATTTAGAACTAGATATGGGCACTACGAGTTTTTGGTAATGCCGTTTGGGGTAACTAATGCATCTATTGCGTTTATGGACCTAATGAATCGGGTTTTCGAATAATTTCTAGATGAATTTATAGTTATGTTTATTGATGATATTTTGATTTATTCCAAAAATAGGGAAGAACATGGAAATCATCTGAGAACGGCATTACAGATTTTAAGAGAGAATAAGTTATATGCAAAACTGTCCAAATGTGAATTTTGGCTTGACAATGCAGCATTTCTGGGACATGTGATCAACAAAGATGGCATATCGGTGGATCCACAGAAAATTGAGGCCAATGTAGGCTAGCCAAGACCAACTAATGTGTCAGAAATCAGAAGTTTTCTGGGGCTTGCTGGCTACTACCACAGATTTGTGAGAGACTTCTCTAAGCTTGCCATGCCATTGACACAGTTGACCCAAAAAAATGTACCATTTGATTGGAACGATCAACGGGAGATAGCTTTCCAAGAATTGAAAACTAGATTGGTAACTGCACCAATTCTGACTTTGCCAAATGGAACTGATGGGTTTCAGATTTATCGTGATGCTTCCTACAAAGGTTTGAGGTATGTGTTAATGCAGAATGAGAAGGTAATTGCTTATGCCTCTCGGCAACTCCGTCCTCATGAAAAGAATTATCCGACCTATGACCTTGAACTCGCCGCTGTGGTTTTTACACTGAAGATTTGGCAACACTATTTATATGGTGTAACTTGTGAAATATATATGAATCATAAGAGCCTAAAATATTTCTTTACTCAAAAAGAACTGAACGTGAGACAGAGAAGGTGGTTGGAATTGATCAAAGACTATGACTTGCAAATGCTGTATCATCTAAGGAAGGCAAATACCGTTGCAGATACTCTAAGCCGAAAACCTATTGGGAATTTGTCTTGTTTACTCACTGGCCAGAAAGAATTGTTATGTGACCTGGAGAGGAATGGAATTGAAATTGTGTTACGTGAACAAAGCGGGATCTTAACCACTATTTCTGCTCAACCTGCAATTATTGAAGAAATTAAGGAGAAATAACATGAAGATGAGTTATTGAAGAAAATTTTTGATGAACTTGACTCAAAACCAAGGCTGGGATTCGTGATTGAAAATGATGTGCTGAAATTTCAAACTAGACTTTGTGTCCCAGATTGTTGTGATTTGAGAAAACGTGTTATGACTGAAGCCCATAATTCCAAATTTGCTATGTATCCGGGAAACACAAAAATGTATCATGACTAGAAACAGAATTTCTGGTGGCCAAGAATGAAGAAGTGTATTGCTGATTTTTGTGGCTAGATGTTTGCATTGCCAGCAAGTTAAAGCCGAACATCGACGACCCACTGGCTTGCTTTAGCTGCTTCCAATATCGAAATGGAAATGGGAGCATATTGGACTGCCTCGCTCCTCCCGAGGTATGGATTTTATTTGGGTTATTGTTGATCGTTTAACTAAGTCTGCCTATTTTCTACCTGTTAAAACTATTTACAATGCGAACAAATTGGCCAACGTTTATATAAATGAGATTGTGAGGCTACATGGTGTACCAGTATCCATTGTATTTGATAGAGATTCAAAGTTCATGTCAAGGTTTTAGCAAAGTTTACAACAGGCTTTGGGGACTGAACTGAAGCAAAGCAGTGCTTATCACCCACAAACAGACAGCCAAACAGAACGAACTTATCAAACTTTGGAAGACATACTACGGATGTGTGTGTTGGACTTCTGTAGACGTCCCCGAACGCCCCGGGAGGTGTTAGGTCCCGTTCTGTTCATATTGGGGTCATTACAGTTCAAGGACTCAAATGTCACGGTTCTTAATCTTGAACCAAAGAGTCCAAATCCGGCAAATCGTTTTGAAAACAGATTTTTGAAAGAAGTGCCAAACATGGACTGCTTTGCCAGATAACAGAGTCGCCACCTAAATATTTTTTAAATGGGAAATTTAGGAAACCCTGACTCGGTGCCAAAGGCCACGTGTCCGTCATCACCAAAGTTGGCTCGGGAACTTGGGTACGATTGGGGAAGGTCACATCGTGAGCACCCCCGCTCGCCCGGTCAAAGACCGGCCTCTACTAACCATGATATCTGTTTTTGAAAACTTTGTGAGTTCTTATTCCGGTTATTAGCCTAGGTTACTATGTGATGCTCGCAGCAAACAAGTATAGACTGGGTCGCCTGAATTGGAACAAAACATTTCATGTTTGTTTGTTTGAAAATGGTTTGAAGGTGCTACCCGCAGGTAGGCTAAGACGTGGATTTGCCACCCTCAGGTGGGCTTAGAAAACATGATTTTGCCACTATCTAGTAGGCTTAAAACAAACATTCGATGATTCGTCCCAATTCAAGTAACTCAACCTCCACCCACAAGCATTCAAGGCAGTTATATCACATAAGCATATAGCCTCATGGTAAGCATGCTATCATGGCAACACTCACACGCATGCAAGGATGCTAAAGCATAACAACTCACCAAGTACTCCAAGCCAAAACAGAAAACCGATTAGAAATCAATGCATGATCCTAATTATACAGAATGCCTAATGCAACGCATGCAATAATGCAACTATAGCAGGCTCGGCTATTCTAAACATGGTATGTGGAATGCTACAACTAACATGTATTCAATTTGGAATTGAAATACAAATGCAGTTTGTATGATGCGCCGAGCCCGGTGCGTGCAAAACAGATGAATGAATGCAAACATGCTATCATACTGTATGCTAATTAAAATATGCCCTATATCTAACCATCGTAAACGGATAAATAAAAGGGAGAAAGAAATGGGGATTGGAAGACATACATCGCACTCACCCACACTTGTTACAATTATGCCCTCGCGCAGAGGGTCCGAATAATAATACAGTCCGAAATAATTCAGTCCGAAATAATACAGATTTCTAAATAATTAACAAATTAAAGAAGAAAGCGGTAAACTGGCTTGCAAGCCAGGGGCTGCCTCGCTTCTGATGAATGATGTATGCCGGATGCCTTTTGGAAATCCACTGGGATGCCCAATTTAGCCTCTGTTTGCAACGTTTCTCGAAATACGCGCCAGACTCCGAAAAGTTGTTGATTCCTCATTTTGCTGCAACAGAGAGCAGGAAAAGGGCATAGCAATGCATTTCACAAATATATGCATACCTCGATCCTCGTGTCACCAATCACGCATCTCGATGCATGATGGCCGAGGGGTCAGATTGCACAACTCAATATAGGGTGAATGCAGATGAATGCTACAACAAAACCTAACTCCATCATGGGTAATCCGGAGTGTCGGTGACTGGGGAATTGAGACCCGTTTCGTCACTCGGAGTACGAAACGTGCCTCGTTTCCCGTGCCCGGGTTAACTCCTATCCCGAACACGATGCGATATGCATGATATGCATGAAATGCAACTAAGATACAGCCTAGTATGCATAATGCTGTGAGAATGAGATGAAAATGAGATGAAAATGAGATGCTCGAAAAGCGCGCACGCGTGCACGCAAACTGAGGCGATGATGTGAAATGCAAATCGGATAAAATCGAAGTGCCTCGAAATGTGTGCCCACGGGCACGCAAACCGAGGCGATGATATGAAATGCAAATCGGATAAAACCGAAGTGCCTCGAAATACGTGCACACGGGCACGCAAACCGAGGCGATGATATGAAATGCAAATCGGATAAAACCGAAGTGCCTCGAAATGCGTGCACACGGGCACGCAAACCGAGACGATGATATGAAGTACAAATCGGATAAAACCGAAGTGTCTCGAAATGCGTGCACACGGGCACGCAAACCGAGACGATGATATGAAGTGAAAATCGGATAAAACCGAAGTGCCTCGAAATGTGTGCCCACAGGCACGCACATCGAGGCGATGATATGAAGTGGAAATCGGATAAAACTGAAGTGCCTCGAAATGTGTGCCCACAGGCACGCACATCGAGGCGATGATATGAAGTGGAAATCGGATAAAACCGAAGTGCCTCGAAATGCGTGCCCACAGGCACGCACATCGAGGCGATGATATGAAGTGGAGATGCAAATTGGGCTTAAACTAACATGAGTGGACCTCAGCCACACTCACATCAGATGCCGTTGGATAAAACAGAGGTGTCTCGAAGTGCGTGCCCAAACCGAGGCATGGCCCGAAGGCATGAACTGGCACGGGAAATGATATGCAAGCATACAAACCAAATTTCAACACCAAAATAAAGGGGAAAACAGCCCCGAAATGGTACGAAATTACAACCAATGCATGAAATCATCCCGAAATGTGATTTTAAGTACCCGAAATGGCCTATAGCCATACTAAACACGCACAACATGACCATGACATGCAAACCAGTAGCAAGGCAGCCCCAAATATGGCATTTTTTCAGTAACAAACAAAGCTAAATAACAACCACAAGCATGGCAACAATAGCTTGCAAAAACGGGGAAAAAGAGAGGAATTACAAAGCAACAATGCTCAAACCAGAAAAAATCAGTTATACAAAATTGAAGAGGGGCCAAAAACATGCATATTTACAGTAGATGAGATCCTCCAATTCAGTGTGTAGACATGCTTAAAATGGCATGCAAAAATGAGCCTACAAAGGGCTACAACATGAGGTATCATAAGAAATGATCAAACAGCTTTGGACCCTTAACAAAACATGAAGAATGAGTTATTCTAAGACACTCTCTAAGCCTGATGAAGGCTCAAATCAGTAGCTAAGAAAGCCTAACAAAGCATGCAATTTTACGGAAAATATGGAGGATACAACATGAGGTACCAAAACCAGTCATCAAATGGCCTAAGGCCTTTAACAAAACATGAAGACTAGGTAAAAATAAGGCTCTGTCTAGGCCTGATGAAGGCTGAAATCCGAAGCCAAATAAACTTAAAAAAGCATTCAAGATGGGGCCAAAGAGAGGTATAAAGAGAGGTACAACATGGAGGCCTCAAACCAATTTTATCCCTTCTACAATGTTGTAGAGGGACCTAAAATAAACTCAAGCTCAGTTAATGGCATGCTCCAAAAATAAATGCATATAGGCTAAAAGTAGCATGCAAGTTTACGGTAAAATGGAAGAATTTCAAAGGAAGTGTATGCTAGAGCCACCAAACATGATGGAGCCCTTCTTCAATGTTGAAGAGGGGCTCAAAATAAGCCCACTCATAGTTAATTTCATGCTCGAAAACAGATCACACATAATCCAAACAAAGCATGCAATTTAATGGCATAAAGAGTGATATTGAAGCAAGTATAGGATAGAGGCTCAAACAGGGTTGAGCCCTTAAACAAACATCAAGAATAGCTCAAAAGAGGACCACTTTCAGTAGTGGTCAGAGCTCAAAACAGTGAGAAAAAAGGGTAAAGAATTGATGGAAAATTATGCTAGAAAAGGGGATTTTGAGACTTACCCTTGAAGATCCAACTTTTGCTTCCTCTTGCCTTGATGAAAGTTGCTTCTAAGCCTCTGAGGAACACTCCCTTGCTGCTGGAATGGAAGTGGTAAAGGTGGAGCTTAGGGTTGATCAAGGATTGAGCTAGGAAGCTTGAAGAACTTTGAAGGTTTTGGAAGTGAAAATGGAGGCTTTTGAAGAGAGAGTCTTGAGATGAAATCTTCTAACCTCAACAAAGGAGGAGGCTATGCCTTCAAATAGGGAAGAAAAGGTGTAAAAGGGGAGGGAATTGCATCCAAGCATTCCCTCCCAAAATATCCCCCGGATGCCCGGGATATTTTGAAAAATATCCGGACAGCTGGAAAGGGCTGGAAAGCAGAAAGCTGGCCGGCCAGGTAAATTTCTGGGAGGTGGCCGGCCGGCCACCCCACCTGGTCGGCCAGCCACTCACCCTGGCCGGCCGGCCATGGCCCAAAAATGAAGTGCAAATTTTCTGGCCGACCACCATGCAATGGTGTCCTCCCAGATGTGTAGAATAAGGCCCCAAGGTCGGAATCTGACAACTCTGAAGCAGGAGTCACAACATAGGACTTGAAGGAGAGGCTCAAAAATGAAAACAACAATTTCTGGCCGACCACCAACTTTTAGGGTCCTCTCAGATGTGTAGAACAAGGTTCCAAGGTCGGAAATTGGCAACACTGAAGCAGGAGCCACAACATAGAGCTTGAAGGAGGGGCTCAAAAATGAAATCCACAATTGCTGGCCGACCAGTAGTTTTTAGGGTCCTCCCATGTGCCCTGATCACAGATATGTAGCTTTGGTTGGAAGAAAATGGGCCTAGGGTGTTCAACATTAGCCCGGAAGTGAGCAAAATGGGCGCCGGAGGAGTGAAACTGGTTATCTGGGATAATTGCTGGCCTCCTACCCTCCAGTGATCTTTCTAATGTTGAAACAGAGGTACCTGCCAAAATTGAACAAAAACTAATGAGAAATGAACGCTCGGGGCCCAAACCGCGCAGTTCGGGGTCCCGAAAATGGGCTGTAGGCACCGGAAGTGGTGTTCAGCAGCGAAGTGGGTATCAGAGGCCCCAGTGTTCCTCGGAATGATAAAATAGAGGTACCTGCCAAAAATCGGAGAAAACCGATGCGAAATGAATGCTCGGGGGCCAAACCGCGAGGTTCGGGGCCCGAAAACCGGTTGTAAGCACCGAAAGTGGCATACGGCCACGAAGTGGGCATCAGGGGCCCCAGGGTGCTTCATAATGATAAAACAGAGGCACTTGCCAAAAATCGGAGAAAACCGATGCGAAATGAATGCTCGGGGCCAAACCGCGAGGTTCGGGGCCCGAAAACCGGCTGTAAGCACCGAAAGTGGCATACGGCCACGAAGTGGGCATCAGGGGCCCCAGGGTGCTTCATAATGATAAAAACAGAGGCACTTGCCAAGAACCGGAGGAATCGGAGACGGTTGGGCAGTCCCGAACCGAGGCACACGGCCTGACGGCTCCGAAAACCGGGAACCGGGCTCCGAAATGGGCAAAATGGCCTACGGCCACGAAAAGTAGCCCACGGCCACCGAGAAATAGTCCACAGGACTACTCCCTTCCCTCAGGAAAGAAAACAGAGAAAACCGAGTCTGGTTCGCAAACCGAGACAAGGCACAGAAGAGGATTCGGAAGTTCGGAGGCAGGGCGCACGGCCGTGACTCTGGGACTTCTGAACGAGCACAGTATGCAACATCACCGAGCGCTCAATCGGTGACGTCTGAGTCTTAAGGTCGGTCAAAAATGGGGTGTCTACAACTTCCAAGGTAATTGGGAGACTTACCTCCCTTTGGCCGAGTTCGTATACAACAACAGCTATCATTCAAGTATTGGGATGGCTCCCTATGAAGCTTTGTATTGTAGAAAGTGCTGTCAACCGATATGTTGGGCCAAGGTAGGTGATAAACCCTTGTTAGGACTAGAACTTGTGCAAGAAACAACGAAAAAAGCGAAACAGATCCAACAACGCTTGAAAACTACACAAAGTCGCCAAAAGAGTTATGCAGATAGTCGAAGAAGAGACAGAGAATATGAAGTTGGGGATCACATGTTTATCAAAGTGACTCCAATGAAAGAGCAAACGTGGTTTCGTGTGAAAGGTAAATTGACATCGAGATATGTAGGGCCATGAGATTCTTGAAAAGATCAATCCGGTGATGTATCGGGTAGCCTTACCGCCTGTCATGGAACATATGCACAATGTTTTCCGTATTTCAATGCTTCGAGACTATCTGAGGGACCTATTACATGTTATTGAACCAACACATGTATTGCTGAATGATGACTACACGTACGAAGAACGGCCAATCTAAGTTGTAAATCGAAGAATCAAAAGATTAAGAAACAAGGAAATTTCGTTGGTAAAAGTCAATTGGCAAAATCATGGAGAAACCTATGCAACTTAGGAAACGGTGGAAGAAATGATGAGAAGATACCCTGATTTATTTCCATTGGACCTAGTGTTCTTCTAAAACGAAGGTAATTCAAGTTTGGAGGACCAAAATCTTTTAAGGGGGAAAGACTGTAATAACCCCAATTCATGCTTAACCGTTAAACCATAATTAAGGATGCTAATAAGTAATTAAGATGGAATTCTGACTTAATTGCATATGTGTTACATTATTTGTGTTTCTATCTGTTTATCGTAGAAATATCTGTTTGTATTTTTGTTCTGTTTTGCGAATTGAAGGCCTTATTGGCATCTGATCATGAAATTGACTTGGTATACATATTATTTGGCATTTTTAGAAATTTATGATAGGGTCGATTGAAATTCGTTTCAGAACGAATTAATTAGACTAAATTAATGGCCATTGCTTATACTAATTAAAGCTTGATTAGCTAACTCTAAACCAAGCCTAGATAAGGCTCCTTGATGTCAAAACACTTATTTTTTGACTCTTGGGAGCAAAAACGTGAGAGGAGAGAGAGAGCAAAAACTTGAGCATTAAATTTAACAAACAAGAAAGGATAAAGAGAATTTAGAAGGAGAATTAGGAATTGGCCTCCTAGCTTAAGGAATGGAACACCTAGAGTACACTTGATCACTCAAGGTAAGAATTCTAGCCTTTAGCTTTATAATTTAGTTGATTAATGCATGGAAACAAGTGAGGTAGGTGAATTCATATGAGAATTGAGCTAGAAATGAAATAAGTTAAGTCATTCCATGCATGGATGCATATATCATAGCATCTTGAGTTAGAATTCAAAGAATTCCCACATGCATGTATTCATCTTGCCTTTGTTTTGAGAATTCATGAAGTTTCATACCATTTGACCTTAATTGATTATGTCTTGGAAGCCTTGAAGCCAAATCATCTCATGCATGTTATGTTTCAAAGTTGTGAGTTTGAATTGTGCACAATCCACATGCTTTTGAGCCTTGGTTTCATGAAATGATCTTTGATTCTTCACACTTTACAAGTTTACATATGTTTTCTCAAGTTTTGGGCCAAAAGGATGTAAATTGTAGCTTTAAAGTCGAGTTTTGGACTTGGGAGTGCAATATGGAATTTCCAGAATTTGACCTCTCTGTTCGAGTGACAGATTCTAAGCTCGAGCGACCACCTTTATTTTCACACTTCCACTCGAGTAACCAAAAGTTAGCTCGAGCGTAAAATGCATGCTCCCAGAAGTTCACATGTTTTGCAAACCGCTTGAGCGATAAGAGTTACGCTCAAGCGAGGACCTGAGTCTTATGCTCGAGCGAGCGTCGAGTGGAAAAACCAAGCAACCAGTACTTGTGCAGAGTTTACAAACCGCTCGAACGACAGGAGTGACACTCTAGCGAGCACTCACATTTTGCATGTCTGCTCGAGCGAGACCCCTGTTTTCAGCAAGTTTTGTTAAATGTGTTCAAGGGCATTTTAGCATCCACATTGCATCCTAGGCATTCTAGGTCAAGATTAAGACATAATAATAAGCATAAGAAGTAGAAGCACACCAAGATAAAAAAGGATTACGTTAATGATATCGAGTGTGTAATTCAGTACGTGTATTCGTTCTGTATCTGTATAGGTTACGCGCCACAAGATATCTGAGTTGCTTACTCTGTCTGTTTGCTCTGGAGCCAACCGTGAGTAATAACTTAGTAAAGTTATGTTCAGACTTATGTATTTCCTTTAAGATGCAATAAGATCTGCTTTATGAAATGTTATGTTTTGTCCAATGAATGATTGTGTATATATATTGAAAAGTATTCATGACAATAATTCCATGGCTCAAGTCTGTTATCCGTACCTGGTACTAGAGGTTCCTTATGGAACTGACAAATTATCCGTACTCAGTACTGGAGGTTCCTTTATAAAATTGACAAGTTATCCGTACCCAGTACTGGAGTAGAGGTTCCTTATGGAACTGACAAGTTATCCGTACCCAGTGCTAGAGATCCTTTATGGAACTGACAAGTTATCTGTACCCAATATTGGAGGTTTCTTTATGGAACTGACAAGTTATCCGTACCCAGTACCGGAGGTTCCTTATAGGACTGACAAGTGTGACCCGTAATACTCTGTATTTGATCTGTTAGCACTAATGGATATGCCAAGTATACTCAAGTATGAATTCTGATTTCTGTTTTGATTTGATCAAGAATGTGAATATGAATCTATTTCTGTTTACTGAACTTGCTATGGGACATCATTCATGCAAACCCCTTTACTTTGTTATTATTCACTGGGTTTTCGCTTACTATTTATATTATGTATATAGGTGAGCAAGCACGTGACCAGGCCTAAGTTGTTGCCTGGAAAGTTTTGGAGTCAACCAGCCATCGTGCCTCCCAAGGAGGTTCCTGTATATAGAAGTCGAGTTTTATGGACTTTGCTAAGATTTTTTTTTTTTTTTTTTTTTTTTTTTTTTTTTTTTAATGTGAAAAATGGTTATGCTTTATTTTTGTTTTTGTTGACTTGTACATTAGGCTAAGTCTCTTTTGGTGGTGCATACGGTGTTGCGAGACTTATGCGGATATGATATCATATATGTATATTTTATATAAAGTTTCAAATTTTTGTCCCATATATGTCAACACAGCTCAATGGACTACGTATATTTTGGATATTTGCTTCTGTAGCCCCTAATTATATGTTATTCTGTTAAGAGGCCTTTGGTAATCCAAAGTTTACTCCCCCGTTACGACGTTAAACCTATACGGGTGGGTTTGGGTTGTGACATTGTATTTAACACAAGTCTCAGTCACATTTGGTTTCATTTTTGGATTTTTACAATTTGTTTTGTTAGTTTTCTACTTCTCTATAAGTATTTATGGTTCTTTAGTTTGGTTTTGTTTTATCCAAACAATTTACATTATATTCAACTTATTTTTTAATAATCCCGACTTATGATTAATTGCTAAACCATGATTAAGGATGGCTAATACATAATTAAGATGAAATTCTGAATTAATTGCATGTGTGTTGTATTATTTGTGTTCATATCTGTCTATCGTAGAAAGATTTGTTCATGTTTCTGTTTTGTTCTGTGAATTGAAGGCCTTATCGACATCCGATCACAGAAGTGACTAGATTTTTATGTTATTTAGGATTTGTAGAATTTTATGGTAAGTTTAATTAGAATTCAATTCGGAACGATTAAATTAGAATAATTAATGTCTATTTGATTAGCTTTAACTCATCACCACTAATCAAGCCTATATAAGGCTCCTATATGTGCCTCAACTCATCTCTTTTCTTCATTCTTGTTACCAAACGTGAAGGAGAGTGAGAAGAGTGAGATTAGAGCCCATTAGAGAATAATTGAGTTTAATCAAGGAATTGCTAGAGAATTCAAGGGAATTAGTTTGGAACCTTTGAGAATTCACCACCTAGAGCTTAATTGAGAAGTTGAGGTAATGATTCAACACTTAGATTATACAATTAACATGAATTCAAGAGGATTAAGTTGAATTATGCAAGAATTGAGCTAGTAATGTAGAGAAGACGAACATTTCATACATGCATGCATAATTCATGGGTTTTGATTTTTGATATCAACAAATTCTTACATGTAAGGGCCTATTTTTGTTCAATTATGGGAGCTTATTTTGGTTTTGCACTTTACCACTCCATTTGTGTATGTTTTGGAAGGTTTGAGTTCTTGACAACACATGCATGAGATGTATACATCTTGTTCAAGTTTGATTTTGAAGTATTTACTTACTTTTGGGCCTTGATTTTGTGTAATGAACCTAAATTCATGATGTTTTATAAGTTTACAAGTGTTTTCTCAAGTTTTGGGGACCAAAGGTTGTGTTTTGCAGCTTTGAATTTGAGTTTTGGATTTAAAACATCAATTTGGAAATTCTAGAATTTTGCCTCACCACTCGAGCGACAGATCCTGCGTTCAAGCGACCACCCTTGATTTTGCACTTCCGCTCGAGCGACCAAAAGTTGGCTCGAGCATAAAATGCATGCTCCCAGAAGTTTACATATTTTATAGACCGCTTGAGCGACTAGAGTTGCACTCGAGCGAAGATCTCAGTCTCATGCTCGAGCGACTGTCAAGCAGAGAAATCACACAATTAGTGCTTTTACAGAGTTTACAGACCACTCAAGCGACCGAAGTTGCACTCGAGCGACCACGCTTTATTTTGAACCTTCGTTTGAGCGAAGGAAGTTGCACTCGAGCGAGGACCTTGTTTTCAACAAATTTGACGAAGTGTTGAACAACATGTTTTGGCATCCTCATTGCATCCTATACATTCCTAGGCCATAGTTAAGACATAATGATGAGGATAAGACTTAGAAACACACTAAGAACAAAATGCAACAAGTTAAGTACTATCTGAGTGTGTGTTTCAATATGTGTATCTGTTATGTTTGTGTAGGTCACGCGCCGTAAGCCTTTTGATTCGTCTGCTCTGTCTATTTGTTTTCGGAGCTATCTGTGAGTAATAATTTAGTAGAGCTATGTTCAACTTTATTTACTTTCTGTATGATGAAATAAGATATGTTTTATAAAATGTTATGTTCTGTGCAATAAATGATTGTCCAATTTCTGACATGTATTTGTGGCATCCTTAGCATCATGTGATATCTATTAGCTGTTACCCAGTATCGAAGGTTCCATCATGGAACTTAATACGTCTACAATTTGTTACCCGAACCGGAGGCTCCATTATGGAGCTCAGCATGTCTATTCTCTGTTACCCGGATCTGGAGGTTCCTTTAAGGAATTAGTTATATATAACCACCATCAGTTTTGTATCTGTTCTATTAATGCTAATGGATGTACCACGTATAAGAATGTGAATCTGTTTCTGATATGAAATTTATTTTCCGAATTTGATATGGGACATCATTCAATTTAAATTTCTTTACTTCATTATTATTTATTGGACTTCCGCTCACTCTATTATTTATGTATGTAGGTGACCAAACGCGTGACCAGACTCAGTGATGATCGCCTGGACTTCAGTTTTGTCGGCCACCCTTTGTGCCTCTCGTGGAGGTTCCGGAAAAAGTTATATGGTCATATTTTGTGAATGTATAAGACTTTGTTTTTCTTTTTGGATTATGAACAAGTTTTATGTTTATCTGTATATTGGGCTAAGTCCCATTTTGGCTATATTTGTAAAGAATGTGACGTATGACTATTGTAACTATGATGTCACGTGTATGTATATAAAGTTTTTAAATTTCTGTCCCATATATGTTTACACAGCTCAATGGACTATATATATTCTATATATTTGCTTCCACAGCCCCTTTTTATGTGTTTTCTGTTCAGAGGCCTTTGGTAATTCTAGGATTACTGACCGATTATAACGCTAAACCTATAGGGGTGGATTTGGGTCGTGACATATATTTTTTTTATATAATTTGGTAATATATTTAGAGCAATGATTACGTGTTGTACACAATACACAAGAGTTTTTTCCTACATGAACTTCGGCGGACACTTTCGGTTACCTGCCATTATCGGTCACCACATCTGTCCACTTTTCATTTCCGACAACTCATCAAATATATTTTTCTATTTTTATTTTTATTTATTTTAAAAATATTTTTATACACCAAATAAGTTTTATATTTTTATTTTTTGCAAAAATAAACAAGAACCTACTTATTATTGGTTGTAAAATAAAAATTGAAAACGCTTTCCTACTACCAGCATTTCTCTAGGATAATAATAAAAAAATTAAAATTATTTTGCTAAAAGATAATTTATTCAAATTTATCATAAATAAAAAATAGATGGGCTTTATGCCACCTTTAGGGATAATTTGAAATATTTTAAATAAGTGTATTTTTTTAAATTTTTATAAAAAAATATATAAAAAAATAGGAAAAGTAATTAGAAAAGTAAAAAAGAGATGTAAAAAAAGAGATGTTAATAAATTTAACAAAAATGATTTGTGCCTCGAATCTGAATGCCCCGAATGCCGTCGTTTTGGGCATTAGGGGTTTTTTTTCTTTTTTTTCTGCCATTTTCGAGTCTGCAGAGGAGCTCGGAGAGGGAGAAAGAGAGAGGAGATGAGAGAGGGAAAGAGAGAGAGAGAAGAGAGGAGGGAATAGAGACACACACACAAAGGCCCCTGCATTCCGGCCAATGGTCCGATCGTCGTAGCTCGGCGGATCGTCACAGCCAGCGGATCGTCACAGCTCGTCCGGCTCTGCCTCCGCCCGGCCGCCGTCGCCTCCCCTCTTTCTTCTTCTCTTCTTCTTTCTTTTTCTTCTCCCTCTTCCTTCGTCTTCCTTCTGCTTCTGATTTCTGATCGAAAAAAAAAAAAAAATTAAAACGACAAAACAACATCGTTTCATCGTTTCGGGGCATTCGAGCTCCTTGAATTCGAGCTCTCAATCAGTTCTGTAAATTTAATTGATATGATTTCATGTTTGAAAAAAAATACACTTTTTTAGATTTAGCCAGACCCCTCAGTGAAGTGAGCATGCATTGTCCTTTATAAGGTCCAGATCCGACCTATAAAATCCGTATTCGGTGAAACCGAACGGTGGTGGAACTTGAAATTGGAAGGGCGACACTCTCGTTTTTGAAAGCAGCAGCAGCAGTGGTAAGCGCGGCGGTGGCCATGTCGGAGCCAAGCGAGTATCGCCTCCGCAGCGGGCCGTACCTGGGCGAAATATCAGCCCTCTGTTTCCTTCACCTACCACCCCCTCATCTCTCTTCTACTCCTTACCTCCTTGCCGGTACACTTATCTCTCTCTCTTTCTCTCTCTCTCTCTCTCTCTCTCTCTATCTCTCTCTCTCTCCTTGCCAGAAGCAATTTTACAATATTGTTGACTCACAGGGACCGGTTCTCAGCTTCTGCTCTATCAGTTGGAAACGGGAAAAATGGTTAAATCATTTCACGTGTTCCAAGGTATTCGAGTCCATGGAATTACTACTTGTAGCTCTATTAATGGCAATGGCAATGGCCATGGCAAAGACAGATCCTTTTCTTCTCCAATTGACTTCAATATTGCTGTGTTTGGGGAAAGGAGGGTCAAACTGTTTACCTTATCCATTCAAATGGATTGCCAATTCCAAGATCGACCACAAGATTTTATTCATTTTCATTTGAATTTATTACATTTGTTACCCAAATTTAGTCATTGGGTTTTGGATGTTTGCTTCTTGAAGGTAATTAATTATTTCTAACTTTCTTTTCTATTCTAGTTACATTCTTGTTGGTAAATATCTTATGATTTTATCATTCTTTGCTCTTTTATTTTGCATGTGGATCGGTAGTAGGACCATGCAAGCTCTCCGCACCAAGAGAGTTGTTGTCTTGCTATTGGGTGTAGTGACAACTCTGTCTCTTTCTGGGATTATTTAAAACCGAAAGCAAATTTCCATGTCAGATGTCCAGGTTAGTCTTTCCAAGGTGTTATAAATCCAAGTTTATGATTGATTGCTCAATGATTTTGGACTATCATTAATTGTGCAAGTGGCAAAGTTCTGCCGCACCTTTTGATCCTAGATATCAAAAAATGTCTAGTATATGGAATTTAAAACATATTTCAATATTTTGGAATCATGATTAGTGTTTTAGATTGAGTACTACAAGTATCTGATTCCATTGATTGTTGGTAATACTTGTTTTGTTGATAGAAGTCGTATTATTGATTAAGCACAGCAGTGTTCATCCATTTGATTTTTTTATTTTTTATTCATTTATAGATAGGTGCCTTTTGTATTCCATGCGGATTTGGGGTGAAAAGGTTGAAGCTCTTCGTATCGCATCTGGTACTATTTACAATGAGGTGGCTACTCTTTCCTTGTAGTGATATTTTCTCCAAATTATCACATGCTGTTTGTTTTCAGAATGACTTTGCTATTGTGATCTACAAACCTTACCTTTATGCTGTGTTTGGTTGGAGGATTTGGTGGGAAGGGATTGGAAAGGGAAAGGGAAAGGGAAAGGGAAAGGGAAAAGATAGGTGAAATGTGAATAAAATATATCTAAATTTTACTTAATTTCACACACCTTTTCTCATTTAGGTGTGAATAAACTCACATTTCACCTACCTTTTTCCTTCTTTTTTCCAAATCTCTCCCCAAATCCTCTAATCAAACACGGCATTAATGTCTTGGTTATTCATCTGATTTAAAAGTTTATTTTTTTTTTCCTTTACTGTTTTCTTTTTAACTGTGACTATGCTATAATCAATCTCTATTATTATGGTTGATTAAATTAAATATAAGGATGGTGATTCGGCAGGTTAATTGATACCTCACTCTGTGCTCGCTCTGTCATGGCAGTGATGTTGTGTCAATCATTCACTGTGATAGAGCTCACTTAGCAATTACCTAATGGCTATAATGTTTATGAACTGAAGGACCAGAGTATTAGTTATAAAGGATATAACAAAGTAATTGTAGAATTCATGGGAGGTAATTGTGTTTTTTAGGTAGCAAAAAGGATATTATGGGTTTGTTTTGGATAAGTGAGGTTTCATTTTGCCCATGTTTCAATTGATACCCAATAAAACAAAACTACACATTGACTGGTCAGGTTTGGCATTGGTTTTTTAAACTATATAAGGTTCATCTATTTTTGAAAGAGACCTCCCTGATGTTGGACAGGACATTGAGAGTTTTAAAATCTGAAATGGTAGGTTTTCATGGGATTGTTCTGGATGCTGCAAACTGTATCCGTGGACAATTTTTTATTTATTTAAAAAAAAATGGGGGTACTTGTGGGTTGTTTCAAGTGATCTAGGGTTAGAGAATTAGGATGGAAGGTTTAGACTTAGAAAATAGGATGTAAATATTGAAAGGAACAAATCCGGTTGGGCTGTTAAAGTGCAGCAAATTCAACAATGGAAGAAGGAGAAGAAGATAGTTTTAGGAGTCACTTCTAGAGGCCATAGGAATTGCACTTAGGATTTAATTGCATCACATAATTCAGAAAAAAGCTTGAAAAGCTTAATAAAATTCTTCAAAACTTATTCTTCATTGGATTAGATGCATTACATTGCTTGATATAGACCTTGGAGAGGAGACTTACTACTTCAATTAAGACTAGTATTTCTAAAAAAATAAACTATAGTTTTAGCTTCTAAATCCTATTCAAGACCAAACATATCCTAATTCATAACTCGTCTATATGAGGACTCATCAGCAATCCCTGCAGCCATGTCCAAAAATTGTGCAAATTACCAAGATATTCAGGATTTATAAAACTAAATAAATAATATAGAAAATTAAATAGATTTATTCCTAGCTCAAGTAATAATAAAATAAGATTCTACTAAACCTAAAATCTTAATTACATTGTTGGTCTAATTGATCCCAATTTCCAAACTTAGTTACTTGTTTGTTTATTTATTTATTTTGTTTTTCCTCTTCTCATGGACTTCATTACTCCCTTTCCTTCCTTTATGTTGCTGTTGTGGTGGTTCAATGTTTCAACTGTTGGGGGAGTATTATATTTTTTCCAAATTATTTTTTTCTCTGCGTCCATCTAGCAGTGTGCACCACCCCCACATTTACCTTGTCTCACTTGCCATGTCTCCACTTTCTGCTTGGTTTGGATGAAGGTGTTCCTTTGCTTGGCGTGGTTGGTGCCCCTGCCCCCTCACAAATCTGGACCATTGCCAGTCAAAACGAGATTTGCAATAGTTGCTGTTGTAAAAGTGAGCGCCAACATGATGGTTGGTTGAGAGCATTCTATGGTCACCCCTAGCATCTAATAAAAAGTGATTATTAACTGGTATAAATATTTTTTAGCACTTAGGAAATGTACTGCATTCTCTGAATTTGGCCTGACTGTAACCTTATGCTGTTAATAACATTGAAATGTATCATCACCATAGTTCTCTTGGATTTTTTCCCCATGGGTATTATCTTTGTAAAAAAGAGTTGAATTTTTTCCCCATGGGAATTTTCAGTTAGAGATGCTACGACATTGGCTTTCTATTTCAAAGATGAATTTTTTTTCCTTCTAGTTATATCTTTAAATTACATGAATTTTAAAAAAAGAGTTGATTTGGCAGATTATTGTGTGGAAAGTGGTTCATAGCAACCATACTTCATCAAAAAGTCCAGTGAAAGACCATGTTGGTATGATCAGTTCTTTCGACAAAGGTCTCCAGTTTCATGATCAGCAATACGTATCTGTTCACATGTGCAGACTTGCTGGACATGAAGGTTCAATATTTCGCATTGCTTGGTCCTCTGACGGATCCAAACTAATATCTGTCTCTGATGATCGTAGGTGTGTAAGTTTCTTGACTTTTACTATTCTAGTTGTTGTTTCATGAACTCTGAGACTTTAGGGAAGATATTCTTTATGATAATTTTGTTGTCTTTGTTTCTGCAGTGCTCGTCTCTGGACTGTTCATGCTGAAAGGAAAGAATTTGATAATTTTGTGGAGATTCTTGGCTCTCACTCAGTTGGTCCTGTTTTGTTTGGACACAGTGCTCGGGTTTGGGACTGCTGTATATTTGACTCTGTGAGCTCCAGAAAACAATTTTTTTATAGCGTCCATTTTTATTTTCTCATAAGCATGATTATAAGTTGAATACAAACTACCAACACAAGTCCATACCCAGATGAAAATGTTTCTCATCGATGTTGTCTTGCTCCCTTCTTCTGAAAGGGTGCTATTTACTTATGAGGATTATGTCAATTATTAGTGTTCAGTTAGGTAATTTCAATGTTTGTTTTGCTATGTTCTTTTAATTGCTTGAGAATTATGCTGAATTTACTTTGATGATATTGTTGTGGTTGGTTAGGGTGTGCCTGAAATGCTTTTCTCATGGCTAATGGTTGGAATTTGGTTTCTTCCAAATATTTTGTTATGTCAGCAAATATAATATGAGGTGGTCAGAATGGGGAGGAATTTTGTTTGCAATGCTGAGCTAATGGTCAAAATTGAAAGTAGGGCTTGCTGCAAATGAAAGCAATTTAGTATATTTGTCCTCTGATTGGTTGGGGCACAATGCCAAACATTCACATTCGCCTTCGTATATTTTTTAGATAACACAACAATAGATGAGACCCTCATTTGCGAATCTTCTGGTATCTCACTCGTAGAATACTTCAAATACCCCTTCATTTTACAATATGTTACACTCCTTTTAATATTTGAATCTTCAAGTGGTCAATTGTTATTAAGTAGTTTTCCCCATTTTTTTTGGTGTCTGATTTCATCAATGGGAATATTGTTTCCATTGTTCCAGAGATGGGTTCATGATTGCCAAGTAATTATAACTGAATATTGTGCCAATTCATTGTCACATAGCAGCATTTGGGTGTGAATACGATCAATGATATGAAGTGTTGTTCAACTTCTAATGTTATCATAATTCTTGTGATAATTTTTCCAATGACGAAGCTTTTAGACATTACAACAATGATGTTTTTCTAAACTGGATCGCATATTATGCGGTAAAGTCAATTTAGCCCTTTTCAATTTGGCCTTGACCTATTAAGGATTTATATTTGGCTACAACATGGGTTTCATGGAATTTAGTCATGCATTTCATATGTTTTCCCAAAGCTAAAGCTTCTCTCTCTGCTATTCTATATGTAAAGAAGTTGGTATATTTTCTGTCTTTTTAATGCGGATAGGAACTAACTTTCTTCTGCATGGGGCTTTACTCAGTTAATAGTCACTGCTGGCGAGGATTGTACATGTCGTGTGTGGGGACTGGATGGTAACCAGCTTAAGATGATAAGGGAGCACATGTAAGTTGTGAGTTTGCAATTGTGCATGTGTATTTTGATGTGCCATAGCTTAAAATGTAAGACCTTAAATTGCAAATATTTTAATATTCTACGATGTTGCAACTGAGCTTGCTAATACCACGGATCATGAGCCTACATAACCAGAATGCCCACACAGCACAGTTAGACCGAATGTCGATGTGTAGTTATGATGTTGAGATAATGCCGAACCAGTTTAGGTTGTCAACTATTCACATGCCACATCATGGGTTTGTTCAACTCATCTGATGGCATCCTAAGAAGTTTAACATCTTGTCAAGTTATTCTACAATTTGTCAGTACTATTCTTTGCCTTTTATTATTATTTGGAGTATGAAAGACGAATTCTGCTATGTAGTTTCTCTTTTCCATAAGCCTTTCATTCAGATGAAGCATCGTATCTGTTAAATGTTTTTCTATTGTCAGTGCCATGTGTGTATGGCCTCCCTCCTTTTAGAATTTTTAATTTAGAGTAAATGTTTTTGGTTGATGGCCTGGCGATTCTATACCTTCACTCATTTGAACACCTAATTGGCGCTATTCTAGTGTTTTCTTCACTGTGCTCTTACCTTTTCCCCCCTCTTTCTTTGCTGCATTGACATTTTCTTCTTGACTTCACTTGTTACATGGTAGAAAAGTCTTCTCAACGTTTGAGAATTTTTTTATCATTAGGGATAAGGCCCAGACCAGACTACGTTAATAACCCTAGCTGAATTTGCTGATTAAGAATTTGTGTATCTTGGTGATCCGATCTGCACAACAGATGGCTTCTCGCATACATGTTTGGATTCCCATCCAAGGTTCTAGCTAGTAGCTCTCTGATGCTCAAAATGAGATTGTAATGGGGATCAAAAGAGGAGGCAGAAGCAATTGGAGTCTATCAGTATGCAACTGAGTTGGCTTCCAGCTTGACTTTGCTATGACCTTCTGGCAGACATTTCAATGTACGACACAAATCTGCAGACTGCCGTAGTATTTGTTGCCCAGCCTATATTATCGACAAAACCCACAATCCAATATGTTGTTTTACGGTGATTTCCCGTTTGTCTGATTGGCTCTTAAAACCACAAGGACAGATCCACTCTTACAATCCGCCTCTATATTTGCTAACATGTTGCTGTTTTCATTAGACATCAATCTTAACATTACCCGTATAATTTTTTTGTTACACTTACATTGCTTACTTTTATATAGTAGAAAGTTCTTTTTTTTTTTTTTCCTTTTTTTTATATATTTAAAAAACTATTTGTTACTATGCAGTGGGAGGGGAATATGGCGATGCTTGTATGATCCAAACTCTTCACTTCTTGTTACTGCTGGGTTTGACTCATCAATAAAAGCACAGCTGCTGAATGCTTCTCTGTTCAAGAGCTCAGAGAGGCATGATGAGGAAGCAAAAGAACTCACTGATAGAACAAAGATCTTCACTGTTCGTATCCCACGTTCATCTGAGCATATTGGACTCATGAATAGGTAACCTCCTCCTTGCAAGTGTTGCTCTTAGCCAAAAAGAATAGAGGAAGAATAATGGTATTTCTATATGTACTGGTAGTGGTGTTTGTTGGTAGCACAGTGAACCATAACTGTATTTTCTCAATATTATTTTTGATAATGAAGAAAATAGTGGATGGTGTGTGTAGAGGTTGTCCAAGAACATTCGTATGAATAGGTTGTTTAGACATCTTCAGTGTGAAACTGGTAGCCTATAAACCTGCAATATTATCTTGGGTTACCTCGCCTTCTTCCTTCCTCATTGCTATCATTTTAGTGAATCCTTATTTACGGGCTTTTCTGGTCCCTTCGGACATCTTGCAGCAAAAGTGAATATGTAAGGTGCTTGCATTTTGCACGTGAAGATGCCCTTTATGTTGCTACAAACAATGGTTACCTGTACCATGCTAAACTATCCAATATGGCGGATGTAAAATGGACTGAACTTCTAAGGGTCAGTGAAACAGTGCCAATTGTTTGTATGGACTTGTTGTCTAGAAGCTCATCCAACCTTCCTAGCACTGTCGAAGATTGGGTTGCTGTTGGAGATGGTAAAGGGCACATGACAATTGTCAGCATTGTTGGTGATATTCATACTCCTAAAGTCGGCATCACTTTGACTTGGTCAGCTGGAGTAGAGAGACAACTCTTGGGAACATATTGGTGCAGATCACTGGGTAGTAGGTAAATGACCATTCCTTGTCCTTAAATAATAAAATTATGTTTAAGCTAGAAGTACATCTTAGTTGCCTGTAGGGTGATGGGATATATCATATAGATCCCATGATCTCCCTTGCTTGCTGCTAAATGTCTTGAGTTTGATTATGAACTGATTGAAGCATCACTTATTTAATAGTTGTGTGTGCTGGTTTTGCTAAGGGCTCTAGAAATCATTTAAGTTATAATCATCAGACTGATTTTCTTAGCCAATATGTGGATGGAATTCAAATGGGAGGTTCCCATGTTTTACTAATGTTAGTTGATAAATACCTTACTGTTCTTACTTCATTGTTAATCTGTAGAAGCTTGTAAAAGCTCATAAGTATCCGATGCTTTTTATCATGTAGATTCGTCTTTACTTCTGATCCCAGAGGAACATTGAGATTATGGAGGTTAGGCAATCCTTTACAATCTGTTTCACACAGTTCGCCGAAAAGTTGTGACCTTTCGCTAATAGCAGAGTTTGTATCGTGCTTTGGAATACGGATAATGTGTTTGGACGCTTCATTTGAGGATGAGGTATTTGTTTTCCATTGTTTCTTCCTTATTCTGACTTATTGTAAATTAAGGTTGCTTGCTCTCTGCGGTTTTTAAGATGGTTCTTACTCAAATTGTCACAATAGATGGCTTATGAAGAGTTTGGAGACTACGGTCACAACACATTATTCTAAAGCGACCTAATCAAATCTCACTTGAGACTAGCCAGCCTTCATTGGATACCTTCTACACAAAATTATTTATTGATTTCATATTTGATCTGTTCTCGTATATGATTACTTCTTCTCCCTGTATCTAGATTTCTTATCCAAGAATTTGAAACTACCCTAAAAATATTGGAGAAAATGAATTGAAATAAGTACTTACTATAAAAATTAATTATGGTACACTTTGATATACTGTGAGATGAAAATTTCAGTGTCACTGGAATTGATATTATATCATAATATATCAGTACAAGATCAATGTACCAACATAAAGAGAGTAAATTTATTTAATGGGCCTGATTTTGCTGTACCTTTTCTGCTCTTTTTTGTTTTGTGTTTTTCGCTTCTTCTTACCTAACCTTGCTGATATTGTGTTATAGTTTTTGAGCGCAATGATGCAGGGCAGGACAGCCACCAAATATTAAGAGAACAAATTTCTTTGTTGAAAATCAATGTTAGATGATCAGAAAATAGGGTGTAAACAAGATCAATACACAGCCAAAGGGCTAGTATTCTGGTTCACAAGGCCAGGAGAAGAGAGAAAATAACTTTAATCTGCAGAATAGTTCACTAAAATCTGGATAAAAACTGATCACAACTCTTTTAGGACCCTTTTTATAAGTGAGAAATCCTAAAAACTTTAATACTAGCAATCAAAACAATCTAATCTGAAGCATACATATTATCTTAAATAAAATGACGGAAAAAGACAAAAGAATTCCTTAACAGTAGTAGTTACTGTTGTGGGAAGAGTACTGTTCGGCACTTCACATGATGTCTGCTCCTGCATCAAGCAAGAAGAGGAGAAACAATGTTTTCTGAGATTCTCTGGGATGAGGGTCCTTTGGTCAAAGTTGTAACTTAGATGAGATTATAAATAGCAATAAAGGGATGCAATGCATTAAATATGAAGTACGTTCTTCACATGATGTCTGGACATGGATTGTTTTTTCTAGCTTCGAGATTATAACTGGATTTTGAACATTGATGTTAAATTTATTTATTGCTTAATGAACTTGTAGTTATCTTTTCAGGTGCTGGTTTGTGGAGATCTCCGTGGTAATTTGGTGGTATTCCCTTTGTTAAAGGACCTGTTGTTGGGTACATCTGTTGCTACATCAGAAGTGAAAATATCTACCTTAAATTATTTCAAAGGGGCACATGGGATATCTAGTGTGTGCAGCATTTCGGTTGCTAGCTTCAGTTCCAGTCTAGTTGAAATACACTCGGTATGGCTAGAGTCCAACCTTTTTGTCCATGCAAAGATTTCAAATTTGATTTTTCTAGTTGCATTTTTATTTCCATTCTTCTTCATTTTGTGTCAAGGAGCAATGGAAAAGGCAGTTGCTAAAGTTAATTGCTCAAAATCTTCAAAAATAACATTTCGTTTCTTCTTCTTCTTCTTCAAGGAGCAATTAAAAAGGCATTTTCTGTGATAAAGTGCTCAAAATCTAAATTATTTCCCATATATTAGATGGTTGCATGTGCTGTTCTGCAGAGTTCATGCATAAGTTATTTTTCTATTTCATTTTCTTCATAAGTGCATGTTGCTATTTGGAATATGACAGAGATCGACAAATTTTTCAAGTTTTATTTCACCTCAAATGGCTCTGATACCAATCACACTTTAACTAAACATTTAGGATCTAGAGTAGAGTACATAACCAATAAAAACAATTTATAAACTGGTCAATTTAATTTTTCCCATGCATATGTAATTAAAACAGCAGAACAAGTAATCACATGCTCATGTGTTAGTTCTTCTACTATTTCATTTTTCTTCAGACTGGAGGAGATGGGTGCATATGCTATTTGGAACATGACAGAGATCAACAAAATTTGGAATTTCTAGGGATGAAACAAGTGAAAGAATTGAGTTTGGTTCGATGTGTCTTTGATGCCACCTCTTCTAATGATTTGACAAGTGGCAGCTATGCTGTAGGTTTTTCATCAACCAACTTTCTGATATGGAACTTGATGTCTGAGGCAAAGGTACTCTCTCTCTCTCTCTCACACAGTTTCTTCCAAGTTTCTTTTATGTTACATTCCTAAATTTCATATTAGAGCAGGTTGTTCAAGTTCCATGTGGTGGATGGCGGCGTCCCTATGCTTATTATCTTGGTGATGTACCAGAGATAAAGAACTGCTTTGCATTTGTTAAGGTTTGCTCTTTTACCTATTTTGTTTTTTCCCTGAGAGAATTTGAAAAATAAACCATAAATGCTCCAATATGTTCAGTCTGTTATAAAATATTATGCATGTGCTGAGGCTGGGACAGTTACAGATGGTCCTACTGTTGGATGATTAACCATTATCTTGCTAGCTTTTTATGCAAGGATGATGAAGATCATGGAAAGAAGAAAAAGAGCATATTTGGAATTTCACATGAAGCACATTTAGGACATCAAAAATTAAAGATTTGGAATAATTTTGAGTCTTCATGTCATTATAGAGGTTTTAGTAATTAAGGATATAATGGTAATTCCAATAATTGTTGGACATGGGTTGTAAGGGTCACTCATGGGGTTTTTTTTGGATCAAGTTATTAAATGGGTCATTAATTTATTTGAGTTTTATTATGTCAAATAATTTTAGTAGTCAAAAGTCTAAATTTGCTATTTTGATATTGTAGTAGAATTAGAAGTCATTAAAGTTTCCTATTATGATTGAAGTAGAATTGGAAGTCATAGTTGGTCTAGAATGTTAATAGTTGTTAAATATTTTTAGTTTCTAAATTTTAATTATAGTCCTTATAGAATTAGGAGAGTCTTTAGCCTATAAATATATGTTTAACTCAATGATTGAGGAGAATAGTTAATATTATGCAAATTTGATATTGTGTTTGTGTGATTGGCCTATCCCTTGTGAGGGTGAAGCATCTCTCTCTCTCTCTAGCAAGGTTACTGTTCACTTCACTAAAGAAAGCATGAAAGATCGTCATGATCAATGTTCTAAAGCCAAGGAAGCCAAAGAAAATGATGTGAATGCAACTGAACTTTTTTCTCTTCACAAGAAAAATGAAGTTCACATTGAGTTTATTATTCCTAATAAATTTGATGTGGTCAATGGAGTGATGTCAATATTGAACCTTTTGATTTTCTCATCATTCATTCAAAACAATCAATTTGAATGGTTGCAAGTGCAAGATTTCATAATCCTTATACTTCAACATTATAGAACTCGAGGTCGAGTTTTTTTGAATGCAGGGGAGAATGATGAAGATCATGGAAAGAAGAAAAAAAGCAAATTTGGAATTTCACATGAAGCACATTTAGGACATCAAGAATTAAATATTTGGAATAGTTTTGAGTCTTCATGTCATTAGTAGGTTTTAGTAATTAAGGGTATAATAGTAATTTCAATAATTGTTGGACATGGGTTGTAAGGGTCACCCATGAGTTTTATTTTGAATCCAGTTATTAAATAGGTCATTATATATGAGTTTTATTGTGTCTAAAATAATTTTAGTGGTCAAAAATCCAAATTTCCTATTTTGATATACTCAGGTGGTGTTTGGGAAGCAACATCCCAAATTTTTTATCTCATAAAAACCATAAAAGCCAAAAGTTTTGCAAAACCAAAAAAAACACATCCAAACAAAATATCACATCCAACCCCATAATCATTTCACTTTTTCTCTCACAAACATCACATCCAACCACATAAAAACTCAACTATCTTCCCAAACACTAAAATTTTTTTATCTCATAAAAACCTACATCTACTAAAATCTACATAAAAACTCACTTCCCAAACACCCACTCAGAAAATATGAGGAAGAAGATTCAAAACTTCTTATTTTACAAGACCAAATGACACTCCTTATATAGGAGATATTACAAACATCATTATAACCCATTATCTGCCACTTACATATTATATATTACCACTATCTACCACTATCATATTATATATTACCACTATCTACCACTATCATATTATATACATGCCACTATCTACCACCAGCACCACTATCATATTATATACATGCCACTATCTTATTATATACCACTATCTGCCACACCACTATTGACTAATATGAAGGCAATAATAATCAAATTTCCAGCACTCCCCCTCAAGCTGGTTTGAAGATATCTTCCATAGCCAGCTTGCTAGTCAGCTTATCAAATTGCTTCTTGTGTAGTCCCTTCGTTAGCACATCAGCTAATTGTTCACCTGTTGGAAGGTAGGTCATACAGATTATGCCAGCATTGATTTTCTCCTTGATGAAATGTTTATCCACTTCTATATGTTTTGTGCGATCATGTAGAACTGGATTATGAGCTATAGATATAGCTGCTTTGTTGTCACAATAGACCTTCATAGGTGTCGGTGAGAAAGCTTTAATTCTTCAAGAATTCTTTTAATCCACATTACTTCACAGATTCCATGGGCAACAGCTCTGAACTCTGCTTCTGCACTACTTCTAGCTACCACATTCTGTTTTTTACTCCGCCATGTAACTAGGTTCCCACCTACAAAGGAGCAGTATCCGGATGTTGATCTCCTGTCTGTAACACTTCCTGCCCAGTCTGCATCTGTGTATACTTCAACTTGAAGATGTCCATGTTTCTTGAACAGTAAGCCTCTCCCTGGAGTTCCTTTCAAATATCTTAAGATCTTATAAACGGCCTCAAAGTGCTCTGCCCCTGGTGAGTGCATGAACTGACTTACCATGCTGACTGCAAAGGCAATATCAGGCCGCGTATGAGACAAGTAAATCAATTTCCCTACAAGTCGCTGATATTGTTCCCTCTCTTTGACTTCTTCAGCCTTAGCAGCTTGTAACTTCAAGTTAGGCTCGATCGGAGTCTCCACCATCTTACAACCAAGCATACCTGTTTCTCCAAGGAGATCAAGAACATATTTTCTCTGATTAACGAATATACCTTCCTTGGATCTTGCAAATTCCATTCCGAGGAAATACTTGAGGGCTCCCAGATCCTTAATGTGAAATTCTTTTGCGAGTTTCTCTTTGAGGGCTGCTAACTCTGCTTCATCATTACCAGTTAAAATGATGTCATCAACATAAACAATCAAAATTGCAATTTTACTGTCTTTTGAATGTTTATAAAATATTGTGTGATCTGCTTGACTCTGCGAGAAGCCACAACTGATAACTGCCTTCCCAAAGCGTTCAAACCACGCTCTTGGTGATTGTTTGAGTCCGTATAATGACTTGTTCAATCTGCATACTTTGTCGCTACCAAGTCTCTGCTCAAATCCCGGCGGTAGGCTCATGAACACCTCCTCTTCAAGATCACCATTGAGAAAAGCATTTTTAATGTCAAGTTGATGTAGAGGCCAATCTGAATTTACTGCAAGAGATAACAGTACTCTGATGGAATTTATTTTAGCAACAGGAGCAAACGTCTCTTGATAGTCGATCCCATAAGTTTGAGTGAAGCCTTTAGCCACCAGTCTCGCCTTGTATCTCTCAACGCTTCCATCTGCGTTACATTTTATCGTAAACACCCATTTACACCCAACTGTTTTCTTGTCTTTGGGTAGATCAACTATCTCCCAAGTACCACTTCTCCTTAAAGCATTCATCTCCTCCATGACTGCTAATTTCCAATTCGGATCATCCAATGCTTCCTGTATATTCCTTGGAACAAACAAGTGTGAAATCCTAGATGTGAAAGCTCTATGGTTTTTAGACAGTCTTTGATAGGAGAGGTAATTTGCAATAGGATGTTTAATGCAATTTCGGACACCTTTCCTAATTGCTATAGGAATATCAAGGTCGGAAATAGAAGGAATAGGATTACCTAAAATTTCGATGCCAGAACTCGGGTGGACATTCGGGTCATTAGGATGGACATTCGGGTCATTATTCCTCAGATGAAATCGCTTCCTAGTATAAACCTGAAGCTCAGAATTTAGATCATTTTGTAGTACTTCTCCCCCTAAACAAGAATCTTCTTGACTAGGCACCATAGAACTTGGTTCTCCTAAGTGATCATTATCAGACAGATGTGGTTTTTGTGTAGGATAAATGACATTGGGGAGCGGGATAGAAATATCCCAAAAATTGTCGTCTACTCCACTTGTCTTCCCCTGAAGAGAAGTGTTGGGGAAATAGGATTTTGTTTCCACAAATGACACATCCATACTCACATGAAATTTCTTGGTTTGAGGATCGAAACACTTATACCCCTTTTTGTTTGAGGAATAACCCAAAAAAACACATTTTATAGCACGGGGTCAAGTTTTGAACGAAATTGACTGGGAACATGAACATAGGCAGTACATCCAAAAACTTTGGCGGGTAAATCAGAAAACAACCTCGTGTCAGGAAAAAAAGTTTTGAGACAATCAAAAGGTGTTTTGTATGTTAACACCTTTGTAGGCATCCTGTTTATCAAATAAGAGGCTGTTAAAATTGCTTCACTCCATAAATATTTAGGAACATGCATGTAAAACATTATAGCACGTGCTACTTCAAGTAAATGTTTATTTTTTCGTTCTGCAATGCCATTTTGTTGAGGGGTATCCCGACATGTAGATTGATGAAAAATCCCCTTTTTTTCCAAAAAATCACCCAACTGCTCATTGAAATATTCTGTTCCATTATCAGAATGTAAAATACCAATTTTGGTTTGAAATTGGTTTTCAATCATATTGTAAAAATTTGTGAATAAAGTTTTCACGTCAGATTTTTTATTCATCAAATAAATCCAACATAAGCGGGTATGGTCATCAATAAATGTAACAAACCATCTTTTACCAGAAAGAGTAGTGATTTTAGAAGGGCCCCAAACATCACTATGAATCAAATAAAAAGGTTTGGAAGCCTGGTAAGGTTTTGGCAAATAAGTAGAGCGATGAAATTTTGCAAAAATGCAACTTTCACAATGAAAAGAAGAACAATCAATCCCTTTAAATAATTCTGGAAATAAATGTTTCAAATAAAGAAAACTAGGATGTCCTAGCCCATAGCATTATTTTTTCTCGAATAGAGATTGAACTAGTACTATTAAAGCTCTGAGCTTTTTTATTACTAACAGGTACTTCATCAAAGTAGTAAAGACCTTCAAGCATCCTAGCACGCCCAATCATCATCCCCGAGTTCTGGTCCTGAAATTCACAATGGGATTCAAAAAATGTAACACGACAATTAGAATCCTTAGATAGTTTACTGACAGACAAAAGGTTACAGGCTAAGTTGGGGACGTGAAGAACAGCATTGAGATTAATTTTCTCAGTTAGTTTAATAAATCCTTTTCCTGCAATAGGTGAAAAACTACCATCGGCTATTCTGATTTTGTCATGACCAGAACAAGGGAAATAGGTACTAAATAAATGGGAAAAACTAGTCATGTGATCGGAGGCACCGGAATCTATGATCCACGGAGAGAAGTTTAGGCAAGAGAAGGCTTTAGGATTTCTACCTGTTTGTGCCAAAAAAACACTAGGAGTACCGGATGAGGAGTTGGATTTTATCAGCTTTAAGAGTTGATCAATCTGCTCTTTGTTGAAGGGACCTGAATCGGCTTCATTAGCAGTAGGAAAGCCACGATTCTTCTCTCCTTGTTTGCTGCTTTTCCAGTTGACAGGTTTGCCATGGATCTTCCAACACGTTTCGCGTGTATGGCGAGGCTTGTTGCAAAAATCACACCAGACCCGTGGCTTATCATCAAACCTGCGCTGGTAATTTGCAGCCTTGTTGGCCGCAGCATCGCTAATTAAAGCAGAAATTTCAATTGACTCACCAGTACCTTTTTTCTTAAGCATGACGCTCCTTCGGCTCTCTTCCCTTCTGACTTCGGCAAATACTTCGCCAATGGATGGGAGAGGAGGTCTGCCAATAATTCTTCCTCGCACTTCATCGAACTCAATGTTGAGGCCGGCAAGAAACTTGTAAATACGGCTGTCTTCCACAGTTTTCTTGTGGTGGTTGCAGTCGTCAACCGATTTCCATTCGTATGTGTTGAAGATGTCAAGATCCTGCCACAACCTTTTCAACGAATTGAAATATTTGGTGACAGAATCATCTCCTTGACGAATCTCTCCCAACTTCAAAGTCAATTCGAAAACTTGAGATTGATTTCCTAGGTCAGAATACATCTGACTAACATTATCCCACAACTCTTGTGCAGTAGTATAGCACATGTAATTAGAGCTTATATCCTCCTCCATGGAATTGACCAACCATGTCATAACCATGGAGTTTTCAGCGTCCCAACTGTCGAACAGCGGATCATTAACAGCAGGAGCCTTCTTGTCACCAGTGATGTAACCGATCTTTCCTTGCCCACGGATATACATCCGGACAGATTGTGACCAGCGGAGAAAATTATCACCATTTAGGCGGATGGTGGTGATTTGGACAGAGTGAGAGTTGGACGTTTTCACCGGAATGGCAGCGGCAGGGGTTGAAGTGGTTTCGGACGTGACTTCCGACATGGCTATGACGGTTTTAGGGCTGCTGTGTTTTTGTTGCTCTGATACCAACTCAGAAAATATGAGGAAGAAGATTCAAAACTTCTTATTTTACAAGACCAAATGACACTCCTTATATAGGAGATATTACAAACATCATTATAACCCATTATCTGCCACTTACATATTATATATTACCACTATCTACCACTATCATATTATATATTACCACTATCTACCACTATCATATTATATACATGCCACTATCTACCACCAGCACCACTATCATATTATATACATGCCACTATCTTGTTATATACCACTATCTGCCACCAGCACCACTATTGACTAATATGAAGGCAATAATAATCAAATTTCCAGCAGATATTAAAATAGAATTAGAAGTTATTAAAGTTTCCTATTATGATTAAAGTAGAATTGGAAGTTATAGTTAGTCTAAAATGTTAGTAGTTGCTAAATATTTTTAGTTTCTAAATTTGAATTATAGTCCTTATAGAATTAGGAGAGTCTTTAGTTTATAAATATATGTGTAACTCAATAATTGAGGAGAAGAGTAAATATTATGAAAATTTGATTTTGTGTTTGTGTGATTGGCTTTTCCCTTGTGATGGTGAAACACATCTCTCTCTAGCAAGGTTACTGTTCACTTCACTGTTTACAGTGCTTAGAACAGCCACCTG
This sequence comes from Camellia japonica, assembly GCA_030407325.1. Lineage (NCBI taxonomy): Eukaryota > Viridiplantae > Streptophyta > Magnoliopsida > Ericales > Theaceae > Camellia > Camellia japonica. The sequence continues at coordinate 715,135 of JAPPVO010000003.1, forward strand.
ACAGCCCTTAAACACTCATGTTGTCATTCCCAAAATCCTATCCTTTTGCAAACCCACTCCTATTTTTTTAAATACTTTTGCAGTCACAAAATCCCACCAAATCCAGCCCTATAAGTCTATTATTGCTGCTGCCAGTATACTTAAATTGGGCTCACTACTTGTAGGAAAGTAATCCCTACTCGTCCTCAAAGTTTTTAAAGGCGAATGCGTACTTTAAGGCGTTTTACCTCTCATGAGGCGAGGCGTAAGCCTCAGGGCGTTGAGGCGTAAGCATTTCAAATTTCAAATTTTAATATTTACTGAATAAATTAAATATTTTTAAATAGTTAAAAAAATAAAAACAAAATTAAATATAAATATGTAAATACTTTTCGCTTTAATGCGTTGAACATTTTACTGCATAGAAGGAAGTTTTCCTTCACTGAAAGAGAAATCGATATTCTTAACTTCAGTGATTGAGCTTCTCACTTGACCATTAACTGTGTTTTTCTTGATTGATCATTTACTTAATTTTTCCTGTAGAATATAGTTGTAAAAATGGATTCTTTTTAATTTTTTATGTTTAAACAATCTAATAGACTAAGTTTAACAAATGCCCAAGGCAACTTCTGCATGTGCATACTCCTCACATGCTTATGCGCAAAAAGCGTAAAAAGCGCACTTAAGGCGCATGTCTCAAACTATGACGCGCAAGCCTTTGGGGAGTAATGCCTAAAAATCAAAGCCTTGATGCGTTTTACCTTAGCCTCAAGGCGAGGCGAGCATCGAGGCGAGCCTCAAGAAAGCCTTTTAAAACTCTGCTCGTCCTACATCAAAGGATCATACAGCTATGTCCGATAAGGGCCTAGTAGGATCCCATAGGGATGTTGAACTGGAACTGCCCTTTCTCGAGTTCTTGACTGGAGTCAAGGGTTTGGTGAACCAGGACAGTTTCAATCTGATATTGGGATAGATAGGATCCTTTGCCGGGCCATTATTCTGTATTCTGAATCAGATTTCCTGGCAGTCCTACAGTGTATCAATTGGGCTTTTTTTTTCTCAGCATTCCTTTTATCCTGTCTTTTATTTTCCAAATGATCAGAAATTTGCCATCGTTTATTGCTTTCAAAGACAGCATTATGTGCTTAATTAAGATATATATTGCCCACTATTATGTGCTATTATGTTGTGTGTATGTGCATGCGCATGTATATTTTGCTATTTATGTACTGTTCAATAAATTTTTCTTCTTTTTTTGAAGTAGTACAACATCACAAAGAAAAGAGGACTATAGCTTCATTTTAAACCATGTTGTATACTTGTTAAAGGAGGCTTTCTTAGAAATAACATGTTAAATCTCTAGCTATAATGTTGTACTTGTTTTATCTCCATTTACCTGTAAGATACCTGATGTGCGTCCATCAAAATAGGCAGGAGTTGTTTTGAGCTACTAATCAACAACCTTGGGTTGTCATGTTAATCATAAAATTTATTGTTACACTGTCCCTGTCCCATACTTTTTCAGTTCCATTTTGCGTTAGTAATTGCTTTCTTTCTTTATAGGATGAGGTCATTTATATTCATAGTTTCTGGGTGCTAGACAGTGCGAGGAAGATATATCCACAGAATCTGCATTTGCAATTTCATGGGAGAGAGATGCATTCCATTTGCTTTATTCCTGAAGATTCAGATTCTAGTTCAAAGCAAGTTACCCTTTCTAACTCTTGTTGGATTGCAACTGGTTGTGAAGATGGAACTGTGAGATTGACTAGGTATGTAATTTGTAGAAATCAGATGGACAATTTTTTTTTTCTTGTTTTACTTTGTATTCAGCTTGGTCTAAAACTGGGGACTAAGAGCCTCAGTCTGATGGTATGTTTACAGCATTGATATGCTTGATGAGTACCCAACCCCTCAAAGCTGGAAAAATTGACATTATCATTTTATTGTTGTCATCATTATTATTTCAAGAGCGAATTGCACTAACAGTGCCTATAGTTTGAGATTTGTGTCATTTTGGTCTCTAACTTTTCAATTGTAATACATTTGACCCTTAATTTTGAATCTTATTTCAAATAAGGACAATTAAAAATTCATTGTTCAATTTCAATGGCAAAGTAGTCAATTTGATAAAATATAAACTAGTTTGACAAAAATAAATATCAAAAAATTATTTTTTAATTTTTAAAAATTATTTATACCCACCAAAGATGAAATTATATCAAATTGATAAATCTTTTACATATTTATTTATTTATTTTTAACAAATTAATTTTTAATATATGTTTGGATGATGATCATGTAATGGGTGGTTATTTTATTTTCTTTAAATTAGTTTCTATTTTTTCAAAATTCAAATATGGCGACAATTTTGATATTATTATTAAACCTTAAATGAAAAAATCCAAAACTAAAAAAATTTCATATGTTCAATATATCGATTACACATTAAAAGCCTAATAACCATCATTACATGATAATCATCCAAAAATATCTATTAACAACAAATACAACCATTTATTACATAATAACCATCAAAAAGCATCAAATAAACAACCAACCATTACATGATCATCATCCAAACACATAATAAAGATTTAATTTGATAAAAATAAATAAATAAATGTGTAAAAGATTTATCAATTTTACATAATTATCTTTGGTGGGTAGAAATAATTTTTAAAAATTCAAAAATATTTTTGACATTTATTTTTGTCAAATTAGTTTATATTTGATCAAATTGACGATTTTGCCCTTGAAATTGAGCAATGTTATCTTCAATTGTCCTTATTTGAAACATGATTCAAAATTCAGGGTTAAATGTGTCACAATTGAAAAGTCAGGGACCAAAGTGACACAAGCCCCAAACTATAGGGACTGTTAGTGTAATTCGCCCTTATTTCAATGTATATGGCAGTTGCCATGATGGTGGCTAATAGAGTGATAATGATGCAGGTATGATCCAAGTGTTGAGGAGTGGTCTGCATCAAGTCTTCTTGGGGAACATGTTGGAGGATCAGCAGTGAGATCTATATGTTTTGTTTCAAAGATACATAAACTTGCAGCAGATGTGACCAACATGCCTAATGGGATAAATAGACTAAATGCTGACTTGGGGGATAGAGAGAATCCTTGCTTACTAATTTCAGTTGGTGCAAAGCGAGTTCTCACTTGTTGGAAACAAAAGAATAGAATAACAAAATTCAAGGAAGAAGCTAGTATGACTAAACCACGTGATGCAACTGGAAGTGGCTTTAAGCCATCATCACAAATGTTCTCACAAATGTCGTTCCAGTGGCTTTCCACTGACATGCCAAACAAGTATTATAGCACCTGTGAAATAAGAGAGAACATTGAGAAAGTAGGAACAGCTGAAAATGTTGTGGGTTCTGATGCAGCATATGCATCACCTTTTCCAGAAGCCAGGAAGATAGAATCAAAAATCTACCTTGGAGATAAATATGAAAATGACTGGAGATACCTGGCTGTTACTGCTTTTCTCGTTGAGGTTACTTATTCCAGGTGGAGTTGATAACAATGACCTGTCATGCTTACTATACTTTTTAGTCTAAATTATCTAATTCCAACATTGATGACATTGTCTCATTATTGCCACCCTTTCAGGTTAACTGTCTGTTTCATTATTGTTGCTTGTTCAGATGCCACACTTGCATTACGAGCTCTCTTATTACCCTATAGGCTTTGGTATGCCTAAAGCCACCTTCATTTGGTTTACGTGATGGTTTGCCATCAACTATTTCAATTTTAACCTTTACCCTTGCCTGGTATTATTTGCTATTTCTTTTCATGCCTCATTTCAGGTTTGATGTTGCATTATTGGTTCCCCTACCATCACCCGTTTTGGCATTGCAGCATATCATTATTCCTATGGGTTTGCCTTCTGAAGGTTGGATTGCTGTTTGGCTCTTCTTTTGATCAACAACTTAATCTAATTATTGTAGAAATCTCAAGTCTGAAGTTTCTTCTGAATGTTTTTAGAGTTTGGAAATTACTGTACTTAACAAACACGCCTCCTGATGTAGAGAAGAAGAAAAAGATAAGAGAGGAGAAGAAGGAAGAAGAGGGTAAGAGAGCACAGGATAAATCAATCAAATCTGAATTCTATTCATGTTTGGGAGACCAAATGTGGTTTTACGACAATATTACCTATTTACAGGTTTAAGAAAACTCTAATAATTCATAGAAGAGCAATGCTATACAGAGTTCAATTTCTTACCTTATTTTCTCACTCCTAGATAAAAACAGTGGGGGCCACATTAATAAATGCACATGAGACCCATTCACTTGTGTCTAAGAGTGAGAACAAGAGGTAAGAAGTTGATTAAATGTTGCATTTTTCTTCATAGAAATCTTGTAGAACTCTTCATCCCCAATATAGATATTAAATAAATCTAAAATCCTATCACTGAAGCCACTAAAAAGTCTTAAAAGAAAGAAAAATACGACATTATCTAAAAAGACTCTTAATTATGCTGATCACTTAAAACTTGTGATCAATTTATTATCTTGTTGTGGGCATCACATGAACTTGAATACATCAATCTCCCTTTGTTGGAGAAAACTCGACCTTGAATTTTGTTGATCTTCAACATTGAGAAGGTTTTTAGTTGAATGATTATTCTCTATGATACTTAACTGATACAACTTGACCTTCATGTAGATTTCTTTGAACACGTGATGGTAAGAATATGATGGTTTGTGTTTTATTATTTTATTTTAAAGAAAGTATTATAAGACATGTCACATGGACTTGAGTATGAGTATCAAGTGTGGGTGCATGTCCAAGCATTAGATGTTCATAAACCTGAAACTTAGGATATTGTGATATGCATCCAAAAGATATATTCGTACAGGGCATATTATTTAATATCCTTAGATAAAGATGTAAATTAAATATACTTGAAATTAAATAAAATTTAGGAAAAATATGAAATTTTATTTTCTTTCTGTATGAGAGGCTAGAAATATTTCTTCACTAGCAAATGCGAATTTCTTCTTCATCAAACCTTGTAAAAAATTAGAGAATTCTAGTATCTTCATTGGATACGGGTGTTGGACACATATACCACACTGTTATCCTTGTCATATCCCATGGGCATGGGTACTTTTGGAGGAAATAGAAGTGTCCATGTAACACACGTTATAAAGATAGAGTTGAAAAAAATCAAAGAGAGCTGAATAATGAGATACGATAGGAAAAGAACATAAAGAAGAGAGGAGATAGCAAGAAGTTAAAAAAGAGATGAGAGAGAGAATATAGACGTTAATACCCTTTGAAAGAGGAAGAGTAAACAATTATTCAACTCATATTTCTTTTGTTTTCTTGCATGTTATTGTTAATGATTATTCAAAAACTTGATGCACAGATAATGTTCAGACCGGAAGCGTGTATCTTTTAATTAGTGGATCTACTGATGGGAGTATTACCTTTTGGGATTTGACTGAAGTGTTGAAAATTTTATCCGGTCAGTGTCAGATTTTCATATAGAAAAGTCTATTGATTGTCAGAAAAGGCCACGCACGGGAAGAGGAAGTCAAGGTGGGCGATGGTGGAAAGCATTGGGCAGTGGCATCTCTACTAAAAACCGAGGTGATAATTCAGTCACGGCAAGAACCATTGAGGGAACTGGCAAAAATATGCTAAATACTGTTGGTTGTGGAACCCCATCAAAGTGTACTGATTCTGAAAGAGGTGCAACAGCTTGCACTCAGCCTATCTATACTCCTTCCATAGAAGAAGAGAAGTTGGCTGATTCATCGTTGGAATTATGTAGAATATGGCCCTTGAAAATTTTGAATAACATTCACCAATCTGGGGTCAATTGTCTCCACATTTCTAGTATCCAGAATAACAGAGGTTCCAACTTTGCCTATATGTACTATGCTTTAAGTGGGGGTGATGATCAAGCACTTCACTGTCTTGGGTTTGATTTGCAAATGCTACCGTCAAACCAGTACTCCGAGAACCAGGATCATGACTTTGGTCACGGTGTTAGTGAATCTATGAATAACTTCATTCACCATGGTCAGAACCAAAACTACAGCATCAGATTTTTCTATCATGACAAAGTTGCATCAGCTCACAGCTCTTCTGTAAAAGGTACAATATTGAATGCTTTACAATTACTTGTCTACCATTATCCATGTCCATTCTTTTTGGAAAATTAGGACAACACCAAAGGTGGTTGCTGTTTTTGTTTTACAATTTTTTTTTAAAAAAATATTTCGTTCTACACTAGATACGAAGCTTCTATGTTGTGCACTTATGAAGAGCCTTTCTCTTCCATTTTTTCCTTGTATAATATCATCTTGTTAAAGATTTTCCCGAGTCTTGCGTTAGGATCTCGAAATGTTTAAATAATATGTAGTGTTCATGACATGTAAAATGCCCTTGGGTCTCTGCTACATACTGGCAACAATTCAAGGACAAGGACAGGCCTGAACCTTTTTTTAGTGCTTTCGAGCAAGTTCTGTTATGGATAAATTCTTGAAAACATTTGATCTGAATGACGAAATGAAATTTGGTTTCATTTTGTGAAGGAATCTGGACAGACGGGTGTTGGGTGTTCTCTACTGGTCTTGATCAGCGGATAAGGTGTTGGCTCCTTGACGAGCATGGAAAACTAAAAGAGTATGCTTGTTTAATCATTAGTGTGCCAGAGCCAGAAGCATTGGATGCTAGAGCCTGTGACAAGTAAGAATATTATTCATTATTCAGCTTGCACTCCTGGCAATCCTTTTCCAATAGCATTTCACAATTATGATCCTTGTAATTTACATTGTTTTTCTTATTCTGGTTCTCTTTATGTCTTTTATCCAGAGACTCTTATCAGATCATAGTTGCTGGCAGAGGGATGCAAATGGTTGAGTTCTCCACCTCCTGTGGCATGGATAATGGAGACTGAGTCCATGGGCGGAGTTATGCATGAAGTAGACTGAAACTTGGAATTTTTTTTTTTAGAATTATGAGAGTTTTTTGAAAGGTTTTCATAAATACACCATTATAGTAGTTCAGAAAAATATATTTATCGGCAAAAAAAAAAAGTTTTGAAAAAGTAATTAATTCTATGTTTGTCGTAATTTTATGAGTAATGCTATAGACTTCAAAAGTTCTATTAAAATTTATACCAAATGTTTCACATGGGTGTGAGACCCACACCATGTGAGTCCCACACCAATGTGAGACATTTGATAGAACTTTTGGGATTTCTAGCATTTTTGTAATTTTATACCATTTTTTGTTTAGCACTCATAACTGTTAATGGTTGAATACAGTGCCGGCTTAAGCATTAAGGCAGGTAAAGCATGTGCTTTAGGACTCAAAATTGTGCGAAAGCCCCAAAATTTTGGGAATATTCTCGAAGGCCAAGAAACCTGACGCCTTCTTGGATGAAGGATTCTAAGGATAACTTTAGGTTTTTACAAGAAACCTGCAGGCTAGAGTGAATCTCTTGTAAACGAGAGTGGATTATTTAGGATATCTGTAGTGAATCTCTTCTATTCAGGGCCACCCAAAGTTGGACATTTCATATTTTAACTCAATTAATTTTATTTGCCTATTTGGTTGGTCTTTGCAAGTTTTCGTGGGCTTTCTTTGGTAGATGTGTCAGTGACTAGTGTATGGGAGAGAAGGATAAAAAGGAAAGTCGGAGTAAAAATGATTGTTGAGTAAGGATTTTATGCATCTCCATACATAGACTAACACAAAGAAACAGCCTCCTCCATGTACCGAAAGTGCCATGGTTGAGCCTGGAGGGACCAGAATGCCTTCATTTTGGAGAATTGTATTTATTTGGTGTTTCTTCTTTCTGTAAATTAATGGTTTATTTTTTTATGGATGATTAGTATTGAACTTAGTCTGGGTATCTTGTAGTTGGTCTTTTGTGTGGTCGTTCATCAAGTATGGTCTGGTCTATCAATAGTGTAATCTGAACAACGTGTTTTTTTAATGCAACGTAATGTTCTTTTCTCTGCCAAAAATAAAATAAAATAATTATAATTGTTTTCTTAATGAATTTTACACAATGAATAACGCATGCATGATGCAGTGCAGGGTGGGTGTTGGCAGTACGAGCACAACCAAATGCACATTTGCACCCAAATTGCATGAGTCAGCCCATCCAATGTGCTATTATTGCAGATTATTAACTTATCTAATACCTCTGCTCTCACAAGAAGTCGCAAAATAACACATACAAAAACAACGATGCCATAATGATTGCATTTGTTTTGTGTACTATATTCCATTTTCTATCTCATATACTATTATTGCATTGATTTAAAAAGCTTCACTGCTCAGGTCTGTTTTCAATAAAGTTATGGCAGATGAGACTATAAATAAAATGTGATACACAAATCTGATAATCATAATATTGATTAAAAATAAAGAAAAAGAAAAAGAAAAAGAAGGAAGGGTGGAGGAGAGTAACTTTAATCGTTTCTGCATCACTTTTGGCTGCTTTGCACCAAAACTCAACTCTTGAAGATTATCCGTTCTTCCTCATGTTAGCCTCTCCCTCTCTCTCTCTCTCTCTCTCTCTCTCAAAATATTGAGAAATATAAATAAGGCTTCATCCCCGTGTATGCTATAATTAAAACTCTTAATAGTAATGCGACTTGAGGAGGAGCGTGAAATAGAAGAGTATCTGATACCAAAAAAAGACCCATAAAATTATCATGAATTTTTTTTTATTATTATTGTGGGGGTCAGGTCTTGAGTGAATTTAAATTTTTAAGTTATGAGTGATTTTGTACCCAAACCTATTTTCTTTCTTTCTTTCTTTCTTTCTTTCTACTTCACCGCTATGCCCTAAAATTTGCCATGATTTGATGGACTTGTTTAATTCAACCTCTTTCAAACTGAAAATTGATAATTAAAAAATATAATTTCTCTACTTCTCAATAATAATTTTTTTTCACCTTATATAAGTTATTTTTGCCTCATAAATTGAAAATAAAAATTGAACCAAATAATTTAGTTATAAAAACAAAAAGAGGAGTAAAAGTAACCGCCAACAAACTGCACCAAAAGAGAGCCGAGAAGGCTCTGCAGAGATTACTATATATTGTCATTCTCTCACTCTTCTTTTCTTTTTGACATCTACTTCTTAGCTCAGAGTTCATAGCCATCTCACCTTCATCTACGCCCTGGCTTCCTCACAAAATCATTCACATTTTTTTGTTTTGTTTCTCAAAGCTCAATATGTTTAGATCGTGAATTTCATTAAAAATTTGTGGATGAAAAAGAGAGAGAGAGAGAGAGAGAGGAAATTGTGAAAGAACAAAAAATTATAATATTTCCTTTACAAATCGCTACTCAAATTCAAAATTCAAACTCATTATTAGTTAAGGCTTATATATCAATATTGTTCAAGCGCTTAGTTTGATTTAAAATTTTATAAAAAATAAAAATAAAAATATGAGACTTTTAAATATTATAGACTCGTCTATCTTTGTTTTTTTTAAATAGTTCACATAAATATAAGACTAACAAGGACTAGTGAAGATTAGATTTTTTCTTAATTAGAAAAAATGATTTCAGCTTAAGTAGGCACAAATCACCTTTTCATTTCAATCGATTATTTGACATAGTGAAATCATGAGACTAATGAAGCACCCAATTATATATAATAAAAAAATGTACTCTTTCTCTAATTAAAAAAATATAATATATATATATATATATATACAATCTATACCGGTTAATATTTCTTAATTTTCTTAGGCATGGTCAAAGACCCTACAGCTATTACAAGAAGTATCATCCACAAAGAAATCGAATTACTACTTATTTAACTCCTATTTTAATCTTCTCTTCCTGCCAGCCAGCCAACCAACCAACCAATCCAAACAGCCAAAAGCATAATGCCATGACTCTCCAATAGGACAACTGAAATACAAGTCTGTTTTTCCACCATTTTTTTATACCCTGTGTTTTAACTGGCTTTTGTTCATAACCTAATCGAATACATTAAACAGCAGATGACAATAAATAAATAAATAAATAAAAAGAATGTCAGAGAAACATAGACACAACTGTGAAGCAGATCACAACAACGTTACAGAAGAATGGCACAGTTAGTTAACAGAAACAGATAACATAGACATACATATATAGAGTCCCTTGGAATGGATTTGGCAGAGATGGGAAGAAACATCAGGTCATCCTTTCATCATCATGCATCAAGTTTCCAAACTAGTTTGGATGCAAAGTCGTTTGGAGAACATGACAATGAAGTTAAACTACAGTGGGCTGCTATCGAAAGATTACCCACACTTGAACGACTATGAACATCATTATTTGATCACAAGAATTTGCATGGCAGCAAAGAAGAGAATGGGAAGTCAGTGGTTGATGTCACAAAGCTTGGGGATTTAGAACGGCATGTGTTCATTGAGAATCTCTTGAAGAAAATAGAGGACGACAACCATCGGTTATTAGAGAAACTGAGAGGAAGAATAGACAGGTACGTATGTAATCCCTTTTTCTCCATTCCTTCTTCCCATTATCCAAAATGTTAAACTATGAGATGCAGCAGACATTTTAAGTAATTAAAAAATATATGTAACTTACTAAATACTTCATGCATTTTTTTATCTTAATGTATGAAATTTAAAAGAGAGAGTTCAGTTCTAAACGAAAAAGAAAACAGAGTCTGTAACAAATCTTGAAACAGGCACAAAATTGTGTTCATTTACGCAGTTCCTAAAGTGGATGAATTTATAAACTTCAATTTGTTATCACAATCATACTACTGAGTCGCTGACATATATAAAAAGAATCATAATAAGAAAACTACTGTAGAAGAAGCTATAAGAAACATAATCACAATTTTACCTCTAAACTCAAGTTTGAAGTATCCCAAACATAAAGGGCAGGCTGCATAATAAACCACCAAGATGGGCAAAACCCCTTCCACAATTTACCTGCACAAGAGGCCAAGTTGGTAGATAATTTGTTAGATATCCACTGTCACAATTCACAATTTGTTAGATGTCCACTGTCACAACTGATAAGGGTGGAATCCCCTCCCATTTGCCTTGAGTTTACCTTCCTGGGGTGGACCCAAAGGGCACTGCCTAGTATGGATTGGTTCTCGGTTATCAAAAAACATAAAGGGCAGGCTGCATAATAAACCACCAAGATGGGCAAAACCCCTTCCACAATTTACCTGCACAAGAGGCCAAGTTGGTAGATAATTTGTTAGATATCCACTGTCACAATTCACAATTTGTTAGATGTCCACTGTCACAACTGATAAGGGTGGAATCCCCTCCCATTTGCCTTGAGTTTACCTTCCTGGGGTGGACCCAAAGGGCACTGCCTAGTATGGATTGGTTCTCGGTTATCAAAAAAATAAAAAGCTAATGTAAAATATATATATATATATATATTTTTTTATCAACAAAGAAAAATTTCATTAAAAAATATGAAATTAAAGGCACAGAAAGATGACTATCATGGAGAGAGATTCGAGAAAGTATAGAGTAACCCTACTACTGCTACTTGCAACCATCTAACTAACCCCTTAGCTTCACAATTTTTTAAAACAAGAAAACAAAAAAAATCAAAAACAAAAATAAAAAAGTTAAGAAGAGCTTAACTCCAACACACCAAACCGAGAACCCCCTTTCACACAAAACCACACCCCACTAACAAAGATAAAACAACACTTTTCCCCAAACAGGCCAAACACCAACCACTGCTTATATACTCAATAAAAATTAGAGAACAAGGATATAATGAGGCTGGTTCCAAGTAACTATATTACAAGCTAGGGGTTATTATTTTACAAAGGAATTGACTATGATGAGGGGCTTACCGTAAACCTTTTTATTTTTTATTTTTTTATATCCACTCCATATAATATATGTATGTGTGCATGCAATTATGCACTTGTAAATGAACATATGACAGCATTGAGTTGGCCTTTGCACTTTAGGGTTGGTCTAGAGTTGCCTACGGTGGAAGTGAGATAGAAAAATCTATGCATAGAAGCAGAATATCAAGTGGTTCATGGGAAGCAGCTCCCTACTCTTTGGAACACCCTCAAAAGCATTTTCTCTGTAAGTGCTTTTTTCTCTAATCTTTGAATGTGATTATTCATTTATTTAATTATTTACGTTAAGAAATCTTACATTTTCTCAAGTTTCATACAAAAGTAGTCCCGCAATGTTTCTCTCACCAGACTTTCTATGTAGTACACGAAAAACTGAAGCCAACATTTAGTTTTGTAAATCGAAAGTGAGGAAAGTAATTTGTAATTGGAAGAACTTTTCCAGGATTTAAAAACATGTATGACTTATTTTCATGTAATGGGAATGCCCCTCCACAGTTGCTGCAAGCGCATAATTGATGCATACCGCATCCTGTGCATTGTGAAGTAGTCCGGGACAAATAAAACAGCTTTCTAGTAAATTAACTACTGTGTCCTGCAACCTTACTTTTAGCTTCAGTTGTTCATTGTCCTCCAATATTTCAAGAAAACAAACAAAAAGTCACTTCTTTTAGAAAAATGTGGATCAGACGAGCAAGTTGATAGTTTCTATTTTCTTTAGTGATCATTTTCATGATAATTTTATTTTACATTTTACAAATGTTTTGTATCTATTAAATTTACTCATGGCAAGCTTCCACTATAAGCTAACTATCTGGTATATTTATTATACCTAAAGCTAACAGGATGTATATCGTTAAACAGGTTATTGGGCTTGAATCTCACGCCAACAATAGCAAAATTCTTCAAGATGTCAAGGCATTATCAAGCCTTCAAGGTTGATCCTAAAGTTGTTTTCCGTGAAACTGTGCATCCGTGCATAGTAAATTATATGAGGACAGGAGCAATAGCTTTCTGCTAATACAATAAGTCGTCACTTACCTTTTTTGGCAGGATGACGCTATTACTTGGGCCACCAGGTTGTGGGAAAACTACTTTGTTACAGGCGGTTGCAGGGAAACTAGACCCAAACCTCAAGGTTTTCTGTTCCTTCCCTGTCAAATAAATGATATATAATGAACAGTTTGTATAAAATTTTAGAAACCCAAATAGTGCATTGCCATTGGTTTAAAGGGTTACAACAACTAAGTTATGTTTCCTGAATAGTCAAACATCAAAATTAAATTGTTGATCAATGTCCTCGCATAATTTTCATTCTAGGTCACAGGAGACATCTCCTACAATGGTTACAAGTTGAATGAGTTTATTCCTCAGAAAACATCTGCTTATGTAAGCCAATATGACCTGCACATTTCTGAAATGACTGTGAGGGAAACACTTGACTTCTCAGCATGTTGTCAGGGCATTGGAAGTAGAGGAGGTAGGCTTTGTTCTACACAATTCACTTATCCTTATGTTATTAGATTGATCGGATGACAAATGTATTTGCTGTCGAAGAAATCATGATGGAAGTTAGCAGAAGGGAGAAGCACGCTGGAATTATCCCAGAATCAGACATAGACATGTATATGAAGGTAAAAAATCCTCAAAAACCGGCTCAGCAAAACTCTATTCTCTATTACACCGGGAAAAGAAAAAGGAAAAAAAGAAAAGAAAAGAAAAGAAAAGAAAAGAAAAAGCAGTTGCAGCTTTGTCCATATATTTGTGCGAACTATACTTAAACTAAACTGTACTAACAGGCAAGTGCTATGAAAGGATTAAAAAAGAAGTCTTCAAACCGACTATATTCTGAAGGTAATTCTCTTCACACACAAAAAAGATGAAGAATCACTAACCACTTCCTAATCCTTGTTTATCAACTACTATGCATCTACCATGTTATGGCTATCCAGATCCTCGGGCTAGATATTTGTGCTGATACAATTGTGGGAGATGCAATGAAGAGAGGAATATCGGGTGGACAAAAGAAAAGGCTAACAACAGGTTGGCTAAACAGGCACTGATATTAATTCCATGTTTAAATTTTTGGCACCTGAATAATAATTTAAATACACAAAAGGTAGTTGTTTATTTTCATTTAGAGAAGACAAAAGGTTAGGGAATGAGTTAGACTCCATTCCCTTTTATATTGATAATATTGAATATAATATAAGGAAAAACAATTAGGCAATCACTTATTTCCTATTCTACCTTAATTCCTATTCTAATACAATTCATATTCTAACACTCCCCCTGAAGCTGGTGCGAAAATATCTCTCATGCCCAGCTTGTTGAGAATGCCATGAAATAGTTTGCTCCCTAGTCCCTTGGTGAGAATATCGGCTAGTTAGTCTCTAGTCTTCATAAACGGAATACATATGATATCATTAGTGAGTTTTTCCTTGATGAAGTGCCTATCAATCTCCACATGCTTAGTTCTATCATGTTGAACTGAATTATAAGTTATGTTGATTGCGACTTTGTTGTCACAGTATAGTCGCATGGAGTCATTCAGATAGATTCTCAAGTCTCCCAACAATAGTTTAATCCACAGTAACTCACAGACACCCTGAGCCATAGCTCTGAATTCTGCCTCAGCACTAGAATTAGTAACTACATTCTATTTCTTACTTCGCTATGTGACTAGGTTGCCACCAACAAATGTGCAATATCCGGAAGTTGATCGTCTGTTAGTGACGAATCTAGCCCAATCTGCATCTGTAAATGCCTCCACATTGAGAGAGCCATGTTTTGGGAAATAGAGACCCTTTCCAAGAGAAGATTTCAGGTATCTCAGGATTCTCATAACGGCCTCTAAGTGGGAAGTTTTTAGAGCATGCATAAACTGACTCACCACACTCACGGCAATGGCAATGTCTGGACGTGAGTGGGATAAGTATATGAGCTTTCCCACTAGTCTCTGGTATCTCCCCTGTCCACAGGATCTCCCTCTTGATCTTCACTTAGTTCTGGCCTGGTTCTAGAGGTGTATCACATGGTCTACCTCAAAGCATTCTAGTTTCCTTTAACAAGTCAAGTACATATTTCCTCTGGCATATGAAGATGTCATCCTTGGACTGAGCGCTACTTCAATGCCCAAAAAATACTTCAAATAGCCTAAGTCTTTGATTTCAAACTCCTTGGCTAAGTATTCTTTCAAACGGGGAATCTCCTCAACATCATCTCCTGTTAGAACAATATCATCAACATAGACAATAAGAGCTGTGGTCTTACCATGTGAGGAGTGTTTCACAAATAAGGTATGATCAGCTTGACTTTGTTTGAACCCATATTTCAGCATAGCTTGAGCAAACCTTTCGAACCAAGCCCTAGGAGACTGCTTTAGCCCATAAAGTGACTTTCGGAGCCTGCATACTTTACCGTTGGACTTAGCATCCGCAAAATCATGAGGAATATCCATATAGACCTCTTCTACTAGATCTCTATAAAGGAAGGCATTCTTCACATCAAACAAATGAAGTGGCTAATTCAAATTTGCAGCAAGAGAGAGTAAGATTCTCACAAAACTCATCTTAGCAACCGGTGCGAATGTCTCCTAGTAATCCATCCCATAAGTCTAAGTGAAGCCCTTAGCAACCAGTCTTGCTTTGTACCGTTCTATGGACCTATCTGCTTTGTGTTTTACCGTGTACACCCACTTACACCCAACTGAATTTTTTCCTCTAGGTAACTCCACTAACTACCAAGTGCCACTCTTGCTGAGAGCTCTTATCTCTTCCATCATGGCATGCTCCCATTCAAGAATAAAGAGTGCATCCTGAAAATTGGTAGGTAGACTCACAGACGATACTTTAGATAGAAAAACGTTATATGACGAAGATATATTAGAATAAGAAACATGATTAGTAATTGGATGCTGAGTATATGACCTAACCCCTTTCCTATTAGCAATGGGAACATCAAGATCTGAAAAATTAGAAATAGGAGCACTAGAATCAGAATTACATGGACTCTCCGGAGAAGGGGTTGACTCTGGACACTCATCTGGAGAAGAAGTTGTTAGCAATAGCGGAAGGAAAGTAATCTCTTACATCCAGGTGACTTGCTGTTTGTTCTTGTCCCGGATATAAAGTTTGCCTACTTTATTTTCCTCAACAACTGCTGGCTTATCATCCTCTATCTGTTCAACCACAGGCGGAAGTGGAACAAGAATCTCTTCATGCCAAGGCTCCCCTTAAAGGGATGACTGTGAGACCGGGGAGGTCGGAAAGTAAGGCTGAGACTCAAAGAAAGTGATATCTATAGAGACAAATCATTTGTGAGTGGGAGGATGATAACACTTATAATTCTTTTTGGTGGCAGAATAACCCAGAAAAATACACTTAAGGGACCTAGGATCTAATTTATCACGAGTGGGTGAATGATTATGGACAAAGCAAACACAACCAATAGTCTTAGGAGAAATGAAGACCTCGGAAGAGGTAGATCCGAACAAAACTTGAAGAGGTATTTGTTTTTGCAGGACTTGGGTAGGAAGACTGTAACGCCCTCAAAATATTATACAAATCAACCATTCATAAGGTCTAGAGACATAATAGAAATGTTATATTTTCATTCATCAGAGTTAATATTATAAAAGATATCACATACATTACACTTTCATAAATATTCATCTTGAAACCATAGCATGTAACTCTAGTTTAGAACAACAAAATAAATGCCCTAAGGGCTTACATCTTTTCAAGTAATCACTTTTTTTTTTTATCAGTAAAGAAAAAGAACTTTATTGATGAAGAAGAAAGCTAATACATCAATAAAGGAAAAAGAGGATGAGTGCAAAAGTATCATAGCGAGCCAAATCTGTGACACCCCTGTTCCGTGATTTGCAAATTGGTCCTTAATTTAAGTATGATTATGTGTTTAGCATGATTTCATGTGCCATTATGTGAATGTATGTGATTTTAGAATTCTATCTGTTCACCGTAGGAATATCTGTTTGAATAATCCGCTTCGGAAATTAAATTGAGGGCCTTATTGGCCACAGAACCCGAAATTGATTACGCCATTACGGTTGGCATAATTTTTAGAGCCTACGGTGAAATTTAATTGAAAATTGATTCTGGTTAATTTAAACTAATTAAATTGATGAATTAAGGGCCCAAATATTTTATATTAAAATATGTTATTAGTGGGCCTTGTTGTGTTATAGCATTACACTCCCCTTAGCTCATTTGAGCTCAAAAATCTGAGGACACCATTGTGAGAGAGTGAGGGCCGGCTGTTAGAGAGGGAGAGAGGGAGAGAATTGTGCTATTTCGACTCAAGCTTGAAGAAATTAAAGTCCATCTCTAAATTGGACCATAGATTGAAGGAATTAAGCTTTTAGGTAAGTGAACTCATGGATTTTTGTTGTAAATGTGTAGATTCAAGTGTGTTTGATGATCAAGAACATGAGTTAGTTTGATGTTAAGGAAATGGAGTTGTTTGTATTCAATTGATGGTCAATGAAGGCATGCATGTGTATAATTGTTGTAGAATTGCATAATCTAGCATGTATTGAGTTGAACATGGAAGTAAAGGTGTTGAATCTTACATGCAAGCATGCTTTTGTTGTATTCCATGAGAATGAACACCATTTGTTTTGTTTGGGTTGGAAATGAGGTCAAAAATTAGCATGCATGTTTGAATAATTAAGAGATGAGCTTGAATGCATGATTTTACCATATTAGAATGAGTTTTGGGGCATACATGTGAATTATTTGTAAATTGAGCCTCATTGAGTTGTAATTTGGGGTCTATACCACGTTAGCATGATTGTACATGAAATTCGAGCCATTGCATGCAAGGAGTGTAGCTGGAAAATTGTTTTGGAGCTCAAGAACACAATCTGGGAAACCCAGAATTTTGATGTCCGCTCGAGCGGGGATTTCGAGCTCCCAGTATTTTGTTCTTGCAGGCATGGTGTCCGCTCGAGCGGGGAAGTTCACGCTCGAGCGAGGGATCATGGAGGATGAACTTCCGCTCGAGCGTTCTAGTTCACGCTCGAGCGTAAAAATGATGCATCCAGTACTTTTTGCAGACATAGCGTCCGCTCGAGCGGGGAAGGTATGTTGAGAGGCCCTCCGCTCGAGCGCCATATTGGGCGATCGAGCGCAATTTCCACCTATCCAGAACTTTTGCAGGTCTTAAGGGTCCGCTCGAGCGGGGAAGTTTACGCTCGAGCGGGGACCTTGATTTCTGAAATTTCGCTTTCGCATTCTGTGTTTCGTTTTTCGTTCTCTTTCACTTGCAAGCACTCTTAGGCATGTGTTAAGCATTGTAAATGAGTTAATGAGATAAGAATAAAGCCTAAAGAGGAATATGTGAATTAAAGAACGGATTGAGCTATTAGTGACCCTCTTGTGTTCGTGAAATGTGTAGGGTCGAGCTCCAGGGCAAATCCACAAGCCGATCACTGTGAGTAATATCGATATTGAATGCTTGTGAATGTCCAATTGTTATTCCCTTATAAGCTTATGAATTGCTAATTGGGATTGTGGATGTAAGATAAACATGAGTGGACCCAAGGTCGTTTTGATAAACATGAATGGACCAAAGGTCGTTTTGTTAAGCAGGAATGGACCAAAGATCGTTTTGATAAACATGAATGGACCCAAGGTCGTTTTGATAAACGTGAATGGACCAAAGGTCGTTTTGTTAAACAGGAATGGACCAAAGGTCGTTTTGATAAACATGAATGGACCCAAGGTCGTTTTGATAAGCATGAATGGACCCAAGGTCGTTTTGACATGAATGAGTGGGCCGAAGGCCGTTCTGACATAAATGAATGGGCCAAAGGCCGTTTTGATACGAATGCGTGGGCCAAAGGCCGTTTTGACATACATGACTGGGCCAAAGGCCGTTTTGACTTAATCGAATGGGCCAAAGGCCGTTTTGACAAGAATGGAAATCTGAATGGGCCAAGGGCCGGAATGTTTGGAATTGCAGTCACTTGATTTGTATGTAGTTATATATATCTGTTAAATAGAAATATGAATTGGGCCCAAGGCCGTTTAGAATATGTTGTTCTACAATGTTATGTAAATGCTGTATTTGATATTATTCACTGGGCTATCGCTCACGCTCATTTATGTGTTTGTAGGTGAGCCAAGAGATGCACAAAGCCAGCCCCAGTGAAGTTTGCCAGGAACAACATGAGTTTTGGAGAGTTAACCTTGTGTCTCACGCACGAGACCCATCCTTGCCACTTTGTTTTGTATTTACACTTTATCTTGTTGGCAATGACTTTATGTATATTTGTAAATAGTCTGTCGTGGGTTGACTCGTTTTGGATGATCCTGTGTGTAAAGAATTTTTGGAACTATACTTTTGATATGGGTTATTAACGCATACGTGTATAGTTTGCTTGGAGTGCATATAAGCACGGCTCTACGGACAAAGTTTTTAATTACTGCTTCTGTTTGGCCCCTTTTCTCTGTTGAGCTACGTTTGTTTTGGTTTGAGGCCGTAGGTAATCTCAAGATTACTGGCCGGTTATGTCCTTAACCCATAGGGGCGGGTTTGGGTCATGACAAAATCAGTCCCAACTAGGTTGGCACTAATAAGATTGCCCAATCATATGCAGCACACCATCAAGAGTTGGTGAGGAACCAACCACAACCACCCAGAATAACCACACCTAAGTAAAGACTAACCAAGCCTAAACTTTCCAAGTAATCACTTGGTTACAACAAAAGAGAGAGTCAGAAGCTCTTTACAATTAAAGCCCTCGGCTTAAAAGAAGACATATAAACACAAAAATAAAATCACAAAAGTAGAGCCTTTAGCCTTTAAGCCTTCCAAGCTATGTCCTTGGAGGTGGCATGTCATCTGTACCTGAAAATGGTTTCCCAAGTAGAGTAAACCAAAGCCCAGTAGAGATATGCTAAACCATACATGAGAATTAACTAAATAATGAGCATCAGATAAATGTGCAACATTCTTAACCAACACATATTCTTTTCAAGGTCATTCAATATAGATAACCAATACCTCAATTCATTTCCATTCTATCATTTCGGGTAAATCAATTAGCCAAATTCATTATTATCAAGCAACCAATATGAGACTACAACTCAATGGTTCACAATTCAATACATTCATCAAATCTAACACTTCTATTTCTTGCCATTTTACGGAACCACGTCTGAGGGAACCAGCACCCATAAATATATAAGATTTTGGGACTTTCACCCTGGACACTCCGCCCAACTTAATTATCAATGGAGTCCATCCCCTATCTCCTCCCAAACAATGGAGTACATCCCCTATCTCCTCCCAAACAAAGTTATATATACAATGTATTTAAACACGTTGTCATATACAATGACCAATCAAATCACATATTCAATGGTTTAATCCAACCGTCATATTCGATGACATAATCCAATCGATTAGTTTCAATTTACTTAATCCGCATGCAGTTTCTACAACAATCATAACTATCTTCCATCGATAGCCCAAAGCAGATATTTCTAAACAGATAAATAAATCTAACAAACAGATAATTTATCATATTTTCCATAATGAGTGATTTCTCAAATCCAACTACACAACTCACTCGTGCATTCTTCCAATTTCATATTTCTCATAACAATTTCATTATTTATACCAATAATTTATTTAATTCATATTAGGGCAAATCTCCCCATTTTCAAACATCAACCCCCAAGACTCAATTTCATCATTTATATACAAATAACCCTATTTTCAAGACCTCACATACACGTATGGAGCCCTAAATAGAAAACCCCTCTTTCAAAAATTCAAACCCAAACCCTAACCCTAACCCTAACTTCACCCA
Source organism: Camellia japonica (assembly GCA_030407325.1). Lineage (NCBI taxonomy): Eukaryota > Viridiplantae > Streptophyta > Magnoliopsida > Ericales > Theaceae > Camellia > Camellia japonica. The sequence continues at coordinate 735,814 of JAPPVO010000003.1, forward strand.
AACTTCCCAACTCCACTATCTATGCAAAAATGACACATATCTAGGTTAAAACCCATATTAAAGAGTAGAACATCCCTACCTCAAGCTTAGATGAGAGAGAAGAGAGAAAGCTCAAAAGTCGGTGGTGACAAAACCACGTTTTGCTTCGATCAAAACGAAGCCCTTGACAAGCTCTACACTTAATCTGAAAGGAGCAAGGTGAAAAGATCACTCTAGGTGAGTAGATCTAGAGATTTAAATGAAAAACTTTGAGTTTTAGAGAGAGAAGAGAGAAATCACGGTTTAAGAGGAAAAAGGGAAGGAAAATCATGAAAAAAAAATGGTTTGGGCCTATTTATAGTAGTAAGAAATAGCCCTAAGGTCAAATAAAATAATAGGCTAAAAAACCCCCTTAGATAGGGCCCATTCGGACCTCAAAAATCTGAAAAAAACACGCAAGGGTCGACCCTTTAGGTAGAAAAGACAATTTGCACAAGCAAGGGGGGTCGACCCTTAGATAGGATAGGGTTGACCCTATTTTCTAACAACTAACACATAGACATAAGAGAGTCGACCCTTCCTAGTTTGGTGTCTACCCTATTTTCCAGCAACACTTCCAGAAACTTCACCAATAAGTAAGGGTCGACCCTTAGGAAGGCTGGTGTCGACCCTAGAATAGAATTTCTAAATCTCCAAGGAACTTTTGACAAGAATAAGTGCGAACAACCAAACCCAACAAGTTTAAATCGGATTATACTCCTCCAAAACCAACATACACAACATCCAAGATTTCCAAAATAAAAATAAAGGATTCGAATACACTTCCCCAAAAGCTTTGAAGGATACGGGTGCTACAACGATTAATTAAATAAGCGGCAGTGAGAATCGCTTCCCCCCAATAGGATCGAGGAACCTGCATCTCAAAGGATAGACAACAGACAACATCAAGGAGATGACGATTTTTGCATTCGACAACACCATTTTGCTGAGGGATATTAGTGTAGGAAGTCTGGTGAATAATGCCATGAGTGGCGAAGTAAGTGGCAAGACCAGATTCAATATATTCCCCCACATTATCAAAACGTAGAATTTGTACTAACGCCCCAAACTGAGTACAAGTAATTTTATGGAAGTTTTGAAACAGAGAAAACACCTCACTTTTATCTTTCATCAAATAGACCCAAGTAGCCCTGGAACAATCATTTATGAAGGTAACAAACCATTTGTGACCAGTTAAAGACACAAAACGGAGGGACCCCATATATCAGAATGAATCAAAGAAAAAAGAACTGAACTTTTATTAAGTGAAGGAGCAAAAGAGGCCCTGTATTGTTTTCCAAGTTGACAAGACTCACATTGAAAATCAGACACATTATTTTTCTCAAAAACAAAAGGAAATAAATGCTTAAGTAATAAAAAGGAGGGGTGTCCTAAGCGACAGTGCCACAGCCAAATGTCTTCCTTGGTGGATGGTAACTGAATAGATGAATGAGCCAGCTTTATCTGATCCAGAATGTAAAGCCCATGTTCCTCTATACCACTGCCAATCATCTTCCCTGAGATAAGGTCCTGAAAAAGACAATGATCAGGAAAAAACGTCACGCTACAATTTAAGTCACGGGTAATACGACTCAAAGATAAAAGATTAACACTGAAATTGGGAACATAGAGGACAGAAAACAAAGGAAGGAAAGAGGTGGCATGAATTAAACCTTTCCCTGACATAGACGAAATGGTACCATTGGCAATACGCACTTTTTCTTGACCTGAGGTAGGGTTATACTCTGAAAATAAATTAGAGGAGCCAGACATATAGTCAGAAGCACCAGAATCAATAATCCATGGTACAGACGTATGAGATAGCAATGCACATGGGGATGAAGCCAAGTTACTTGAATTGGCAAAGGAAGAAGAGGGTGCACCTGTAGCAGAAGGAGAGGCTCGACGGTTTAGCAAGTAGCGAAGAGCGATCTCAAAATCCGAGGCAGATAACCCAGAAACATCAGCAGCTGGTGAAACAATTGGAGATGAAGGTAGTGGCTTAACCGTGTCAGAAAGATGTGCCCGTGCATTGGCCCCTTTGCTTCTCGACTGACCAGACCGACCCCCACGAGTACCAGGACGGTCTCCTCGGCCACCAGAAGGGGTGCCATGCAGCTTCCAATAAGTTTCTCTAGTGTGGCGAGATCTACGGCAATAGTCACAGTAAAGCTGATCCTTCTCAGAGGAGGGACGAGAACCACAAGGCACACCATCTCGAGGAGGGGCAGAAACCAAGGCAGAACGATCACTAGTGATAGGAGGAAGCATAGCAGAGCGGTGACTTTTCTCATTTTGCACAAAAGCAAAGGCTTTCTGGAGAGAAAGAAGCACATCCATGCCAAGGACTCGGTTTCGAACAGGATCATACTCTATATTCAGGCCTTCCAAGAACTGAAAGACCTGTTCTTGAGCAACAAATGTCCGGTAACCAGCAGAATCGGTGGGGCATACAGGCGTGTAATCTTGAAGGTGATCAAGGCGCTTCCATCCATTACTAAGGAAGGTAAAATACTGGAGGATAGTCATCTCACCTTGCACCGACCTCTCAATGGAGCAACGTAACTCAAAAGCTTATGAGAAGTTCCCTTTCCTGGAATAAGTAGTAGCTACGGCCTTCCAAATATCCTGGGCAGTAGCCCTCTCCAATCTCCAGAACCATAGAATGGATCAAACAACCTATAATTAGAGAATTGGTGATCTCCCACTGGTCATAATGAGGGTCAGTAATACTGGGTGCCTAAAACCTCTCATCCACATATCCCATATTCCCTTTGCTTTTCAAAAAAATAGTTAAACTCTGCGACCATGCGAGGAAATTCTGACCATTAAATAGAGAGGTGATGATTTTAAGGCCAAGGTTGAGGTTATCAGTCATAGGAGAAGGGATAACCGAACTCATGCCCTGAGATGGCTGAGATGCAGTAGACTCACTAGTCAAATTTGCCATGGAGACTCTACTCACTAGTCTTCAATCACAAAGCCAATCACAAACCCGAAAGATGAGAGTAGAGGAACCAAGACAAGAATAACTAGAAAAACATAAAGAATTTAAGAAGCCAGATTTTATTTATTTATTTATTTATTTATTTTTCTGGTTGTGTTTTAAAAAAGAATTAAAAGAGAAGGAAAGGGTGTTGACTTACCTAACCCAGACAAACGATCCAACCAAGACAGATGAAGACAAAGGCAGACGAAGACTCAGAGATGCCGACCGGAGTCACATATACTAGAGACGATATTGACAAGGACCACGAAAACCAAGGGGACTGCCGACAGGCCCCTAGACAGTCAGAGAGACTATCGATAGGTCCTTAGGGACTCAGAAAAGCTACTGACTAAGCCTAATAGGCTGTCAGGGAGCCCAGGTGAACTGTCGAAGGTCTAGGCAAGGCTGACGGAGGTGAGGTTTGGGTTGTCGGAGGGTCGACAGGCCCCTAGATAGTCAGAGAGACTGCCGATAGGCCCTTAGGGACTCAGAAAAGCTACTGACTAAGCGTAATAGGCTGTCGGGGAGCCCAGGTGAATTGTCGAAGGTCTAGGCAAGGCTGGCGGAGGTGAGGTTTGGGTTGTCGGAGGGTCGACGGTGGCTATCTGAGGGTCTACAGTAGCTGTCGGGTCTCCTGGACTTAAGACAGGACTACCAATAGAGGTAAAGAGGGACGGGCTAGGGTTACAGCTCTGATACCATGAAAGTTTAGAAAAGACAAAAGGTTAGGGAATGAGTTAGACTCCATTCCCTTTTATATTGATAATACTGAGTATAATATAAGGAAACACAATCACACAATCACTTATTTCCTATTCTACCTTAATTCCTATTCTAACAGTTTAATAATAATCCGCAAAAAATTATGAAAATATCTAATTGCTGAAACCTATGGCGATAACTTTAGGTAGGACTAGGACTCAATTCCAAAGGACATGTTGATCTCCCATTTCATCACAACAATTTTCTCTTAAATGTTTTCATCCACCAGGGGAAATGATAATTGGTCCAGCAAAAGTTCTTCTCATGGATGAGATATCAGCTGGACTAGATAGTTCAACCACCTTCTAGATTGTTACTTGCTTTCAGCAGTTGACACACATCACAGGATCCACCATTATGTTATCACTTCTTCAACTAGCGCCCGAGACAGGCTTGTTTGGTTTGTTTTTCAGAAAAAATTTTGGAAAAAATTCTCTACAAACAAATTTTTAGGAGTAATCAAACCAAACAAATTTTTTCAAAAAAAATCTCAAAATTTTGTTTGGTTACCTACTTTCCAAAATCACTCTCTCTCATACACATCAAATCAATCACTTTTTTTAAAACTCTCTCCCCAAAATAATTTTCCAAAACCATTTCTGAAAAAAGACAAACCAAACAAGTTTTCGTACTTTTTATCTCAAAAACTACTCTACAAACACAAACCAAACATACCCTTGACCTCTTTGATGACATCATCTTGATGGCAGAAAGAAAGATTGCATATCAAGGATCTTGTGATAATGTTGTAGAGTTCTTTGAGCATTGTGGTTTCAAGTGCCCACCAAGGAAAGGCATTGCAGACTTCCTCCAAGAACTATGCGTAACTATTTAATATATCTAATAACATGTCCGATGTAGTTAATCTGTTTTGATGTCACCCACAAAATTCTACTTTTGTGAAGGTAATTTCCAGAAAGGATCAAGCACAGTACTGGTATCATAAAGACCAACCATATAGTTATGTTTTTGTTGAAGAGTTTGGAAATATATTCAAGAAATTTCATGCGGGACAGAAGCTAGAAGAACTCTCTCAGCCTTTTAGTAAATCTGAGTTTTATAAGAGCACTTTGTCATTTAACATTTATTCTTTAAGGAAATAGGAATTATTCAAAGCATGCATGGCCAGAGAGTGGCTTCTTATGAAGCGTAACTCATTTGATCATGTATTCAAATCTGCACAGGTAAGAGGTAGTTTGTCCGTGTCCATGGTTTCACAGAAGTTGTGTTGTTTTTTATGGCCTAAGAACTTAACAGGGTTCTACTCATCTGGATGTTTTGTTCATGCAGCTTGTTGTTGTTGCACTAATAACAATGACAGTTTTTATGCGTACACAGATGAACATTGATGTGGTCCATGCAAATTACTACATGGGTTCTCTGTTTTATGCCATCACTAGACTTGTGTTCAACGGAATTGCAGAATTGTCTATGATTGTTTCCAGACTTGATGTCTTATATAAGGAAAGAGATTTCTACTGTTATCCTGCATGGACTTATTCTATTCCTGCAGCCATTCTAAAGATCCCATTTTCATTTTTAGATGCTTTTCTTTGGACAACTCTTACCTGTTACGTTATTGGCACAGTCCTGAACCAGAAAGGTGTGTTTTTCCAGCTCTTCAACTACGTAACCAGAAATCAAGTCATTTCTTCCTGAGTCTTGAATTGATGTTATGTATGGCTGTACAGGTTTTTCCACCAATTCATTCTTCTTTTCCTTCTACATCAAGTATCAATATCGTTATTTCGCTTGATTGCTTTTGTGTTCCAGAGTCCATCTGTTGCTTCATCTTGCGGTCTTTTGTTCTTATTAGTAATGTTCTTATTTGGTGGATTCATAATTCGACGATGTAAGACCATTTACGGCCTCATCTAAAACTTGTCTACATGTTAGCCTGTCCTCATTGCAGCCTCTTTGCCTACTTGGTTGGAATGGGGCTTTTGGCTTTCTCCATTAACGTATGCAGAAATAGCTGTTTTCCTGGATCCAAGGTGGAAAAAGGTGAGGCAATATATATATATATTTTAAAAATTTATGACTAATTTATTAACAAGGAAATTGCTTTTATTAGACAGAAATGCTCATTCATCAAACCCTCTTTACAGGTTTCACCTTCAAATGCTACAATAGGACAGGAAGTCCTAATAAAACGTGGCCTGAACTAACGTAGCTCTAAATTATGTGCACGTAAAAAAAAAAGGGAGGGGGGGGGGAAGTGTTAATCTTCTGTCAACTAGTGTTTTTTTGTTAGTCTTTCATGGCAGGCTCCAGCTGATCAACATCAAATATTTTTCGATTGTTTCTCACGGTTGGTAGCATTATTGTAAGTGTTTTTCATACACACCAACTTCACCTCCAAATATGGCCTGCAGGGAAAACATGAAAGATAAAGGGTGGAAACCGGTTCTGCGTAAGCATGGTGGTAAGGGAGGTAGGAATTCAGATATGGGTAATGAGATTCATACGATTTTTGTGGATAATCTCCCAGAATCTATGGACTCAAAAGGATTGTATAACATATTCACCAACTTTGGGATAGTGAAGGATGTGTTCATCCCTAACAAAAGGAGAATGTTGACTAGATCAAGATTTGGGTTTGTCCGATACGCTTGTCCAGTGGCAGCGAACATGGCGGTACAAAAAGCTCATGGTATTTGGTGCGATAACAGAGCTCTGAAAGTGAAGATAGCAGATTTTGTTCAAGGAAAGGAGGACAACCAGAAATCAGTAATTACATCAGTTGGTAGAAGGGATTTTGCCACAACCAGCAGAGTTACAAATACGTTACAAAGAAGGGATTTTGCCACAACCAGCAGAGCTACAAATATGGTACAAAAGGGTAAGTCTTATGCTCAAATATTGACTGGTTCAGGGCTGGCTTCAAATTCAAACATCAGTATCCAAGCTTATGAGGAGGGTAATGGATGGTTGTATGAAAGTGTGATTGTTCGATTGAAATCTCATATACTTGCGGAGGAGTTCAAAGAGGAATTGAAGAACAGAGGAATGGGTAATGTTTACGTTAGAGATGAAGGGGGAAGAGATATCGTGCTAACGTTTGAATCAGCGGGTTCCTTGAAAGAGAATCTCAAATCAATGGAGGGGTGGATTCAGTCATGGTGCGAATCAGTCAAGGTATGGCAGCAGGGGATGATCCTTGATCAAGAAAGATCTGTATGGCTCACTTGTTATGGTGTTCCTCTGAATCTCTGGAGTAGCAAAACGTTTAGTAGCATTGGAAGAGCATGGGGAGAAGTAATAGGCATTGCTGAGGATACATCCAGAATGACGTCTTTCCACAGTGGTAAGGTGAGGATTGCTACTAAGTGTATGGAGTCCATAAACACAACAATTACTCTGGGGTGCAAGGGAATCGATTTTCTAGTCAAGGTTTGTGAAGAACAGGTGGTAATTTCAGAGGTGATAGACAAGCAATGTAAATGTTTTAGTGAACAGCCCCAAATGGAAAATTCAAATTCAAATGGTGAGGAACAGGATCAAGAGCAGAGATCTGTTGTAGGGAGCAAGGAGGGTGAAGATGTAGCTGATGTGGAGGGCCACGGTGGCGGTGAGCTGGACAACACAGATGATGTGGGGGCAAGGGGGCTAAGGGTAGGAAATGATGATCATACGGCCACTGATGGACAACTGAGGGAGCTAAGTATATCTAGGGTTGAGGAGTCCATCATGTCGATAGGTCAGCTGGACTGTTTGCAGAAGCAACCTGGAGGTAGAGGTGAAGCATGCGGATGTCTGTCAGTCAAATCAGGGCCAACTCCCATTCAGATTCAAATTGAAGGAAACCAGATTGTAGTAGATGATGTCGTTACTCTAGGCTTTATGAAGAGTCTTAGTGGGCCAGAAAAAGATGCACCTGGGCTTAACTTAGAGGTGTTATTAAGCAAGGCTCATGTCTTACAGTGTGGTAACATCCTGGGCCATAGATATTCAGAGTTAAGTGATCCAAAGGATCAGATAATAGAGGAGGATGAAGTCTAAAATAGCAAAGGTAAAGAAGCCCATGATAGTGTGGTAAAGGAGTCCTACGGTGTAGCAACATGTTCTATGGCAGTGGCAGATCAAACAAGGAAGAATACCATAAAAGAGAAAGGTAAATGGATGGTGAAATACCAGAGGAAGAAAAAAGGAAACATACAAATAGGGGTTGGATCAGTGTTGAATTTCAGGAAGGGGGCTATTTTTCAGTCGGCAGCTGCAGCTATTTCATTGTCCATGGCAAGCAAATCGGTTTCTAGTCAGTTGCTTCTTAATGAGGCAGAAGCATCTCTGAAGATAGGGAAGTTGCTTGGGCTGAAATGTAAAGGTAAGGATGAGGAAGTAATTAGTAAATTGATGGAACTGGAAGTTAAGGATAAGGAGGTGCTGGGTAAAAGGGGCAGTAAGGCAGAATAATATGTATCTGCCGTGGAGTTTTTGGTGTGCAAATTTGTTTTAATGAAGGTCTTATCTTGGAACGTTAAAGGACTAGGCAAGTCCATGAAAAGGAGAAAAATCAAAAAACTTCTATTCGAAAGGAAGGTGGATGTGGCACTGTTTCAGGAAACAAAGAGACCTGCTATAACTGAGGAATTTGTCAGATCTTGTTGGCCTGGGGAACAGATGGATTATATGGCTGTGGAATCAGAGGGTGCAGCTGGTGGACTATTGTGTGTCTGGAATCCACAAGTTTTTCAACTTCTGGACTTCTGTTGTAACAGGTATTTTATCATTTTGTCTGGCACTCTTTTCACTAGTCTAGCCTGTGTTATTGTGAATGTTTATGGCCCGACCGATGGTGCTAAGAGGAAGGGATTATGGGAAACTTTGAAGAATTTAAAGAGAAATTATATTAACCCTTGGTGTTTGGGGGGTGATTTTAATGAGATTAGGACATATTCTGAGATGGTAGGTTGTTCCCAAAGGTGTGGTGGTATAAAGGATTTTAACGAGCTAATCGATAACCTTGAAGTGTGTGACTTACCAATGTTGGGGAGAAAGTTTACTTGGTGCAACTCTCAGAATGGTGCCAAATGGAGCAGGCTGGACAGATTTTTACTCAGTCCAGATTGGTTGCAAAAATTTAATTTTAAACTGTGGGGATTACCAAGAAGGCTCTCGGATCATTGTCCTATTTTAATGATGGAAGATGAAAGAGATTGGGGTCCAAAGCCTTTTAGGTCTCTAAATGCCTGGTGTCTTCATCCGAAGTTTAAGAATTTTGTGCAGAAAGTTTGGGCTGAATCTCATGTCAATGGTTGGGCTGGATTCAAATGCTTACAGAAACTGAGATTACTTAAAGCAGCATTGAAAAGATGGAACCTGGAGGTGTTTGGTAAGGTGGATTTAAAACTCAAGCAAATGGAGGAGGAGATACATGTCTTGGATTTGGTAGCTGAACAAAGATTACTTACTGAGGCAGAGAGATCTAAACTTAGGGAGTTAAAAGGTGAAGCATGGAATTTGAGTAAAATGGTTGAATGGGTATGGTTGCAAAAGTCTAGAGCTAACTGGTTACTAAAAGGAGATAGAAATACCAAATTTTTCCATGTCATGGCCTCCACGAGAAGGAATAGGAATGCACTATGCTCAATTGAGGTTAATGGGGTCTTGACTGAAGATCCTAAGGAAATTAGAACAGAAGTGTTCAATCACTTTCAGAGGTAGTTTTCAGAATCATGGTTTAATAGGCCAAGTTTATATGGTCCTTTTAAGTCTATTGGGGAAGAAGAGGAGCGTGTTGCTTTGGAAGCTGAGTTCACAGAATCTGAAGTTGTGGCAGCTCTTAAGAGTTGTGATGGGAATAAGGCCCCTGGCCCGGATGGATTTAACCTTTTGATGCTCCAGAAGTGTTGGCAAATAATTAAAGGGGATGTGATGCAGTTCATGAGTGAGTTCCATACCAACTCAAAGTTGGTTTATGGTATTAATATCTCCTTTGTAGCCTTGCTTCCAAAGAATGAAAATCCCTCTTCTCTCAGTGATTTTAGGCCGATCAGTCTTATTGGATCATTGTACAAAGTGCTTTCCAAAGTGTTATCTAGTAGACTCAAAGCTATTTTACCAAGGATCATTAGTGAGTCTCAATCAGCTTTTATAGGGGGTAGAAGCATTCTTGATGGTATCCTGATTGCTAATGAGATTGTTGACGATTGGAAGAAGAAGCAAAAGAAAGGTCTTGTATTAAAGCTTGATTTCGAGAAAGCATATGATTCAATAAATTGGGGGTTCCTCTTCTCCATGTTATCAAATTTTGGTTTTGGTGCAAAATGGATGAAGGAATGTGTCTCAACTGCCAAAATCTCTATTCTGGTGAATGGATCATCTACAGCCGAGTTTAGTCCTCAAAGGGGACTCAGACAAGGCTGGATTGATCAAGGGTGCATCAGTTGGTTCAAATGATCTTACTATTACTCACCTGCAATTTGCTGATGACACAATCTTGTTTTGTGAGGCAAGGAGGGAGGATGTGCTTAATATCAAAAGAATATTGAGATGTTTTGAAATCTTGTCTGGGTTGAAGATAAATTATCACAAGAGTGTAGTGTGTGGTGTTGGTATTAATGAAGACCTTACCAAAGATTTTGCTGCCATACTGAATTGCCTGCATGATAGACTACCTTTGAAGTATTTAGGGATGCCATTGGGGGCTAATCGAAGGAGGAAAAGGTCTTGGCAACCTGTCATTGATAAGTTCAAATCAAAGCTTGCTTCCTGGAAGCGTAGGCTTCTTTCCTTCGTGGTCGGTTGACAATGATCAAGTCTGTGCTATCTTCACTACCAGTGTTTTACTTATCTTTGTTTAGAATGCCTGAAGGGGTAGCCAAAGAGATTGACAGAATTCAGTCCAGATTTCTGTGGGGGGGGGGGGGGGTGATGAACTTAGAAGGAAAATTCACATGGTAAAATGGGAAGAAATTACTCAAAGCAAAAGTAACAGGGGTCTAGGTATTAGAAAGGTGAGAATCATGAATGAATGTCTTCTTCTCAAATGGTGGTGGAGGTTTGGGAGTGAATCTGATTCTATTTGGAAACAAGTGATTATCAGCAAGTACCCACATAATGGTGGGTTTAGGTGGCTAGCTCAAGATGCAAATTCCAGATATTCTATGATATGGAGGGACATTTTGAAGGTTGCTTTTAAGTGTCCACAACTGCTGGAGGTATTTAAGGCCAATTCAAAGATCACGATTGGGGATGGGAGGCTCATAAGTTTTTGGCTAGATCAATGGGTTGGTGGTGACTGTTTAAAGAATTTATTTCCTAGATTATATTCTGTGTCTATACAGCAAGGTATATCAGTGGTAGTGATTAAGAGTAGGAGTAATGGTAGTGGGGAGTGGGACTTGTCTTTCAGAAGAGCATTGTTTCAATGGGAAGTTGAAGAATTGAGGAAGATGAAGGAGTTGTTACAAACTGCTCCAAAGCTCAGGTATGGGGTGTTAGATGGGTTGTCTTGGGCTGCGGATAGATCTGGAATATTTACTGTTTCGTCTGCTTACAAGTGGAGTGAGTTAACATCTACCATGCCTACAAAAGTGGTGGAGCTCATTTGGAAGAATGCTGCACCTCCGAAAGTGCAATTTTTTGCTTGGCTAGCATGGAAAGGGAGGATCACGACTTCTACATATTTGCAAAGAATTGGAATCCTAAATGCCAACTCTGATGTTAATTGTGTATTCTGCAGAAATGAAAGGGAAACTGTATTTCATGTGCTGTTGTGTTGTTCATTTAGTTGGAGAGTTTGGTCTAATATTATTGGATGGTGGGGTGTATCTTGGGTACAGCCGGGGTCAGTGGTGGGTCTTATTCAATGGTGGACTGGGTTTAGATGCAAAAGCAGATTGAGGGTAATCTGGAAGATAATCCCACTGGCAGTGTTTTGGTCGTTATGGAAGCAAAGGAATGAAATCATCTTTAACGAGTCACAGTTGGATTTTGGAAAGTTGTGTGATCTTATCAAAACATGGGTTGCTATGTGGTTCAGAGCCTCTAGTCCTTCCTTTTGTTATTCAGTTGATGATCTGGTGTTTAATTTGCAAAATGTGAAATTCTGCCTCATGCACTGAGGGTTTAACCTGTGCACTGCTGTTTCTGGGTGATTCTGCTCTGGTGCAACTGATGTAGAGGATGATATGTTTCTGATGTGTTGTTCTGTAGTGCCTATTATGCTCAAGGCTCATGGCTGGGTGCTGGTGTATCTGGTTTGTCTGATCTGAACGACTGCTGTGTTTGGTTTAAAATTTTGGTGGGTGGTTTGGCTGAAGGGCTGCTGCTGTGTTGGTTTATAATTTTGGTGGGCTGCTGCTGAAGGGCTGCCGGTGTTTCTGATCTGATCTGCTGCTGTGTTGGTTTAAAATTTTGGTGGGTGGTTTGGGCTGTTGAAATTCATGGCAATGTAGCTCAAGGCAAATCTGCTCTATCTGTTCTGTTTTGTGTGGTAATTAGAGCCGTTCAAGAATGGAGGTTGATGATCGATGGAGCTTCATGGTGTCCTATAGATCAAGATGGTTGACAGTTAGGCTGCATTTGTAGAAGTTTCGTCCAGACATGGGAGATAGGTAAAGCTAGTTATTCTGAACCAGATCTTGGTGGATTATGCAAGAGATTGAAAGTTCAAATAGCAATGTGGCTAAAATGGCTTTTCAAGGTAGATTATTCAGTTCACGATCTGGTATCCAATTTGCACCAGATCAGGTTGCATGCTTGAAGTCTTCACAGCAGCAAGAAAGGGACTTGTTCTATTTTGCACCAGATCAGATTGTTTGCTTGAAGTCTGCTGTGAAGACTACACAGCAGATTAGAGTGCATGCTTGAAGTCTACACAGCAGCAAGAAAGGGAGTTCTTCTGTTATGTACCAGATCAGATTGTCTGCTGTGTGTTTTGGGTTGTTAGATCAGATTGTCTGCTGGTGGATCTGTTGTTCTGTTTTGCTTAGCAGCTAGTTTGCATTTTGTAGCTCTGTTGAGGCAATTTTTGGGAGTCTTTTCTTCTGTTTTTTTCCTTTCCCTGTTGGTTTCTCACCAACTGGAGCTTCGTGCTTCATTAAGCTCTTAGCTCCTCTTTATTGATGTACTATCTCATCTTTGTTTGGGTCCATCAATAAAGATTTATTTTGCCGATCAAAAAAAAAAAAAAGTGGCCTGAACTATAGTGACTTCTATTATTGGATATCACTAGGTGCCTTAATTGGATTCTGGATGGTTTTTAATGTTGGATTCATATTCGCATTGAGTTCTTCAAAGCGTAAGTTTAGGTTTCTCCTTGCCACACATATATTAGAGGAAAAATGCAAGTGAATCATAGATTAAATTCGTTTGATAACTAACCTGTATTTGTTTGAAAATATAATCTGCTTCACCTCCAGGAGAATCTCGGACCATTTCTCATGAAAGGCTCTCAAACCTGAGACGAAAAGTAATCTGAACAAAATATGTATACCAAAAGAGCAGCCTCATCTTGCTTCCTCCAAAAATCCTGCAGAAGCAAAAGAAATAGGTATGAAACTAATCTAGGGTCCCTCTTTTTTCTTTTTCTTGCTTACTAAAATTGAAGGATACACTGATAAAGTCCATTCCTTCAATGGAATTTTCTTTCAAAATGTTGCGCTATGTAGAATGGTAGCAAGTCCACCATGTATTGCCAAGGTCATTGAGACCCAAATATCATCAATGAGTTCAAATCATTTTTGGGCAATGCAACTGTAGACGTCCCCGAACATCCCGGGAGGGAATCCCGTTTTGTTCATTTGGGCTCACTACAGTTCAGGACTCAATGTCACGATCCTGTATCTAATCTCGCAGAGTGCAATGCAAGACCGATAAATCATCAAATAGTCCAAATCCGACAAATTGTTTTTGAAAACAGATTTATTGAAAGAAGTGCCAAACATGGACTGCTTTGCCAGATACAGAGTCGCCACCTAAATATTTATTTTGGGGGAATTTAGGAAACCCTGACTCGTTGCCTAAGGCCACGTGTCCGTCATCACCAAAGTTGCCTCGGCTCGGGAACTTGGGTACGATTGGGGAAGGTCACTTCGTGAGCACCCCCGCTCGCCTGATCAAAGATCGGCCTCTACTAACCATGATATCGAGTTTTGAAAACAATATGAGCTGTTATTCCGATTATTAGCCTAGAATTACTATGTGATGCGCACAACATACAAGTATAGACTGGGTCGCCTGAATTAGAACAAAACATCTCATGTTCGTTTTGAAAAACGGTTTGAAGGTGCTACTCGCAAGTAGGCTAAGACGTGGATTTTGCCACCCTCGGGTGGGCTTAGAAAACATGATTTTGCCACTCTCAAGTGGGCTTAAAACTCTCAATTGGTGAATTGTTCCAATTCAAATAACCCAACCTTCACCCACAGGCATTCAGGCAGTTATATCACATAAGCACATAGCCACATGGTAAGCATGCTATCACGGCAGTCACTCATACGCATGCAAGGATGCTAAAGCATAAACACTCACCGAGTACTCCAAGCCAAAATAGAAACTACTTAATAATCAATGCATGATCCTAGTTCATGTTAAGATGGCTAATGCAACACACACAAAAATGAAACTACAATAGGCTCGGCTATTCTAAGATGGCATATGAGATGCAACAATTGATACATGTATTCAACTTAGAATTGAAATACAATGCAGTTAGTATGATGCGCCGAGCCCAGTGCATGCAGTACAGATGAATGAATGCAAACATGCGAACATATAGATGCTAATTGAAACATGCCCTAAAACTAACCATCATAAGCTAGTAAATAAAAGGGAGAAAGACGTGGGGTTGGAAGATATGCATCACGCACATGCACACTTATTACAAAGTTCGCCCTCTCGCGGAGGGTCCGAATAAATAATACACAACCAAATGAATAATGAATCACAACTAATTATTACACAATCCTAATTAATTAACAAATTAACTAAAATAAATAAGCTAGCATGCAAAACATATGAAATGGACTGCCTCAGCTCGGTCTTGAATGATAAGGAATGCATGCATGCTCGAGTCGCCTTGCCGGAAAATCCATCGCGATGCCCCTATTTGCCTCTGTTTGCAACTGGTTCCAGAACATTGTACGAAACTCCAGAAGGCTGAAACTCCACCATGCTGTAGAAATACTACTGACCAGTTTTTGCTGCTGGCTTCCGGTTTGCTGCAACAGAGAGCAAGAGAGGGGCATGGCAAAGTATTTTCAACATATGTGTGTACGACCACTCTCCCCGTCATTGCATAAGCTCTAGGGAGTGTAGTCCTCGATCCTCGTGCCACCAATCACGCATCTCGATGCATGATGGCTGAGGAGTCGAATTGTACGACTCGATGTAAAATGAATGCACATATAAACACAACAAGGCCTAAACTCCATCATGGGTAATCCGGAGTGTCGGTGACCGAGAATCGAGGCACGTTTCGTCACTTGGAGTATGAAACGTCCCTCGTTTCCCTTGTTTGGACTAAACCCTACTCCAAACACTATGCAACAACTAGAATGGCATGGCATGCAAACATAATGCAACAACTAGCATGCAATCCTAAACGAAATGCAACTAAGACATGCAAACATGCAAGGAATGACATGCAAAGGTGCAACTAGCATACGCAATGCTATGAACTACGAATGGCATACTCAATGCACATGACAACTATATGGCATACGCAATGCACACATGGAGACTAACAATGAAATGATCAAGGCATACACAATGCAATGGTCAATCATGCAACAATCATGGACTAAATGGCATATACAATGCAAGATGGACTTAAACTAAAATGAATGGGCCTCAGCCACCCTCAAATCAGTGGCCAAACATGATGAAATTAGGCAACAAAAACACATGCAAACATGCACAAATGCAAGGAACTAAACCTAAGGCACCAAATGCAACTCCACCAAAGCATGGCAAGGGATGAAATATGGCATACAATCACACATTTTTCATCTCTGAAATTACATGTAAGATGGTCCCGAATCATGCAAACACCTCACACGATGCATGCTAGATGGCCCGAATACCGAAACTAGTGAAGCGCATTACACTAGAGGTACACAAAGCAATGCACAAAAGGCAAAACCAGCCCCAAACAGACCCTAGGCAGGTCCAAGACAGTGGGAAAATGGTCTAAAATGATGGCTCGAAAGGCATGGAAATGAAGCTCATGCAATGGTCCAAAAACGAGGCATTTATGCATAACTCTCAAACGCATTTAAAGAGTGGAAAATATGGGAATATGGCATACATATAAGCTCTAAAATATGATGCACAATGGCCCCAAAACATGGAAACACCTCAACATAAGCATGCAATAGGCTTCAAAACTCAAAGCTAGGCAAGGGTATTGCACTACAACCATGCATAGCAAGCATCATTCGACCATGAGGCATAAAAATAGAGCTAAGGCAGTCCAAAACATGCACAAAATCATTTTAAGGCATGACCAAAAAGTGCTAGAATCAAGGACCAAAATAGCATGCAATATAAGCTAGTAAAGAGGGTTTATACTACAAGCATATGAGGCATTCAAGGGGTCACTAAACCAGCAAAACCAAGAGGTCTGACATGCCAAATAAAGCCCAAAAAACCACTGAAACATGATCTATGCATGCAAGAATGATAGGCTCCTTTGATAGGCTATGAATGGGATTACTCTACACATGCAAGATGGACACCCAATATGACAAAAAAAAGCTCTGGACAGAGCTTATGTAGGTCCTAAAACTCACTGAAAAGGGCCTGAAACAAGGCTTGGAAGCATGCAAATAAGGGCTCCTTTGATATGCTATGAAGAGGGCTATTCTACACATGCAAGATGGACACCCAAAATGGAAAAATGGGCTCTGGACAGAGCCTATGCAGGTCCTAAAACCCACCAAAAAAGGCCTGAAACAAGGCTTGGAAGCATGCAAATAAAGGCTCCTTTGTTAGGCCAAAAATGCTAGTAAACAAGACAAGGGGTGAGAGGGTCACCCCTCTCTGATTTTGGTTCTCAAAATAGCATGCTAGCCACTGAAAATCCACTGGATTTCAGTGGCTAAGAGGCCAAACAAAGGCCAATGCAAAGGCTCTAAGACATGGCTCAAGATAAGATGAAATGAAGCATGCAAGGGGTAGATGACCCCCAACAGAAAAATAATCTTAAACAAACATGTTAAGAAGCTCAAAATAAGACTTTTTTCAGTTTATGACAAAGCCCAAATATGCTTGCAAACTAGGCTAAGAGATGGAACAAAACAATGCCAAAAAGAGGGAAATAGAGTGTTACCCTTGTTGCCAAAAGGACCAGCAGCTTCTGGACCAAAACAACAAGCCTTCAACTTTGAAAACTAGCTCCAAGGTGCTTAGGTTGATGGTGGAAGGGTTAGGCTCAAGAGTTGTGATGCTAAAGGCCAAGAACCAAACACTTTGAGCTCAAGGGAATGAGATATAGAGAGGAATATATGTATATGCCTTAGAGCAATTTCTGAACCTTTGCAAAGGAATGAGAGGCCTTCCTTTATAGAGCCAAGGATCCAAAGCTTCTCCTAGAAGCTTAGAACCAAGAGTGAATATCCTCCATACACGTGTATGGAGGATGCAGCTTGTGCCTCCCAGCTGGCACAGCTGGAAAGCATTCAGGGAGACAAAAAAGGTGGGAGCTGGCCGACCAGTTCAAGTGGTCGGCCGACCACTTTCCCTGGTCGGGCGACCAGGTCAAAAGGTCCAAGTGGTCGGCCATCCCCTATGATGAAGCCCCAGAAGTTAGCTTTCCATTGGCGCCAGCCTTGTATTAAAATTCCAACTATGAAAAAAGTTATGCCTGTTTTGGTGAAGCCGCGCAGATTCGGTCCAACCGGATTGATGCTCTACTTCAACTAACTATATCTCCCCCGTTCGGACTTGGCTTTAGGAGATTCTTGAGTGAAAAATGAAGCCCCGGAAGTAAGCTTTCCAATGGTGGTGGCCTCGTAGCTGAAATCCAAGTATGCAAATGAATAGGCCTGATTCAGCGAGGACTGCTCGTCCCTCTCTTAGCGATTTATGTCCATTTCTCCCCCAACTGGGTTTCTTCCCTCTTCTCTTCTTTTCTTCAACTCCAAACCCCTCAACAAGGTGTTTTGAAAGATTTTTCAGAGATTTCATCTCCCTTTCGTTCATTTCCACTTTGCCCTCTCTCGATTTATCGAAAAGCGCGACATTTAACAAAATGTGAGCGTCGGAACATCGTAGAACTTTATTTTCAAAACATTTTGAAAGAGAGGGTTTTAAGGTCTAAAATCTTTCGATCAAGATTGTTTTGGTCCAAAAGGGGTATGAAGTTGAGATTTGACTCTCTCCTTGCCGAAGAAACTGAACCTTTGCCCTGCACACCTTCATCACCGAGTAAACCATCAGTAGCGCCCAAGTCTTAAGGGCGGTCAAAAATGGGGTGTCTACAGCAACACTAATAGAGACTTCATTAATTCCACAAGGATGGTTTTGCCTTTTGAGCCCATGACAATAACATTCGAGAATGTGCAGTATTTTGTTGACATTCCAAAGGTAACTGCATTATGTATACATTATTGATTGTTAATTCCACAAATGTTGGATGAATTAAACTTATCAAATGCCTTCGTACGTCTCTGTGGACACCCCATTTTTGACTGCTGTAGACACCCCATTTTTGACCGTCCTCAAGACCTGGACGTCACCGCTTGAACACTCGGTGATTATCCATGTTCGTGTTCGTTTGGAGTTCTCGGAGTTCTCGGCTATGCGCCTTGCCTCAGGATCCCCAAACTTGACCGTTTGTGTCTGGTTTTGCACCAAACACTTGTGCTTTGCCTTGGAGGGGCAGGGAATGCCTTGTGAGGTATCCCCACACACCACCGGCAGTGGCTAGAGGCCACCGGCTGGTTGGTGTTGCCATCGGCACTATATTGTGCCGATCGGCAGTCAATTTTGGCAAAATGACCATTTTGCCCTACCGACTACTTTACAGCTGTTTTTGGAGATATTTTCAGATAGCTTTATAGCATTTGTTTCCCCTCCATACACGTGTATGGAGGGATGAGCCTCTTGGTTAGCTTAACTTGTAAGTTTAGTTGCCTATAAGAGGACCCTTCCTCCTCTTGGCTCAAGGTTGGAAGAAGTTTGGATTTTTAGACATTTTAGACAGAGAAGAAGCTCTGGTTTTAGGTTAGAAGTTTTGTATCTATCCCATCTCTCTTCTTCCCTCTTATTTGTACACTAGGTGTTTGTGACTTACTATTGCTCATCAACACCTAGTGTTTCACCTTCCTTTGGTTACTGAGGTTCTAAGGGCTGGTTCTTGAAGTTTTTGGTTGGATTTGAGCTCAAGGAAGCAACAACATCAACCTTTGTGAAGGTGGTCTTCAAGGGTAAGAAACTACCCATTTTTACCCCATTTTTGCACTCCATTTTTACATAGCTTAGAACTGTTTTTGTGCTTGGTGATCAACACATAAAAGTTCTGTTTTTTGGTCCTCTTTATTGTTGGTTAAGAGTGTTTTGTGCTTTGGGAGGGTTTGACCACCCTTAGGCCTTGAAAAGACCTCATTTTGTGCTATTTTGTGAGAGCTCCGGGATTTTGGTGTTGAGGTCTCTTCACCACTAAAATCTTGAGGGATTTCAGTGGTGAAGATGATGCTTTGAAGTCCCAAGAAGGAGAGGGCCACCCCCTCTCCTTGATGTCCTTGAAAAGGGCAAGTTTTGGCCTCTTAGGGAGCCTTATGTTCAAGTGTGTGTTGAGCATGCCATGACTGTATTTTATGCTTATATTGCCATGTTATAACTTTGTGTTAAGTTGGTTTTGGTCCCTTATGCATGCTTAGCATAGTTGCCATGTAATGCCTTGTAAATCCCTTAACATGTCTTAGGTTGTTAGCCTTTGTTCAAGCGTGTTTTGGTCTTGACTTTGTGAAGTGTTTGTGCTTATTTTGCCATGCTTTAGCTCTGTCCATGGTTGTTTGGGTCGATCTTAGCATGCTTAGTGTACCTCCTTTGTATTGTGGCTTGTATGCTTCAAGTATGTGAATGTGTAGCATGCCTTGTTTGCATCATTTCAATGGTTTGGAACCATTTTCCATGCTATTTCAGTCCCTTTAACATGCTTGTATGCTTGCCTTGCATGTCTCTTTAATGCCTTGTGAGCTTGTGTTGTATGCTCCTTGAAAGTGCATTTGTGCATGCCTTTGGATTCATGTCATTTAGATGCCATCTAGGTGGTCTTTTGGACTTAGTTTTATGTGTTAAAACTCTATTTTTGGTCGCCTAATACATGCCATGTATGGTTGTGTTAAGTGTAGTTCATTGCCTCCTTGGTGAGCCTCAAGTACTTGGGCCATTTGCATGCTTTAATTGCTTGAATTAGTTGGTTTGGCACCTCTATTTTGTGCAATTTCAGAGCTTATATTGCATGCTAGTTGTCCATGATATCCCCTTTCAAGTGCGCTTGAGGGTTGCTTACTTAGTGCCTCAGTGTTAAGTCTTAAACATATGCATGTGTGTGTGTGTGTTGGCTTTCTTTTTGGGCATTATTGGCCACTAATTTTAGGCCTATTTGGAGTTGCCTAAGTCATGTTTAAGACCATCATTCACTTGCTTGCATGCTTACCTCATGTATGCTTGTATGCTTGCATTGTTTGTCCACATGCTCATGTTGCATGATAGCTAACATGACTAGGTTGCATTGCATCAACATGCATTCCTTGTCCCTTGATTTGGTGATAGGGATTGGGATTTTGGTTTGTTTGGTTT
Organism: Camellia japonica; assembly: GCA_030407325.1. Classification (NCBI taxonomy): domain Eukaryota; kingdom Viridiplantae; phylum Streptophyta; class Magnoliopsida; order Ericales; family Theaceae; genus Camellia; species Camellia japonica. The sequence continues at coordinate 756,338 of JAPPVO010000003.1, forward strand.
GCATGCATTTGAGATTGAAAGTTGCATACTTGGTTCCTTGGGCCATCATGCATGGAAATGCGTGATTGGTGGCCCGAGAATCGAGGCACATGCTCCTTTGAGTCATTAACATGATAAGGAGTGTGTTTGGTGCATAAATTGCTTGAATTGCATTGCCATGCAAGTTGTTGCCCTCTGCTGCTGTGAGTTGCAGGTTCTGCAGACATTCAGTGCCGGCCGGCAGTGTTTAGTGCCGACCGGCAGTATATTGATGGCCGATGGATGAATTCAGTGCCGGTGGCCACATGCTTCAGCCGGTGGTGTTTTCCCTCAGCCGGTGGTGATCCCCATGATTCAAGGGAGCAGTCCTGAGACTTTGGCAGTCTTCAGAGGAGGAAAGCAGGGAAAACAGAGGTAGACTTTGCATGGTAGCGCGATTCCGAGCAAGTCCCGAACACGCGCCGCATCCGGCCCTCTCCCCGAGGGGTTTACTGCTTTAATTAGATTAATTAATCTGCTTAATTAATTTAATGGGTTTGTAATTTAATTAGCTTGCGTAGTTAATTATTTGTATTATTCTTTCGGTCCCTCCGAGCGAGGGCATAATTGTAATAAGTGTGGGTGAGTGGTTTGTATGTCTTCCAACCCCCACTTCTTTCTCCCTTTTATTTACCTGCTTATGATGGTAGATTAGGGCACGTCTATTTTAGCATACCTTATGCAATGCATGCGTGCATCCATGCATTTGTCTAGACATGCACCGGGCTCGGTACATCATACAAATTGCATCGTACTTTCAATTCCAAATTGAATACGTGCATCGAATGATTGCATTTCACATGCCATTTTAGGGTTAGCCGAGCCTACTCTAGATTGCACCCTTGCCTGTGTTGCATTAGCCATTTAACATGAACTAGGTCATGCATGTTTGCTAACTAGTTTCTTGTTTTGGCACGGAGTACGATGTAAGTATTTATGCTTTAGCATATCGCATGCGTGTGAATGTTAACATGACAGTATGCTTACCATGCGGCTAAATGCTTACATGAGATAAACTGCCTGAATGCCTGTGGGTGAAGGTTGGATTGTTTGAGTTGGAAAACTCGTTGAAATCCGTGTTTTAGCCTACTTGCGAGTAGCAAAATCCAAAGTGTTTTCAAAACAAACGGATATGCAATGCTTGTTTCCAAATTAGGCAATCTAGTCTATACTTGTTTTGCTGTGCGCATAATATAGTAATTCTAGGCTAATAATTGGGATAAGAACGCATAATGTTTTCAAAATCGGATATCACGGTTAGTAGCGGCCGGTCTTCGGACCGGGCGAAAGGGGGTGCTCATAGCTGACCTTCCCCGATCGTACCCAAGCTCCCGAGCCAAGACATTTGGTGATGACGGACACGTGGCCTTCGGCACCGAGTCAGGGTTTCCTAAATTCCCCCATTAAAAAATATTTAGGTGGCGACTCTGTAATCTGGCAAAGCAGTCCATGTTTGGCACTATTTTTCAAAAAATCTGTTTTTCTTCAAAACAATTTGCCAGAGTTGGACTCTTTGGTTCAGATTTAGAACCGCAACAACACAAAAGGAGAGTTTGAGCTGTAGCGAGGTCCCCCGCGGGCTTGTTACAACTGCCCGCAAGGCTTGAGCGCTTTGTCCGGTACACTCGATGATGAAAGTGGTGTTGTACATAGTTCGAGGTCTCAACGAAAGGGCCATGTTTAAAGCTCAGAAACAATACCAAACCTCCCATATTCCCACTGATTATACCCAAGAAATTCATTTTTACACATTGTGCCACCCTATGCTGAGTCTGAAGTAGAAAAATAGGGGAACACATTGAAGCCCGGCCGTGCCTTAGTAGCAAGAAACACTGTTTTGGGTGGGAGCCCGCCAGCTGTCCATTTTTGAAGATATTTATGACCTCAAATTCTATAAAAACGACCATATATCTCTGTTTTGAGGGTTGAAGAATTTCAAAAAAGCCTTTACACTTTCTTGAGAGCTCCCTTTTCTCCGTCTTCTTGTGCAAGCAACACTTTGAGCAAACCTATCACCTTGAACCTATATCCATACACCATATACACCTTCACACCTTAGCCTAAGAACCTTGGTTGAGCCTTGAACACCATAATTCAAGCTTGAGAGTGTGGTGAGACTTAATTTGATTCATAGGCAAAAGCTCACTTCTTTGAGAGGTATAAGCTTGTCATCTTCTCTTTTACTTCTTGTTCTTTCATTTACTATATAGTTCTTGTAAGTTTATGTGGTTTTGATTCTATTCCAAGTGTTTGAGTTTGGGTTTGGAGAGCTACCAAAAGAGTAGGGAGAGTTTACACTCTTTCTATACCTTTACCTATAGCTCAAACTCTTACTTTTATACTCTTTTTTTGTTCCCTAAACTAATTTTCATAGTTAAAAAAAGGGCTAAAAATCATGCTTTGAAGTCTCAAAAGTGGAGGGGTTAGCCACCCCTCTTTGTTCTTGTTTACTAGCTTTGTTTTCTTTCTTTGTTGATTAGCTTTTTAGGCTCTCTTCATGCACTTTTAGCCACTGTTTTTCCTCTCTTAAGGGTTGTTTTAGGGCTATTCTAAGTTTGCCTACATAGCTTGTTGTATATTGTTCTTAGCTTTTCTTTAACTGATTTCCATGTCTAAGAACCTCATTTTAATAAATCAACTTGACATTCATCTCTTTCATTTGAGAATTATTTCAACCGGTTAACGGTTATTCAAAATGTGAACTAGCGATTTATGCTTAATGGCTTAATCTCTACAGGGGTTCATTGCCAACGGTGTAGTCTCTTTTTCATGTTGAGAATCACCTCCCATTTGACATATTTTTCACCTAGTGGATGTAACAATCATCTTGGACTTACTGGATTAAAGGATGGTAAAGACTAATAAATTTGGCTTAAAATGAACTAACCCACATAAAGAAAATGAGTTATATCACTTGGGGTTCGGCCGGACGTTATACCAAATCCATTGTGTCAAGGATTGTCTTACATCAATTCATAATGTTTTGATGAATCTTGAAGCGTCTCTACCTCCCTCTTTGAGTTCACTTTATGATAGGAGGGAGGGGTGGTTGTTGTTCATTGCATTTATTGATTTCTGTCTAAATTGTACCCGAAATCATCAAGCAATCAACTTCCTCATTAATGGTTTTGGAAATGGTTACAACCTTCTCTCGAGGCTTTCCCATGACAAAGAAGTGTGAGAATGACAAACAGAGTTCAGAACACTCTGTTTGCATTGTTTTCACTTCAGAGCACAAAACAGAATTTTACATGAAATTGAGACACGGCTGGCCTTCTTTAGGTCCGGCCGGGCTTCATTGAGGGCCGACTGGTCATCAATGTTTGGTCAGTAGTGTATTTTGCAGAAAATAGAGGGCAGTAGTTGAAGGTGAAACAGAGCAAGCCTGGGCAGACAGAGCTGTTCTTGGACATTGTGTATGCAACCCTTGCACATCCTTGTTTACATCATGATCATTGTTGTAATTAATTAATTAATTTATCATTGTTGTTATAAGTAGTCTTGTTAATTATTAGTGTTATAATTATTATTGTTTATTTGTAATTGTTATAGCTAATTAGCTTAAATAGTTAGTTTACTTATCATGGTTATCCTTGTTGTAATAGAGTAGTTAGTTAGTTAATTCTTTACTTATTTATTCATTCGGTTTTGTAATAATTAGTTTAAGTTAGACTTTCGGACTTTGATTCACACCCTCTTGTACGAGGGCAATTATGTAATAAGTTGTATGTCTTCCAACCTCACGTTTTTCTCCTTTTTACTTTCTTGCTTACAATGGTTAGTATAGGAACATCATTTTTCAAATTAGTATTCTTATACTTTGCATCCATTGTCTTACATGCATCCAAGGCACGACTTATCATACTAACTTAATATCAATGTTCAAATTCATTACTTGAATATGTGCTTTATCGCATGTCTTGAATTAAATCATATGTCATGCTCATGGCCGAGCCTATAAAATACATAATGTGTGCGTTGCATTAGTTATCTTACATTAATTAGGAACATGCATATTTTTCTAATAAATTTGCTTTGTTTTAGCTCGGAGTACTAGGTGAGTAGTTTTTATGTTTTAGTATCTCGCATCGAATGTTTGTGTTACCATGTCAAAGTATACTTCCATGAGGCTAATTGCTTAAAATGATATAAATGTTTGAATGCCTGTGGGTGAAGGTTAGTTGCTTGGATTGGGATAGTTTAATTAATGTCCATTTTGAGCCCGCCATTTCAAGTGGCAAATTCACAAAACAATTTCAAGTAAAACCACAAAATCAAATGTTCCAATTCTTGCAATTAGTCTATACTTTGTGCGCATCACATAGTAAAATAGCTAATAAATCGGAATAATAGCATATAATGTAAATAAAAATTATATCATGATTAGTAGAGGTCGATCTTTGATTGGGCGAGTGGGGTGCTTAATTCATGACCTTCCCCTCTCGTACCTAAGTTCCCGAGCCGAGACACTTTGGTGATGACAGACTAAATGGCCTTTGGCACGAGTCTTGGGTTTCTTAAATTTCTCAAAAATATTTAGGTGGCGACTCTGAAATCTAGCAAAGCAGTCCATTTTTGGCATTTGATTCAAACATCAATTTTCTAAAAGAATTGCCGGATTTGGACTCTTTTTGTGTTTTCACTGTTTCACATTGCACTTGCGAAATCATATTCAGAATCACAGGAGTCCGAATTGTAGGGCTATTTGCCTTCTGAAAGGAGCACGAAAAGTCAAGCTACAGTCTCCTAGGAAATGAGAGAACAAGGCTTTGAACCAAAACGGCTACAGCTTCTTCAAGATATTACTGAAGCGTTTAGGCCTGGTGTAGACACCCCATTTTTGACCGTCCTCAAGACTTAGACGTCATTGCTCATGCACTCGATGATTGTGTATTTATGTTTGTTTTGAGCGCCCGAAGTCCTCGGCGGAACGCCCTGTCTTTGAGTCTTTGAACCTTGTTCTTTCTATGCCTTGTTTTGGACTAAAACTTGGTGTCTGGACCTCTTGGTGACCTGTCGGCCACCACCTAAGGCTGTGGGCCATAGGATGTTTCTGTCAGCTATGGGTGTGGCCAGTCAGCCACCAGTGGTGGCCGACGGCCACCAATGCCTTTTTCCAGATATTTATTAACAGCTGTGCCAGTTGTTGCACACTGAGCTGCATCTCCATACACGTGTATGGTGAGATGTTTCTAAGCTCAAGGGGTGTTTTTTCTATATGTAGGGGGGTTCCTCTCCCATTTTGGAGGGTTAGAAAAATTAGAGTTAAAATATATATCTCTCTAGAATTCTCTTTCTCTCTTGATATTTTGTACACATTTGCTCACAAGTCCTTAGTTTTTGCATATCAACCCTTAACCAAATACTCTCACCTTTGGGCTGAGATTACTTGGAGTCTTGTTTGAGCTCTAGATGGTGGTTTGAGCTTGGATTATTGGCTATTTTGTGCTTTGCTTCAAAGGTATAATACTTACCTTATTTATACTTGTTTTGTGTCTTTGTTTTGCCATCTTTTCCAACTATTTTTGGGCTCATTTTGAACTGTCAAAAACTCTGTTTTTGTGACTTAAAAGTGTTGGTTTGAGGTCTCTTTGAGTTAGGGGGTGGTCCACCCTTCTTGCTCCTTTGTTTGTTAAGCTTTTGTGCCATTTTTCATCACTTTCAAATCAACTTTTTTTGGGCCTTTTAACCACTAAATTTTAGAGGTTTTTCAGTGGTAAAAATCTTGTTTTGAAGTCCAAAATTGGAGGGGTTAGCCTCCCCTTGTGTCTTGTTTGTATGCATAGTTAGCCTCACATGTTAGCTTATTATTTTAGCTTTTTGTGGATTAAGTCCAGCATGTTTTAAGCTCTGTTTTGACTTGTTTTGGCTCTGTTTTGGGCTGGTTAATTCATTTGAGCCTTGTATTGCATAGTTGTAGTGTAATCTCCTTCACTAGCTTGATGTTTTAATGCTTTAATCATCATTGTTTTGAGTTAATAGCATGTTTTAGTATTGTTTTGCACTTCATTTCAGTACTATAATCTCTGCAATCTCCCTCAAGTCTTCACTCTTTTATTTGCTTTGAAAGTGGCTTTAAACCTCTTGTTTGCCTAAGTGTGAAATAGAGGTGTTGCACCTAATGGTTTAATCCCTTAGGGGGTTCATTACCAATAGTGTAATGTCTCTTTCATGCCCAAAGTAACTTGTTGTTTGAGTCATCTTTCCATTAGAGGACACTCATTAATGGACAAATCAATTAAAGAATGGTTTCGGTAATTAAAATGAGTAAACAAAATTGGACAAGTAAAAGAGGCAAGATAAGCATCTTTTGTGTTGCATTGCATGTATTCAAATCGGACGTTAGTTTGAACATAAGGCAAATGGGACATTTCATACTCAAAGTGATTAAATGTGCCATTTTCCTTGGTCTCTATTGCCCTTGATCATGCATGATAGGGTGATGGTCCTTTGGTCTCATTTTGCATTCATTGAACTTGCATAATTGGTTTTACAAACCATCATGCAATGAAATTGCTTGATTGATGGTTTGTAAACCCAAATTTTGTCCCTCCTTTGATCTCCCCATGAAAAGGAGAGGCAAAGTGTGCAAATAATCTGTGATAATACACTGTTTTGCGCTATTTGCTCTCTGTTGCAGCAAAAAGAGGAGTTCATGTTATCAGTGGCCGACCGGCCACCACTAGCAGCCGACCAGCCACAATTGGTAGCCGACAGGCCCCTTGTCGGCCACCAATGAAATTTGCACAGTGTGTTCCTGAGGTGGAGCAGAGGTATTCTGGAAGTTGGTAGCTTTTTTTTTGGTGTTTGAATATGCAAACAGAGGCTCGCAGTAGCCAAATGGTGTCTTTTCGGGTGGAGAAACCGAGCATGCATGCATCCCTCGTTTCCCGAGGCCATTTAGTTAACTTGTTTAGTTAATTAGTTGATTAATTAATTAGTTTAGTTGTTTTGTAATTAATTAGTTAAATACCTAGCTAGTTAGTTTATTTTTAATATTCAATTAGCTTCTCAAGTGTTGTAATAATTAGCTTAGCTTAATTAGCGTAGCTAGTTAGTTAGCTTATTCATTCGGACCCTCCTTCACAAGGGCATAATGTTGTAATTAGTGTGCGTGCGTGTGTGTATGTCTTCCTACCCCACGTCTTTTTCCCTTTTATTTAATCGCTTTCGATGGTTAGATTAGGGATCATGTTTCGATTAGCATACCTTATGCTTGCATGTTTGCATCCATTCATTTGTCTTCCATGCACCGAGGCTCGGTGCATCATTCAAACTGCATTGCAATTTCAATGCTTCTTTGAATACATGTTTAATCGTATGTTGTTCAAATCGATTCATATGCCATATTAGTAGCCGAGCCTATTAATTGCACATTGCATGTGTTGCATTAGGCATCTTGTATAGTTAGGATCATGCATCTTTCTAACTAGTTTATGTTTTGGCTCGGAGTACTCGGTAAGTTCTTATGCCTTAGCATACTTGCCATGAGACTTGCATGAGTGCGATTCCCATGTTGCCATGATTAGCATGCTTGCCATGAGACTATGTGCTTAAATACTAAACTGCTTGAATGCATGTGGATGAAGGCTTGTTGTTTGAATTTGTAACGACCCTCGTCGCTGTTTACTGATTAAGTACTGATTACTGTTGAACTGAGACTGATCATGATTGGTAATCGAATTGATTGACATACTGAACTGACTGACTGAAATCTGAAACTGAATTGATTGACTGTAACTGTTTAAATGCACAATCTATCTGTTTGACTATCAAATTATCTGTTCTCGTCTTATGCATTAAACTGCAAATTGAAGGCCTTATCGGCGGCCGAACCAGAAATTGACTGATGTTTTATGATCAGTAGAATTAATGTGATTTTATGGTATAATTATCTGAAAATTGATTTAGTATAATTAAATTAGATCAAATGATGTAAATTACAAGAGTTGGCCTTATTTACCATTTTGCCACTTAGTGGCCCACTCCATATTTTATATTGAAGCCTTAGTGTGCATTTAGCCAACATTTCATCAGCTCATTTGAGAGCTTAAACCGAATTAGAGAGAGAGAGAAAGGAGTTAGCTTGAGTCCTTCACAAATTGGCTTAGAGACTTGTAGAGATTGAAGGGATTCTTGCATATTGTGCTTCTATTCTTGTAATTGGAGACCTAAGGTAGTGTGGCTACCCTCTTGTTTGTGAATTCAATTGATTCTTGCATGGTTTAGAGGATCATTAAAGATTAGAGCCAAGGTATGGCTTATAATGTTGAATTGAAGCTCATCTCTTGCATGCATGCTTGTATTGAGGAATTTGAAGTTGTTTTCATGGCTAATTGTTACATGCATGCTCATGTTTATATTCAAGTCCATGAATTTCCCCATGTTTTTGTAAGATTTGGCGCATTAGAGCATGATTTGGAAGCTTGGGAAATTGTTTAAAGTCTTGCATGTTCAATTAACATCATGTTCATGAAATTGGTTTCAATTGAGTTAGAATCCTTGCATGCATGTTCATATTCATGTTAAAGACCATGATTTCATCATGTTCTTGAGAATTGATTTGAAAATGAGTTTAATGGAACTACCTTTGGGCCTTGATTTCTCAAATTGATCTTTGAAACATGTTATACATTGAGTTTTAAAGTGTTTTCCAGAAAATTAGCCCAAAAGGATCGAATTTGATGCTTTGAAACTTGGTTTTGATCTTGGAGCTCAAATCTGGAATTTCCAGGTTTTGGTCGTACGCTCGAGCGGGGAAATGGAGCTCCCAGTACTTCGACCTGCTTTACAGTCCGCTCGAGCGGAGTGATGCGCGCTCGAGCGGAGATTTCGAGCATCTAGTATATTTTTACAGTACGCTCGAGCGGAAGAAATCACGCTCGAGCGGGGAAAGTTTTTGCCTGTCCGCTCGAGCGGGGAAACCTGCGCTCGAGCGAGACTCTGTTTCACTGAAATTTCTGAAACTGTTTTCTGTGCACATCTTTGCATCCTCATCCCATTCTAGGCATTCTTAGGCCTAGTTTAAGGCATCTTAATGAGGATATAGATGTAGAACACACTGAGGCAAATTAGGGATTAAGTTATTGATCTTTTCCAACTGTATAGCTCAGTGTGTGTTCATCCTGTATACTGTGTAGGGTTGGCTTTGGAGGAGACGCTCTAGCTTACTGTAGCCCAGAACTCTGTGAGTAACAATTGTGTAAAGATATGTTCAAAATGATTATCTTTCGAATACTGAACTGAACTATTTACTGAACTGGAATTATTTACTGAATGAATGTATGTCCTTTATTTCTGAACTGTATTGTGGCATCCTTAGCACTACTGTTACTGACTGTTACTGCTACAGAGATCTCTGTCGGTTCCCTTGTTGGAACCACTACTGTTTACTGGTTGATTGGCCATCAACGACTGTTCGGTCTTTTAGACCTACTGTACTGTTCGGTCTTTTAGACCTACTGCTTACTGTACTGTTATGCTAATGGATGTACCACATATGACTGTTTACTGTACTGAACAACTGATAAACTGATTGAAATGGCTGTTTTCAATATACTGTAAGGACATTCATTCTTTACCCTTTACGCATTATGTTATTCACTGGGCTTTAGCTCACTGCTCATATATATATATGTAGGTGTACAGGCACCGGACTGTTGCTAGAGGCGTCAAGGTAAACTTCGGTTTTGTCAAGCCAACCATTATGCCTCACTGCGAGGTTCCTGAACTGTTCAAGCTATGGCTTGGGGGTGTTTGAATTTCCTCGTCCGTCTCCGTACTGTTTGTATCACTGTATAGACTGTTAGACTGTACTGTACTATTTAAGAGGGATTAGGTCCCTGTTCCGACTGACTGTAAATATTGTGCGTACTGTTCTGTACTGAAAGTATAAAGGTATGAAAAATCTTTTTGGCATACAGACTATCACAGCTCATTGGACATCATTTATTTACTGTATTGGCTTCCGCCATGCCCCTGTACTCTGTATTACTGTTTTACTGTTTAGCAGGCCTTCAGTAATCACGGATTACTGGCCAGTTACGGTGCTAAACCCATAGGGGCGGGTTTGGGTCGTGACAGAATTAGAACGATTCAAAGAATGTGTGTTTTAAACCCACTTTGTTGTGGCAAAATCAATTTTAAGCCCACTATGTTTGGTGGCAAATCTCATCTTTAAGCCCACTTGAGGTGGAAAATTCAAACCATTTTCGAAAACAAACATGAGTTAAATTGTTCCAAGTCTTGCGACTAGTCTATACTTGCTTGTGCGCATCACATAGTAATGTTAGCTAATAACTGGAACAAGAACACATAATGTTTATAAAAAATTATATCATAATTAGTAGAGGCCGGCGAGTGGGGGTGCTCATTTCATGACCTTCCTCTCTCGTACCTAAGTTCCTGAGCTGAGGCAACTTTGGTGATGACGGACACGTGGCCTTCGACATGAGTCAGGGTTTCCTAAATTTTCCAAAATAAAAATATTTAGGTGGCGACTCTGTATCTGGCAAAGTAATCCAATTTTGGCATTCTTTGATTTAAAATCGATTTTCCAAAAAGGTTTGTCGAATTTGGACTCTTTGGTGTTTATCGGTTTCACATTGCACTTGTGAGACTAGATTCAGAACCGCGGGAGTCCGAACTGTGAGGCCTTTCGGAAAAAGGCAAGTCCACACCTGGAATTCTTGTAGTTTTAATGGGTGTTACTAGAGCTGGGAAAACAACACTTATGGATGTTCTGTCTGGAAGAAAAACTGGTGGTATTATCGAAGGAGAAATAAGAATTGGAGGTTACCCAAAATCCCAAGAGACCTACACCAGGATATCCGGTTACAGTGAGCAAAGTGACATACATTACCCACAAATTACAATCCTAGAGTCATCAACTTACTCAGCTTGGTTACGCTTGCCATCTGAATTTGATCAACATACAAAATCTGTAAGATGACTTTCTACTTAATAGTGTACTTGTCAAGAAAAAATGATGAAAAAGAAGACATAGAAAAGAAAAACACAAGACACTCAAGATCAAGAATACAATTGTGATAATCCCGTTCTGTGTTATACTGTTAATTTTTAATTATGCTTGTGATTATGTGCTTAATATGATTTTGGGCGTTACTGATGTGATTATATGTGTGTTTGAATTCATATCTATCCACCGTAAAAAACTTTGTTATGTATTTTGTAATAAATTGAAAATTTAAAGCCGTAGAAGCAACAGAAACCGAAATTGACTATACCATTGTGATTAGCATAATTTTTAGAGTCTACGGTGAAATTTGATTAAAATTTGATTCGAATCAAATTAATTAGATTAATTCAATTAAAATAAGCCTTAGATTAATTAAACTAAGCCTTGATTAATTAGCTTAAGTTTGGATTAGTGAATTAAGTTAATGAAGCCAATATATATGCTAATTAAGGTGCTTAACTCATATTTTGAGCTCAATAAATCTGCCAAGAGAAGTATATATATATATATATATAGAGAGAGAGAGAGAGAGAGAGAGAGAGAGAGAGATTAATTTAGAAAGAGAAAGGCCGAATTCTTGACTTGGTAATTGAAGATTTTGGAAGCTAGGCACAAGAATTTGCTACGCTTAGGCTTATTGAAGTTCAAAGGTAAGAAATTGAACCTCAATTCATGAGTCTTAGTCCATAAATATATGAATTCAAGAAGATTATGAAGTTAAGTACATGAATTAAGCTAAGTTTGTTGACTTTGATATCAATTTGCACTTGCATGCATGAAATTGTTATGAAATTCCATTTTTGAGTATAATCTATGCTATCTAAGTTAAAATGAGAATCTTTATGTCCATGCATGCATAAATAATGAGGCTTTAAAAGAGAATTTCATGTAATTGAAGTGTTAGAAAAGAATTGGTTTACATGCATGAAACTCAAGCTATGAATTTTGATGGATTTGTGAAGTTTTGGGTTTCAATTTGACAATTCATGGAAATTTGGAGTATGAGGCATGTAATTTATTAAGTATTTGTGTTTAAGTACATGTTTTCAAGTTTTTGAACTAGTCATGCATAGATTTGAACCCTTGGATGTGTGTTTGGAGCTTAAACAAGATTCTAGAAATTCCAGAAATTCAACAAACCGCTCGAGCTACGGAAAGGTGGCTTGAGTGTACATTTCGAGTTCCCAGCACTTTTGCAGACATTGGGAGTTGGCTTGAGCGACCAAAAGACCGCTCAAGCAACCACCATTTATTTTCAGTCTTGGCTTGCGCGACCAAAAAGTTGGCTCAAGCATAAAATGAGAGCATCCAGTACTTTTGCAGACCAAGGGGTTCGCTCGAGCGCAAGTGACCAATGTTGCGCTTGAGCAAAGTGCCTTGTTTTAGGAAACTTTGAAAAGTTGTTTTATGTCTCATTTTCCATTCTTTTGTATTTCCGATCACTTTTAGGCATACATTAAGCATTCTAAATAAACTAAAGAGGTAGAAAGAAGCCAAAGAAGAATAAATGAATTAAAGAATAGGTTGAATTGTATTGTGACCCAATTTCCGTATGTGCTATGAATTGTGTAGAGTCAATTGTGAGGACAAATCAATCATCTGAACACTGTGAGTACTATCTTAGTAAAGATATTTTTGTGTATGCATTAGTTTCTAAATGTTACCTATGTGGTAAGTTCTGAACTTATGAATTTATACTATGAATGAGTATTCTACCTATCTGATTCATAAAAGACTTGAAACAAACACGAAATTATAAGATTGGACCAAAAGTCGTTTTGTATGACTATACAATGGGCCTAAGGCCATTAGGTATGCTTGATGAAAATATGAAATGGGCCCAAGGCCATTTGGTATATGTGACAAAGACACGGAATGGGCCTAAGGCCGTTTAGAATATTGACAAGATAGACCTAAGGTCATCTTACACATGAATTGGACCGAATGTCATTTTGTATGATTGTTAAATGGACCAAAGGTCATTTTGAACAAAGAATTGATTAGACCAAATGTCGTTTTGAATGTGAATTCGAATGGCAATAATGAACCTAAGGGCGTTTTGTACATGTGATGTAAAGGACTAGGCAGTCATTTGTACATGGATCCATGAAATATAAAGAAGATCTTGAATTTGAATATGCGCATGAACAAGAATATGGAAATTTGGACCTGAGGTCGTTTAGTACATATGTTATGATCAGTTATGAAAAATGTTTGGACCTAAGGTCGTTTCGATATGTTTTGTTTAAGTACAAGTATGAATGTTTTTAATTACAAAAACCCTTTACTCTGATATTATTCATTGGGCGTTAGCTCACTTTTTATCTATATGTATATAGGTGAACAGCGGGATGTCCAACCCCAGCCCCAGTGAGCTTATGAGAGTACCAAGTTTGTGGAGTTACCTCATGCAAAAGGCTTTACTTTTGATTTGTTTTTCTTTGTTTCTTTTGTGGTCATGCTTGACCAAATTTGTATATAACCTTGGTTTTTGTTTAGATTGTTTTTGAATGATCCTGGACATGTATAACTTGCTTATGTATGTAATGTGTGAGTTATTATAATATGAGGAAAAGTTTTTGTTATGCCATGTACGCACGGCTCATTGGACAATCTTTGCATTTTGCTTCCGCATTTTGGCCACCTATCCTTAAATATGATTTGAATTCTATCTGATATTGTAGGTAATCTCATGATTACTGACCGATTATGATCCTAACTGTAGACATTCCATTTTTGACTGCCTTTAAGCCTTGGGCGCCGGTAGACACCCCATTTTTGACCGACCGTCCTCAAACTTAGACATCATCACTTGTGCACTCGATGATTGTGTGTTTGTGTTTGTTTTGAGCGCCCGAAGTCCTCGGTGGAATGCCCTGTCTTTGAGCCTTTGAACCTTATTCTTTCTGTGCCTTGTTTTGGACCAAAACTTCATGTCTGGACCTCTTGGTGACCTGTCAGCCACCCCCCAAGGCTGTCAGCCATGGGATGCTTCTATCGGCCATGGGTGTGGCCGGTCGGCCACCAGTGATGGCCGGTCGGCTATCAGTGGTAGCCGATGACCACCAGTGCCTTTTTTTAGATATTTATTGATAGGTGTGCCAGTTGTTGCACACTGAGCTGCATCTCCATACATGTGTATGGTGAGATGTTTCTAAGCTCAAGGGGTGATTTTTCTATAAATAGGGGGGCTCTTCCCCCATTTTGGAGGGTTAGAAAAATTAGAGCAAAAATATCTCTCTCTCTCTCGCTTTCTCTCTCTCTTGATATTTTGTACACATTTGCATACAAGTCCTTACCTCTTGCATATCAACCCTTAACCAAATACTCTCACCTTTGGGCTGAGATTACTTGGAGCCTTGTTTGAGCTCTAGAAGGAGGTTTGAGCTTGGTTTGTTGCCTATTTTGTGTCTTAGCTTCAAGAGGTATAACACTTGTTATTTAAGCTTATTTTCAATACTTGTTTTGTCATATTTTCAAACTGTTTTTGGGCTAATTTTGAATTGTCAAAAACTCTGTTTTTATGGTTTAAAGGTGTTGGTTTGAGGTCTCCATGAGTTAGGGGGTGGTCCACCATTCTTGCTCTTTTGCTTGTTAAGCTTTTGTATCATTTTTCATCACTTTAAAGCCAACTTTTTTGGGCCTTTTGACCACTAAATTTCAAAGGTTTTTCAGTGGTAAAATCCTTGTTTTGAAGTCCAAATTTGGAGGGGTTAACCTCCCCTCCTTGTGTTTTGTTTGCATGTCTAGTTAGCCTAACATGTTAGCTTATTATTTTAGCTTTTTGTGGTTTAAGTCCATCATATTTTTGCCTCTGAAATGACCTATTTTGGCTTTGTTTTGGGCTGGTCAGTTCAGTTAAGGCTTGTATTGCATAGTTGTAGTGTTATTTCTTTCACTAGCTTGATATTTTAATGCTTTGATCATAATTGTTTTGAGTTAATAGCATGTTTTAGTGTTTTTTTAAACTTCATTTTAGCACTTAAAATCTTGGCAATCTCTCTCCATTCTTCATTCTTTTTTTTGCTTTGAAAGTGGTCTTAAACCCCTTGTTTGCCTAAGTATGAAATAGAGGTGTTGCACCTAATGGTTTAATCCCTTAGGGGGTTCATTACCAACAGTGTAATGCCTCTTTCATGCCCAAAGCAACTCGTTGTTTGAGCCGTCTTTCCATTAGAGGATACTCACTTTTGGACTTAATCGATTAAATAATGAATTGGTGATGTAAAATGAGTAAACAAAATTGGACAAGTAAAAGAGGTAAGATAAGCATCTTTCGTGTTGCATTGCATGTGTTCAAATCGGACGTTAATTTGAACATAAGGAAAATGGGACATTTCATACTCAGAAGTAATGAAATGTGCTACTTTCTTTGGTCACCATCATCCTTGATCATGCATGATAGGGTGGTGGTCTTTTTGAGTCTTGTTTTGCACTCATTAAACTTGTACGAACTTGGTTCTTTGGCCATCATGCATGGAAATTGCTTGATTAGTGGTTTGAGAGCCGAGAGTTTCACTCCTTTAAGCTTGTTTGATGATAAGGAGTGTAAACAGTACACACAAACCTGTGAGAATACACTGTTTTGCTTTGTTTGCTCTCTGTTGCAGCAAAAGGAGGGGTTCATGTCATCAGTGGCCGACTGGCCACCACCAGTAGCCGACTGGCCACCAGTGGTAGCCGACCGGCCACCATTGGTAGTCGGCAATCCCCCTGTCGGCCACCAATGAAATTTACATAGTGTGTTCCTGAGGTGGAGCAGAGGTGTTTTGGAAGTGGGAAACTTCTTTGGTGTTCAAACAGAGGCATTCAGCAGCAAGGTAGTGCTTTTTCGGGTGAAAACCGAGCGCGTGCATGAGCCTTCCTTGCATTCCTAGTTTACTTATCGCTTAAATATCTAGTTTAGATGCAAGTTGTAATTAATTAGTTGTGGCTAATTAAGTTTTGTAATAATTAATTAGCTAGTATAGTTGATTAATTTTGGTTTGTAATAATTAGTTTAACTAGAATAGTTAATTAGTTTCGAGTATTGTAATAATTAGCTTAGCTAGCTGGTTAGCTTTTATTGATTCGGACCTTTCTTCGCGAGGGCGTAATGTTGTAATAAGTGTGCATGCGTGTGTGTGTGTCTTCCAACCCCACGTCTTTTTCCATTTTATTTTATCACTTTTGATGGTTAGATTAAGGACATATTTCGATTAGCATATCACATACTTGCATCCATTCATTCGTATTGCATGCACCGAGGTTCGGCGCATTATTCAAATTGCATTGCAATTTCAATACTTCTTTGAATACGTATTTAACAGCATGTTGTTCAAATTGATTCATATGCCATATTAGTAGCCGAGCCTATTAATCGCATTATGGCATGTGTTGCATTAGACATTTGTATAGTTGAGATCATGCATTTTTCTAACTAGTTTCTATTTTGGCTTAGAGTACTAGGTAAGTCTTTACGCTTTAGCATACTTGCATGAGTGTGAATGTTGCCATGATTAGCATGCTTGCCATGAGGCTATGTGCTTAAATGCTAAACAGCATGAATGCCTGTGGATGAAGGCTTGTTGTTTGAATTGGAACAATTCAACGAATATATGTTTTAAGCCCACTTTGTTGAGTGACAAATCATGTTTTAAGCCCACTATGTTTGGTGGCAAATCCGCATCTTTAAGCCCACTTGAGGGTGGCAAATTCAAACCATTTTCGCAAACAAACATGACTTGAAATGTTTCAATTCTTGCGATATAGTCTATACTTGCTTGTGTGAGTCACATAGTAAAGCTAGTCTAATAACCGGAATAAGAACGCATAATGTTTATAAAACATCATATCATGATTAGTAAAGGCCGATCTTTGATCGGATGAGCGGGGGTGCTCATTTCATAACCTTCCCCCCTCGTACCTAAGTTCCCGAGCCTAGGCAACTTTGGTGATGACGGACACGTGGCCTTCGGCATGAGTCAGGGTTTCCTAAATTTTCCCAAAAACAAATATTCAGGTGGCGACTCTGTATTTGGCAAAGCAGTCCAATTTTGGCATTATTTGATTCAAAAATGATTTTCCAAAAAGATTTTCCGGATTTGGACTCTTTGGTGTTTATCAGTTTCACATTGCACTCGTGAGACTAGATTCAGAACCACGAGCGTCTGAACTATGAGGCCTTCTTTTTAAACCTTTCCAAAAGGCAGGGCGCGAGAAAAAGGCGAGTCCACAGCGCCACCAATTGCTCACTCGATGATGAATGCATACGCTTGTCCAAATGCTCGATGTCCTCAGTAGGAAACCTCAATTTTGAGCCTCAAAAAAACCATAACCTTTGCGCCTTGTTTTTGGATCAAAATAGCAGTTTTGTAAGTCTGACTATCTGGGTGCCTGCAGACCCACTAGTGACTCCAGCTGCCCACTGTAGACGCGCTCCCGGAGAGAACTCCCGAGAAAATCTCGTTTTGTTCTCTGAGCTACCACAGTTCGGACTCAAATGTCACGGTTCTGAATCTAATCTTACAATGTGCGATGTAAGACCGATAAATCACCAAAGAGTCCAAATCCGGCAAATCGTTTTGGAAAACTAATTTTTATAAAGAAGTGCCAAACATGGACTGCTTTGCCAGATACAGAGTCGTCACCTAAATATTTTATTTTGGGGAAATTTAGGAAACCCTGACTCGTGCCTAAGGCCACGTGTCCGTCATCACCAAAGTTGCCTCGGCTCGGGAACTTGGGTATGATTGGGGAAGGTCATCTATGAGCACACCCGCTCGCCCGATCAAAGATCGGCATGTACTAAGCATGATATCTTGTTTTTGAAAACATATGTGTTCTTATTCCGGTTAATTAGCTAATCTTACTATGTGATGCGCACAGCAAACAAGTATAGACTAGATCGCCTAATTTGGAATGACGCATCGCATATCCGTTTGTTTGGAAAATAGTTTGAAGTTTGCTACTCTCAAGTAGGCTAAAATGCGGATTTTGATGAATTGTTCCAATTCAGGTAATCCAACCTTCACCCACAGGCATTCAGGCAGTTAATCACGTAAGCAATTAGCCTCATGGTAAGCATGCTTTCATGGCAACATTAACACTCGTGCAGTATGCTAAAGCGTAAACACTCACAGTGTACTCCGAGCCAAAACAAAGAACTAGTTAGAAATCATGCATGATCCTAGTTCATGTTAAGATAGCTAATGCAACACATGTGAAAATGCAACTAAAATAGGCTCGGTTATTCTAGAATGTCATGTGAAATGCAACTTGGTACATGTATCCAACTTGGTATTGAAATACAATGCAGTTAGTATGTGCGCCGAGCCCGGTGCATGCAATACAGATGAATGGATGCAAGCATGCGAAGCATAAGGTATGCTAAATTAAACATGTCCTAAAACTAACCATCGTAAGCGGTTAAGTAAAAAGGAGAAAGAAATGGAGGTTGGAAGACATGCATCACACACACGCACGCTTATTACAATAATTGGCCCTCTCAAAGGAGGGACCAAATAAAGAGCTAACTAGCTAATCTAAGCTAATTAAACTAATTATTACACAACAAATTAATTAACTAATCCTAGTTAACTAATTATTACAAAACGAATTGAAATAGCTAACGCATTAACTAATTAAAGGTACAAACCAAAGCAAAACCTAGCTATCTAAGCATGGTAGCTAAGGAAAGCAGTAAATCAGGAGCCTCAGAGGGAGAGGAATGCATGCAAGCCCGGTCGCCTCATTCGGAAATCCAATGCGATGCCCCGATTTGCCTCTGTTTTCATTTGTCCTCAGAACTCTGCACCAAGCTCTAGAAAGATGAAACTCCACCTTGGGAATCCTGTGGGAGGGTGGCCGACCACTTTTGGTCTCTAGAAACACCTGCCGACCACTTTTGGTTGTTGAAAAACAAGAAAAGTGGTCGGCCAGCTACTTTTTCTGGCTGGCCGACCAGTTGTTGCTGCTGAACTGCAATTTGTTGCAACAGAGAGCAAGAAAGGGCATGGCAATGTATTTGCAAGATATGTGTGCACAACCACCCTCCCTATCATGTCAGGAACTCAAGGGAGTGTAGGTTCTCGACCCTCGGGCCACAAATCGCGCATTTCCATGCATGATGGCCGAGAGGCGAAGTTGCACAATTCAATATGAAATGAATGCACAAGTAAACACATAAAGCCTAAAACTCTATCATGGATGATCAAGAGCGTCGGCGACTGGGAATTAAGGCACGTTTCATCACTTTGAGTATGAAACGTCCCTCGTTTTCCAAACACAATGCAACACAAGCATGGCATACATAATGCGACTCGAGCATGCAAGTATGCAATATGACTTAAGCATGCAAACATGCAATGCAATATGAACAACCCAACAAGGCTAATGGCATGCACAATGCTAAAGCATGTAACAACTAGCATACACAATGCTAAATGCTAAAAAACTAGATGGCATACTCAATGCAAGGCATTCATAAGATTCTAAGCATAATGTAATGTATGCATGCACAATGCAATGCAACAAGGGCAACTTATGTAATATACCAAGCATGGCATGCTCAATGTAATATACATGGTATACTCAATGGACTTAAACCAAAAGGGTAGACCTCAATCATGCCCAAATCAGTGGCCATTGGTGATTAAATAAAGGCACATAAAGCAAGGCATGCATGCACAATGCATTGGCCATCAAAGAGGCCAAAGAGCACAACTCTCAAGAGTGCTCAATGAGTGACAAAAGTGGAAGTGTAACAACACTAAGTGCACTGAAATGAAGCAAGAAATGATGCCAAATCATTCAAACAACATAAGTAAAGCATGCTAAGGTCCTAAGGCATGAAAGCTAGCAAAGAGCAACACAAATGAGGCATGCAATACATGACACAAATGCATGAACTAAGTATGGACAGAGCTCAAGTAGGTCAAAACAAGGACCAAAACATGCTGAGATAAGGGCCCAAAGGCCTAGGCATGCAAGCATACGAGCTAAGCCATAAGCTAGGCAAACATGGACAATACTTAGAGGCATTCAAAGCATGAATGAAGTAAGAACAAAAGCATGCTATAAGCTCTGAAATGTCATGTTAGGTGATTCCAAATCATGTACACAACACAAATGAAGCATGCAATGATGCTCAAAGCTTGAAGCAAGCAAGAGCACTTGTACTACAAGTATACAAAACATGAAGCATGTGACCAAGGCAACCCAAAACAGTCGTAGAACATGTTAAAATGAGTCTAAAACATGCATGGAAGGAGGCCAAAACATGCTAGCATGAGGGGCATAAGACATGATACATACAAGGCAAATAAGGTGGATTACACTACATCTATTAAGACCAAGCATGGGATGACTTAAGCAATAAAAATCAGAGTTACATCATGGCATAATAACCCCAAAAACATATTGAAATGGTGGCTTGCAAGCTACGGCATGAAGGCAGATGCAACGGTTCATGTTAAGGCATAAAGGGGCAAACCCTCCAACGCATTGAATGAGTAACAAATGTGAATGCATGGCCATGAAACATGGACTGAAATCACATAACAAGTGATGCCAAATCATTGAAATAAGCCAAGTAATGCATGCTAGAAGATTCAATACACAAAGCTAACAAGCTAGATTGAACCAAGGCTATACAAAGCAAGTCATGCATGACCAATACAACACAAATCAGACCTTAAAGATGCTAAAACATGAACAACGTCTTCTTTAAGCTAAGCCAAAAGCGTGCTAAAATGACATGTTACAACATGATGCATGTTAGGCTATTTCATGGGATTGCACTACAAGTGCATGGAGCATGCAAAGGATAATCGAACCAAACCCTAAAAAAGGTATGACATGGCAAAACATCACAAAAACATGCTGAAATGGAATGAAAACAAGCTAAAATGACATGCTACTTCATGAAGCATACAAAGCTAGTTTGTGTGATTTACACTACAAGTGTATTAGGCATGCAAGAGCCAACCAAACCAACCCAAAAAAAATCTAAGGCATGTTAAAACAACACCAAAAACCCATTGAGATGGCTCCAAAACAAGCTAGAAAGACATGCTCAAACATGAGGCATACAAGACTAGATTGTGTGATTTATACTACAAGTGTATTAACCATGCATGGAGTGACCAAAGCAAGCAAAAAAAGTGGCATGCCACAGCAAAATAACCACAAATACAAGCTAAGATATGGTCAACATACACTTAGTAAAGATGCTCAAACACGAGGCATATTAAGGCATGTATTGAAGATGCAAGGAGAGGGGATGGCCCTCCCCTTCTTAGGACCTTAAAACACCATCCTCACCACTGAAATCCCTCTGGATTTCAGTGGTAAGAAGGCCAAAACAAGGTGCTCCCAAAGCTCAGAAAAAAGGCTCAAAAACAAGGCCAAACAAGGCCTAAGAGGGGGTAAACAACCCCAAACACAAAAGTGATCTTAAACAAACTTTTTAAGCATGCAAAAATAGAACTTTTATCAGTTATAAGTCAAGATTAAAACAGCATGCAAGATAGGCTAAAAGCTTAAGTAAGAAAGGGGATTTAAAGGTCAAAAGCTCACCCTTGAAGACCCTCTTTATAACTGCAACTCCAGCAGGTTTTTCAAGCTCAAGACAACCCAAGAACACCAAAATCAGCCCCTAAGCACTTCAGTAGCAAAAGGATGGTGTTTGAGTGTGTGTTTGCGTGTTAAAGTAAGACAAACCTACATTTTTAAGGCATGAAAATGAAGCAAACAAGGCAATATAGATACAACACTATATCTATCCTCTTCCCTCAGATTTTCTGAACCTGGAGGAGGGAGGAGGAGCCTCCCTCTTATAGAAGAGGAAAGCCAAAGCTTCTTGGAGAAGCTAGGCTTGAATGCCATCCCTCCATACACGTGTATGGAGGATGGCTCAAATGCTCTCCAGCTGTGCCAGCTGTCCCAAAATATCTCCAAAAAGGTGTCAAAAAGCAGCCGACCACTTGAAGTGGTCGGCTTGCTAGTTTAAGTGGTCGGCCGACCACTTTAAGTGGTCAACCAAAGCAAAAACTGGTCGGCTATAGGTGGGAGAGGTCAACACACTAAATGCAAGGTAGTGGTGTGGTGGCCGACCACAAAAGATGGTCCAAAGACCAAGAAAGCCAGTTATCTGACAAGAAAACTAGCTGGAAAAAGGAAAAGTGGTCTCCAAGGAGAAATACTGATCTCCCACCCTTGTACCACCTTCCAAACAAGGAAAACAAGGTTTGTACCAAAAACAAACCAAAGTGGATGCAAGACGAGAAATCGGGAGGCGAAACACGCGGCCAAAAGCCCTGAAAACTAGCTGACGAGCATCAAAAGTGGTATGCAACCACAAAAGGGGTCTCCCGAACCATAGTGTTCCTCTAGGCAGAGGCAACAAGGTCTGGTTCAAAAACCACGCCAAACGGAGAATGTTAAGCGGTCCCGAGACAAGGCGCGCGGCCAAAGGCTCCAAAAATCGAAAATTAGTCTTCAAACGGGAAAAGTGGCCTACGACCACGAAAAGTAGTCTACGACCACAGAGAGATGGTCTACAGGACCACTCCCTCCCTCCGGGAAGGGAAAACAAGACTTGGTCCGCAAACCGAACCAAAGCACAAAAAGTTTTGAGGCTCAGAGGCAAGGCTCTCAGCCAAAACTCCGAAACCTCAGAACGAGCACAACATGCACCATCACCGAGCGCTCAATCGATAATGTCTGAGTCTTAAGATTGGTCAAAAATGGGGTGTCTATAGTTGCCCCTCTTTGACAGAACTCGGAAGTCACAAGTGACGGGAGTGAGTGTTAAAGCCCAGAGACGACCCATTTTTGACAAGGCCGAAGACTTAGACAAATAGGCAAGATAACAAAGAAATGTGCCCGCAGGCAGGGGCAAAATGCAAGTGACAATGCAAGAAGCCGAACATAACTTATGATCATGCAAAGAAAACTGTAACGAAGCAATTATGCAAAATAAATGCAACAGTTTAAGCAAATGAATACAAATCAAACTACATTACATGCAGAAAGGATGTAAGAGAATTATACAATTCTCACTACATCTCACGTGGAGTACATACAATACCTGTTCGGTTCGTCTGGTCTTTCCAGCTTCAAATGAACCGTACATACAATATCGTGCCTGCAAAAGAGAGAAACTCAACAGGTACAATACTGTTAAGAACGTGCATAGCAATGCAAGTGAAAAGTGCGTAATAACGCAAGTCGAGGGATGCATGACAATGCAACCTAAGTGTGACGCATAACAATGCGAAAGGGGATGCAAAACAATGCAACCTAAGTGTGATGCATAACAATTCGGTAAAACAAGCATAACAATGCAAGTGAAGTGTGCATGCATGACAATGCAACAAGAGTGCGTATAATGATGTAAGCAAAACGAGCGTGACAACAAAAGTACTGAGTGCATAACAAAGTAGGTGAAACATGCGCAACAACGCGTGTGGAAAGTGCAAGACAATGCAAAAGAAATGCGTAACTTCAAATATGTGTTTGAAAGGAAATGCTGAATAAAGAAGTACAAGCCCTAAAGAGAGCAATTTGACCGTAACCCTTTGATTTACCTACCGAAGGGGTCACAACATACTCAAAAAGGATACACCTTGCTCTTGACGAGTAAACGATGAGCTATGCATCAAAGACTTGAATTAAGTTCCCGCAGGGACATTCTTGAGCCGAAAAGTGTACTTTTCTTGTACTTTCCCGAGGGCCGAGGACTCCAATCATCACCCAAACACACAAGGAGAACAATGGAGCACTGAGGATCATCCAGGAGGGTAGCCGACCAGTTATATCACTGGCCGACCAGTTGTTGCCCACCAAAGTGGTCGGCCGACCAGAAAAACTGGCTGGCCGACCAGTTTATAGAATTTCGGGGCAGTTTGGTCTTTTAAGCTTCGGTTTTTTAAGTACACCACTCCAAATCAGTTTGTATCACACCTCCAAGGCCGAAATACACTCTTCTTGCTCCCTAGACCCTTTTCTCTCTCAGATCTGCACTTTATACGCGTTTTCCAACGCCCCAGGCGAAGTTGTTTCGCGAAAACTTTCGATTCTCTTTGATTTGAACCGATTAGAATTTGTTTTCGAAGCCTCTTTCTCCATTTTCACCACTTGAGGTATGTTTGTCTCAAAGTTTGGCACCTTTTCTCAGGCATTGACTTTTGTTGACTTTTTCTCTTCCCGAGAGTTGACTTTTTGCGATTTTGGCTTATTTCGCTCGTTTTTTCATCTTTTGCAGATTTCTTCAAATGGTTGACAATATTCCATATGGCGGAGGCTTTCCATATGCAGAGGACGAGCCCAACATCATACCGTTGCCTCCGAGGATACGGCCATTTGACCCAGAGGGTACGAGCCGGAGGAGCACATCCTCTCTCCTAGCACCTTCTACCACTTCACGGACTTTGCGCGACGGGCACCTGCAGACCTGCTGCTACGGGAGATGGAGTCCCATCTATCTCATCACGCGCATGAGGTACGTACTACATTTGCACATTCCATACTTTCGATATGTATCCTGTCTGCTCGTCATGAATATATTCACGCACACAGCTCATTACACAACGCTTTATTAATTCGCGCACAGCTCGTTTGGGCACACAGCACATTTGGGAACACAGCACATAACATTGCTCAATCTGAACACACAGTCCATAACACAGCATTCTGTTTTGTTGGCACACAGCTCATAACACTGCTCAATCTGAACACATAGTCCATAACACAGTATTCTGTTTTGTTGGCACACAGCTCATAACACTGCTCAATCTGAACACACAGTCCATAACACAGCATTATGTTTTGTTGGCACACAGCTCATAACACTGCTCAATCTGAACACACAGTCCATAACACAGCATTCTGTTTTGTTGGCACACAGCTCATAACACAGTACACTTTTGCATTTTGAGCACACAGCTTAAACTTTTGAATTTCTGAACACACAGCTCATACTTTTTGTTGTGAACACGCAACTCACATTTTTGAAATTTGAACACGCAGCTCAAACTTTTGGGGGTGAACACGCAGCTCACATTTTTTGAAATTTTGAACATGCAGGTCAAAAATTTTGTGGTGAACACGCAGTTCACATTTTTCAAGTTTTGAACACGCAACTCAATTTTTGTGGTGAACACGTAGCTCACATCTTTTTGAGTTTTGAACACGCAACTCAAACTTTTTGAATGGTGAACACGCAGCTCACATCTTTTGAAATTTTGAACACGCAGCTCAAAAATTTGTGGTGAACACGCAGCTCACATCTTTTTTGAAATTTTGAACACGTAGCTCAAAATTTTATGGTGAACATGCAGCTCACATCTTTTTGAAATCTTGAACACGCAGCTCAAAAATTTATGGTGAACACGCAGCTCACATTTTTGAAATTTTGAGCACGCAGCTCAAAAATTTTATGGTGAACACGCAGCTCACATTTTTTGAAATTTTGAACACACAGCTCAAAAATTTGGTAGTGAACAAGCAGCTCACATCTTTTTGAAATTTTGAACACGCAGCTCAATTTTTGTGGTGAACATGCAGCTCACATTTGATTCTGAACATGCAGCTCATACATTTGCATTTGCACGCAGCCCATACATTTGATTCTGAACACGCAGCTCATACATTTGCATTTGCATGCAGCCCATACATTTGATTCTGAACACGCAGCTCATACATTTGATTCTGAACTGAATACATCTATTGATTCTGAATGCAAGTGTCCTCTCGTTTCACACGGGGTTATGGATCTATCCTTGCGAGGGAGTGGTACGCGAAGCTCCCGGATACTGTCCGACACAATGTGGATGAGGCAGGGTTTTGCCCATTCTGTGCGGAATTGTCACGTCATCCAGCGAGCAGGACCCTCCTGGGTGCACTTGTAGAGAGATGGTGGGACACTACCAACTCCTTCTGTTTTTCGGCTACCGGGGGCATGACGATGACCC
Source organism: Camellia japonica (assembly GCA_030407325.1). Classification (NCBI taxonomy): domain Eukaryota; kingdom Viridiplantae; phylum Streptophyta; class Magnoliopsida; order Ericales; family Theaceae; genus Camellia; species Camellia japonica. The sequence goes on from JAPPVO010000003.1 coordinate 782,288, forward strand.
CATTTGATTTCTCCATGCTGACGGGCCTTGACGTGGGAGGCCGGCCAATCCCATACGACGCAGATATGGATGAGTGGGAGGCCGCGTAGATTTATCTGCTCGGAGACTGCCCGCCGATCAACAGATCATCAGGCAGGGTCAGGTACACCTGGTTCTCTGAGCAGTACCGGAGGACTATGCCCCAGACCATTGAGGCCATACATCAGTATGCCTTGGGATTTTTGATGTTCCTCTTCGGGACCACACTGTTCTCCGACAGGGGGAACACAGTTGGGCTTTATCTGCTGAGTGCTCTAGTGGAACTATCACAGGTCCGGCGCTTTGATTGGGGTGGCGCTGCCCTCGCTACCCTTTACTGCTACATGAGTGCGACCTCCCACGAGCGGGGGACCATAGTTGGGGGCTACTGGCGAGCCCAGGAGGTACATTTTACCCTCTTGATTTACAGTTCTGCTTTCAATTATCTGCACACTGCACACTGCACACGGCACACATTACATTCTGTATTCTACATTCTGCACTTAGCATTCTGCATTTTTTGTATATTCTGCACTCAGCTCTCTGTATTCAGCATCCTGTACTTTCTGTACTCGCATTCTGCACTCAGCATTATATATTCTGATCCTGTACTTTGCATTCTGTATTCTCTGTACATTCTGTATACTACACACAGCATTCTGCATTCTCTGTACATTCTGTATACTGCACACAGCATTCTACACTCAGCATTCTATACTTTGATTCTGCACTCAGCGTTCCGTATTCTCTGTACATGCTGTATACTGCACACAGCATTCTGTATTTTCTGACGGCCACTGTCTTGCATTTTACAGCTGTGGGTTTATGCATACTTCCCGACGTTGGCTCCTGAGCTCGAGGTTGAGGCACCCCTTGAGATCCCCTACTCGCGCAGATTTAAGGGTCGGTGCCGGCTGAGGCCCCGGCAGACTTTGCCCTTCCTTCGGCAGTTCTTCGATACTGTACGGACGACGGAGGTAATCCAGAACTCTCAGTTCTTCATGCTTTCAGTTTTGATTCATCTCGCATATTCATGACATCTAATTAGCTCATGCACTTGCTACCTGCAGGTTAACTGGTAGCCTTGGATAGCCATGCCAGGGAATCCTCGATTTCTGTTCGCTAGGGCATGGGACACTTCGCGATACAGGGTTCTGCTTGAGGGACCGATTGGCAGAGCGTAGTTCCTCGGAGAGCGCTTTATGTGCCAAACGATGGGGAACTCTAATCAGGACGTCCCCTCATTGCCTCCACCGAAGATGCGGTCTGCAGGGGATCTCACACCCCGGAAAACGGAGGACCTCATGTTGGGTATTGACGCAGTGCTTTTCCTGGAGGAGGGGGATTACGCGACATATCGCCATACGTACTTGATGCCTCCACTGTCCAATGTCCGTGCCTCTAGGAGGAGGGCTGCTGACGTGCCTTCCTCGAGTCGCGCCCGAGCTAGAGACATTCCTTCGACCAGCAGAGCCGGCACATCGAGGGGTGGGGCTGGGTGGATGCCTTCTACTTGCCAGTATGCTGGATGGCCAGATCTTCCGACTGGGCTGACAGGTTGGGAGTATGGGACACCATACGAGATCCCGCTAGAGCCTCCGCGGCCAGATCACCGATACGTCAGTGACCCTGACTCACCACCGGTATGCTTCACAGTTTTCATTTATCATTCAGATATTTAGACATTCATTCATTCACTGATGACTTGAACTTGTGTGTGCAGCCTTCCAGGGAGTATATTGAGGGGTTACTCGGAGTGGTGGCTTCACTCGAGGGCATGGTTCTGCGGAGGGAGACGATGCTTTGCGCCTCCGGCATTCAGGTACTTCTCAATTTCCTCGCATTTATCATGCTCCTGATGACATATGGAAACCGAACATTTCACTGTATTGATTCATTATATGTGTAGAGCACATCTGACACATCGTATTCACATACCATATCTACATGCACCCGCTCTATGTCATTCTCACATCTACATCTGATATACATACTGGCTGACGTATTCAAACTATCCTTTTTAGGTCCCGCCTCTGCGGACTGGGCCACCCAGGCCTTCTCGAGCAGCTAGGAGAGGAGTCTCAGCACGCGGCCGAGGGGGAAGCAGGGCACCTGTCAGACAGGATGACGAGTCTAGCGAGGAGGAGGAGTTGGCACATACACAGTTAGAGACATCTGTAGGCAGGGATGACGACTCTGGTTCCAGTGCTGAGGACGAAGGCGACGCCGAGGAGGATTCCGAGGATGGTGACTCCGATTCAGATGATGGTGCCGGTGCCGGTGGCGCAGAGGCTGCTCAGCCGAAGAGGGTGAAGAGGGCCTCTCGGTCTTGAGCTTGATGGCGCCGATGCAGCTGTGCCTGCTTGATTTTTCTTTTTTACATGTAGTTGTAGCACGTTGTACAGCTTAGGCAGTTTTATTTTTCTTCAAAACTTGTACCCTTTTGTAAAATGTTGTAAAGAGAAGCCATGATGGAATGAAAATGACTTTTTGTTCAAAGAGTGTTGTACTTGTATTCTTAGCATCACATCGCATTGCACCATTTTGCACAAAAAAAAGAATTTGAATGAAAATTAAAACAGTGTGTATTACCAAGTCAGGTAGTGAACCGACGCAACAAACTAAACAACTTAACTCACTAAGAAACAAAAACCTTAGCAAGTTTACAACTTGATAAGCAACAAGCAACAACTCGATAAACAAAGAGCAACAACTCGATAAGCAAAAACTTAACAACTCGATAAGCAAAACAACTCAAAGAGCGAATGCATTTTGAGACAAACAAATCGAAAAAATGCATCCAAAACAGAGGTAAACTTGGACCTTCAGTATTCTCAGCACACAGGAAAGCTAGAGACTCCCTTCTAGAGACAAAGAAACAGTTGGAAACCAGCTTTTGGCACATGGCCGACCACTTTTAGAGCCTGCCGACCAGTTGTTCTGCCTGCAGCCCAAAAAAGTAGCTGGCCGACCAGAAAAAGTGGTCGGCCGACCACTTATCCTGGGAACCTCCAGTTTTGTGACACCTGTCCTCCAAACAGTGCCTTATCCTTTATAAAGGTTCCAGCTTCGTGGTTCCCTCATTCCAACTCAGTTTTGCACCAAAATGGAGGCGTTCCTCATCCAAAATCTCACAAGTTGGATCGTTTCCTTGGATGGCTCGGAAAAGGTGAATTTTTGGGGGTTTGGCATAAATGCACTATTCATGTTGAGCCGCACCCCGCTGCGTTTTCCATTCCTTCATGCCGCGGCAAGGTTTTGGAACCCGGTAACACACGTCTTTAGCTTTGGCGGACAAGAAGTGTGTCCCACATTTGAAGACTTCCAAGCTTTAATGGAATCCGAGTGCGAGGAAGAAATTTTTCCTCAGCTACAGTTCGGCCACGTCCAAGCCTTAGGAAGGATGTGCGGCCTTACTTTGCATGACGCTCGGTCATTGATAGACATTCCGAGCTTGGTTTGTCGGTTTTCTGATGCCGGCAACCGCAGCAACCATCATTGGCAGGGTTATCGGCGACATGCGCTTTGCTTGTGCATGCTGTCTCATTTCTTGCTTGCCCCAAGCTCTGGTGGGTTTAGCACTCGTTTGATTGAGGTCGCCGAGGGCTTATGAGAAGGCAAAAGCTGCATCGCCATGACATTAGCTGAGATATTGATAGGCTTGGACGCTTTTCATTGCCGGGAGACGGCTAGATTCATGGGGAGTCCACTACTATTGCAAGTAATACTTCCCACCTTATCTCACATATATTGCTCACATCACTCGGCCTTCAGGCTCGTTTTTGTTTTTTTTCTTCAAAACCCTTTTCTCACTTTTTCTCTCAACGAACATCTCTCTATTCTTTAATCTCTCATTTTTAATCCCTCCCCAGATATGGTTGATGGACAAATTGAGGATTGTGGACTCCTGCCCCGCATACTCAGCTCGCAGCTATTTCTTCTGACGACGTCTAGTCGATGCCCTTGATGAGGGATAGTGGTTTGACTGGATGTCTAGTTTGTCCACAGATCGCATTGCTTGGCGCTGCTCTTGGCTCAATTTATCGGCGATGAGCTACAACATGACTCGCCAGCCCGGGATTCAGTTAGTTGGCCTGACACACTGTGTCTTTTACTTTCCGTTCCGGATCCAGCGCCAGTTTGGACATGATCAGACTTGTCCGGAGGAGGGGTTAGAGTACCCTGCTACATTTCCGATTCGAGGCACACAGCTAGCCCGGTATGCCACGGCATGGAGGACTAGAGAGCTTCTGGCCCCCGCTCCCACTTTCAGCTGCACCCTCTCTGATGAGTGCATAGATTGGCTCAATGAAGAGGCACAGGTAGGGCCCACTTTGGCATCAGAGGCTTCGACCAGCTCTGGGAGGGGATGCAGGAACACCTGAGTTATCTATGCCCCGAGTTTATTGCTTTATCAGTACTTTCAAGTTTTTCTTTATGAATGTAACCAAAAAACAACTTCAATTTGTATTCAAGAGTAGGAGAACTCTGTATTGAAATCAATGAAATTGAAGGTTGTGGGTACTGAAAATTTTCCGTTTGGTCCAAAAATGGTCTAAGTTGTAAAAGGATTAATTTGAACAAAACCAACTTTTATTAAAACTTTTCAAAACTATTTTCGATATGGATCAGAACTGGACACGCCTGAGATCTGTCACTGAGATGTACAACCCCGGATTCCAACAACTAGAAAGTTGCCCCTAGTCTGAATAGCACTGCACCGGAGATCACAACCAAGCTCTTGAATGCTGAATAGACAAAGATGACCAAACATGATCACATGGACAAAGTTGATCGGGGAAGTGTTTATGGCTGGACTTCAGGATGAAGTTGCCTACGTATCCCAAAGATGGGAATCAAGCCTTACGTAGTTCGGCTCAGGTTCACTCGTGTATTAACCCTCTCCTTTTGTGCTCTAACTTTTGCCAAGGCCGCCCTTTGCGGGTTTTCAACCTTGCAAGCTCAGTTTTTATAATTTCAAATTTTCTGTGCTCTAACTTTTGCCTAGGTTGCCATTTCGGGTTTTCGGCCTACCGAGCCTCTCAGGGAAAATATTTCTTCAACTTGTCCATGTTGATTGGTTGGGAGAACTCTAGGCCATCCAGGTCCATCAGAACGACGGCTCCACCTGACCAGATAGACTTGATGATATAAAGACCAGTCCAATTGGGTCTGAACTTGGCCCTAGGGTCGTGAATGGGAGCTCGGTTGTCTTTGAGCACTAGATCCCCTTCCTTCAAATTCCTGGACTTAACTTTCTTGTTGAAAGCCCTGGCAATTCTTCGTTGATACCCCTGAACATGGTACAGTGTTTTTAGCCTTCTCTCATCAAACAGCATGAGTTCTTCGAACCTGCTCTGCTGTCAATCTGCCTCAGCTATCTGACACTCAGCCAGTACTCGTAATGACGGAACCTCAATCTCGATAGGGAGAACAACCTCCATCCCATAAACCAAGGAATACGAGTCGCCCCAGTAGAAGTTCGAATTGAAGTCCGGTAGCCCCACAGAGCAAATGGCAACTTATCTGGCTAGTCCCTGTAGGTTTCTACCATCTTCTGCAGTATATGCTTGATGTTCTTGTTGGCGGCCTCAACAACTCCATTGGTCTGCGGCCGATATGTGGATGACTTATGAAAAGCCACGTTGTACTTCTCCAACAAGTCGATCACCTCCTTCTTGAAGTGGGAACCATTATCTGAAATGATCTCGTTCGGGACCCCGTAGCGACAAATGGTGTTGTTCCTGATGAACTTGGCGACATGCGAAGCTTTCAACACCACATATGACTGGGCCTCAACCCACTTTGTGTAGTAGTCTATCGCTACCAAAATGAACTCATGCCCATTGGACCCCTTCGAAGTGACAGCTCCAATCACATCAATCCCCTAGACTGAAAATGGCCATGGCGAAGTCATGTTGTACAGCTTCGACAGCGGAATGTTCATGCGGTTTGCATGGATCTGACATTTGTGGCATCGCCGAACAAAGCCAATACAATCATCTTCCATGGTGGACCAGTAATAACCCTGTCTAAGGATTTTCTGGGCTAGCATCACCCCGTTCGTGTGCGTTCTGCACTCTCCTCCATGGATGGCCTCCATCAGGCGTTTTGATTCTTTGGCATCAACACACATCTTATGCATCCCGAGATGACCTCTCTTGTACAGTTTTCCTCCGCAGATGATGAACTGAGCAGCCATTCTTCGAATTGCCCTATTATCTTTGGCATTTGCCCCTGGTGGATATACCTCTTTTTCCAAGAAGTTCCAGACATCGTAATACCAGGGGTTCTCATCTTGTACCTCTTCTATGGCAGCAAGCAGCTCGTAGGCCAGCGCAAATTTATGTTCGATGATGATCGGACGCATCCGGACTCCAAAAGGGATGTCTATCATGGAAGATAAAGTTGCTAGTGAATCTATGAACCTGTTGTTCTCTCTTAACAGATGAGCGAAGTTCAACTTCTCAAACCGAGGAATCAGCAAGTCCAGGGTCTAGTGGTAGATTCTCATTTTTTCTTCTTTGACTTTCCAATCTCCTTTAGCTTGAGATACAACAAGGTTCGAGTCCCCGATGACGTCCAACCGTTTTGCCCCTAGTTCTAGGGCGGCTTCTAAACCGGCAATACATGCCTCATACTCTGCTTCATTGTTTGAGACTTTGAACCGGAGTTTGAATGCTAAAAGTATACGGGAATTGTCGAGTGCTATCAGCAATACCCCTATCCCATACCCGTATTGGTTTGACGCTTCGTCAAAGTACATCATCCAAGTTTCGTCTTCAACATGCAAAATAGCCTCGTCTGGGAATAGGTACTCAACTGCTTCATCCCCGTCCACTGGGTGATCGGCTAAGAACTCTGCTACCGCTCTCTCCTTTACTGACTTGCGCGTCACATACTTCAGATCGAATTCGGAGAGCAGAAGCAACCAACGAGCTAGCCTACCTGTAAGTGCTGGTTTTTCGAAGAGATATTTCATGGGATCTAATCTGGAAACCAGTATTACTGAGTGAGCTAACAGGTAGTGCTGTAGCTTCCTGGTAGCCCATACCAAGGCCAGACAAGCCTTTGCAGTGGAGTGTAGCAGGTCTCATACTCCAGCATTTTCTTACTCAGATAGTAGATAGCCCTCTCCACTTTGTCCTCAGACTCTTGCGCGAGCATACAGCCCATTGTAGTCTCAGTCACTGAAAGATACAGAATCAACGGTTTCCCCGGCTCAGGCGGTGACAACACAGGTGGGTTCTATAAGTATTGTTTGATCTGTTCAAAAGCAGCTTGGCATCGGTCGTCCCATTGGAATTTCTTTCCTTTCTTCAGGAGACCAAAGAGTGGTTCACAAGTCAAGGTTAATTTTGAAATAAACCGTCTTATGAATTGCGCTTTACCTAAAAAGCCTCGCAACTCCTTTTCAGTCCTTGGTGGTGGCATTTCTAAGATGGCCTTGATTTTGGAAGGGTCGACTTCGATGCCCCTCTATGTGATCAAGAACCCCAGCATTTTTCCTGCTGTAACGCCAAATGTACACTTCTGAGGATTCAGCCGCAGCCTATACTCTCTGATCCGTTGAAAGAATTTTTGCAAGGCAGTGTAGTGGCCCTCTCTTTCCTTGGACTTGACAATCATGTCGTCCACGTACACCTCAACCTCTTTGTGGATCATGTCGTGCAATATTGTGGTTGCAGCCCGTTGATACGTAGCCCCAGCATTCTTTAGCCCAAACGGCATCACCCTATAACAATAGGTTCCCCACAGGGTGGTGAAAGCAGTCTTCTCCCGGTCTTCGGGTGCCATAAATATCTGATTGTAGCCTGAAAACCCATCCATGAATGAGAGCAACGCATGCCCAGCAGTGAAGTCCATTAACTCATCGATATGCGGTAGAGGAAAGTCATCCTTCGGACTAGCTTTGTTCAAATCCCTGAAATCCACACATACCCGAATTCTGCCGTCTTTCTTTGGCACTGGAACGATGTTGGCCAACCAAGTTGGGTATTCAGATACCAGCAGGAACCCTGCGTCAATTTGTTTGGTGACCTCTTCTTTGATCTTGAGAGCCCAGTCTGGGCGGATCCTTCTCAGCTTTTGCTTAACAGGTCGGGCCTCTGGGTCAAGAGGGATCCGGTGCTATACAATCTCAGGATCGATTCCAAGCATGTCTTCGTAGAACCACGCAAAAACATCTTTGAAATCTTTTAATAAAGCGACTAAGCGCTCGTGTTCCTCCGAAGACAACGTGGACCCAATCTGGACCAGCCGCGGGTCCTTCTCAGTACCAACGTTAATTTGGGTGATTTCGTCAACCAAGGGTTTAACAAACCTCTCTTACTCTTGATCCAGCAAATATTGCAAAACCGGAGGAATTTCTTCCTCGTCGTTTTCATCAAAATTTTGAAAATCCTGATTCATGCAACAAATTAAGGGCACAGAAAACTAATCGAAGGCCACAGCCGCACAATTCTCATTAAGCACTTCCACGTCGCCTGGTTCCTCTGTTACAACAGACTCAAAGGAAAAAGAAAAAGACTCAAATTCCATTTCATCCCTACTTCTCATCATCTACTTCTAACGTCATAAGATGCAGACCATTAACATGTTAGGTACCATTTACTAACTACACCATAGCATAGTGTCACATACTTAATCATGACACGTACAAGCATACAAAGATATGGGTGGGGCAATTTCTTCATCTCTACTTCTTATATCAAACCATTTCCTAACTCTCAAGTCCCATACTCGTTATTAATCATCACATTTCTCAATTGCCATAATTCCATACACTTTATTGATTGACAACAACCTCAGTTTCCCAAAATTCCTCATGGTCTAATTTCACATGTAACCCTTATAGAAGCTAAGTTTAATCTCTTTTCACATCAAGTTTCCACAAACAAGCTTATACTTACCAATTTTAATATCCTGATAACACCAATATTCCACATCTTTCATAACCTTAGCCTTAATATCATACTTATGACATAAACCCATTCTCATTTCATAACAATTATCAAATCTTCCTTAGTCTAAAAAATCAGTCTATGAAACAACACATCTTGATCTCCTTTTATTACCCAAAGTCCATAAGAACTTCTAATTCTCAAGCTCAATACTTAACTTATTGTACAAGCTCACATACATCTTTCAAAATGCACAACATATCATTTCGTTACTAAATACATGCAACTTAAATGCATTCTAGACACTCTAATGCTCAATGGACATGTGTGTGAGATCATAACTTGTGCTCTGATACCAACTGTCACGACCCAAACCCGCCCCTAAAAGTTTGTTCCATGACCGGCCTGTACATAGGCCTCAAAACAAAATTTCACGAATATTTATTAAAATACGGGGCCTTAAGCGGAAGCAAATACTAACATAAAGACAATGCCCATTGAGTTTGTGCATACATGAAGACTTAGATTAATTTAAGCATTTAAATACGCTTTCCATACTTACATATATAATCACAGAACTTATACAGATCTCACACACATATGCATGAGACTCAATTAAATAAATAATTCTCCATTACAAAGTTAAAGCCTCGACACGGAGGCATAACCCAGGCGGCTTGACAGAGAGGTGGACCTCGATACAACTCTAGTGTTGATCCCTGATGGCTCACCTACATATATAAAATAAAAGGGTGAGCTAATGCCTAGTGAGTAATATTAAAGTAAAGAGGTTAATGAATGATGTCCTTAACATTAGGAAAACATATTTCATAATTCTAAAACGTATCTTAAATCATTTCAAAAGAACATTTATCGTATCATAATCCATGCCTTTCAAATGGAATACATATTCGAAACTATTACAAAACATTTTATGTGGTACGTGGTACGCTCACTGATACAAAAGGTTAGAAGCACATTTCCAAATAGGACATCCATTCATGCATATAAAATAACACATCCTAACATGAGACATGTAGCGATGTAAAAACATCTGTATTCGTTTCATATATTCTGAACGACCTCGGGTCCACGTATAACAAAACGGCCTTAGGCCCAATCATATATCAAAAAGACCTTAGGTCCAAACGTATCATATTGTATCACTGTATCTGATCATGGAGTAGATGGAACATCGACATGTCTCCACCTCTCCTTGGGCCCAATTCATGTATGTATGGACCCAAGAGGTGACTCGTACGGACTCTAAAGGTGACTCCCACTGTAGCACTTAGTTCCATACAGCACTTTGTTCCATACTAGAAATCAATAGGTCTTAAAGACCGAACAATCATGCTATAGCATAAACGAAACGAATAAGCAAAACGGCCCTAGGCTCACCATATCATATTATAAATAATTCACATTTCTTGTTCATAACTTATTTCACATTTCTTGAAAACTTGTGCATTTAGATAAAATGTAACATTTAGAGAATCATGTCATACATAAATCAAGATAGATAATGAAAAACATATCTTTACTATATTATTACTTACAGTGATGGGCTCCTGGTAACAGTTGGATGATGTCCTCGTCTTGACCTGCAATCACAATTACATAACACAATATATGAATATAATCGATCCCTTTCTTTGCTCTTTAATCAATTAGTTATGCTGGTTCTAAAATCATTAGTCCTCAATAGGTCATAATCCGTGTCTAGGAAAATAGGAGGAAACGAAAGGAAAATGGGTTAGAAAAAGAAATGGTATAAAATCGGTAGACAAAAAGTGAACAACCTTCACTAATTTGAGCATATCTATTTTTTTAGTTAGAATTTGGGTGTGAGACTACCACCATTGGAAACTAGACTTCCGAGGCTTGAATTTAGACTCAAGAATCACTTAAAACGGAGTCCGGATGAGAGAGATATGCTCATTTGAAAGTAAGCTGGAACAGAGGTGTCCTGCACCTGCGGGAATCAGGGCCACACGTGCGGGACAAGGTGCTTTTATTTCAGAATCAATTTAGGTGCTGGAAGTGGACTGCCACAAGTGCGGGAAGCCTCGCCGCACGTGTGGCTCTGGGCAAAATCTGCCGTCTGAAAATCCCTGTTTGCTCTAACACTTGTTTTTCCACTTTCTGAGCTAGGTTTCAACTCTAATCACTCAAAAACATGTAAAATTATCCCACAACATGATAAACTAACATCTTTCAAGTGTAATTTCATCTCAAACAAATCAATCTTTGCCTCAAGTTCGAGATCAATGTTTTATCTTTCATAATCTTGAAAGTTTCCAAAACATAACCTACAAACACACTTGATCCTTGCATAAATCTTGTTCTATGGACAATCTATAGTTCATTTCACATGTTATTCACAAGATTGAGCTCCACTCATAAACAAAATCAAATGAACCAAGTTCTAATTTCTTAAATTTAGCTCAATTAAATACATACAAAACCCTAACCCAAATGGGTTTCAAATATTCCAATCTCATTATTATTTCATGAAATTGATGAATTAATCATAAGGATTCAAGATAGATTTCCATACCCTAGTTCAATCTTTGCTTTTCCCTTAACTCTCTTCAATTTTCCCAAGCTTTCATGGCTGATCTTCTTCCTTTCTCTTCAATCTCTTCAAATCCCATGAATGTTGACCTCTCTCTCTTAAAGAAGCTTTCTCTCTCTTGTGCTCTCTCTCTCTCTCTCTCTCGGTTCTCTCCCTCTTCCTCAGATATTTTTGGGCTCAAAAGTGATAAGTTCAACTCATATACCATATATATATATATATATACCCACACATAAGTTTATCACAAGTAGGGAGTGCCAAACGCACCCTTACGAATCGAACGAAAATCAAATTTCAATTAAACTTTCCAGATGACTCTAAAAATCATGCCGATCATAACTATGTACTCCGTTCTGGTTTCTGAAGCCTCTAAGGCCTTTAATTCGCAGTGCAAAGTTAACTACCCAAACACACCTTAACGAATCAGAGAAAATAAATTTTCAATTAACTTTCCCAAATGGCTCTAAAAATTCCCATTAGCATATCCATGTACTCAATTTTGATTTCTGAACTCATAAAGGTTGGCAATTTTAGTTTCAAAGTTGTAACTCAACAGATAATTCCTCAATTCAAATAGATATAATTAAATTAAAACACATTAACCCATAATTAAATAAAGATAATTTCTGATACGCATTTTGGGGTCGTTACAACAAGAGTAGGATCAAAACCAGGATCGCTATATGCAAGGATCAAGAGTATTTTTGAAAATTGATTTGAGATTCGGATACCACCAATTAAAGGTGAAAGCAGAGGATGTTGAAAAGACTGCATTTTAGACAAGGTACGGTCACTACAAATTTCTTGTTATACTATTTGGAGTGACTAATGCACTATATGAATCTTATGAATCGAATACTCAGTGTCGAACAGAAGAAAATCGCTTCCAGATATTTCATATAGATACTTAATGTCAAACAAAATATATTTGTGTGGATACTTAGTTCCAAACATATTAAATTTCTTCAGATACTCAGTACTGAACACAAAAAAATTGGTTCTAGTTGTTTCATATGGATATTCGGTGCGGAACAAAATATATTTGTCTGAATATTTAATTCCAAACATATGGAATTTATTTAGATACTCAGCTCCGAATGAATTTGAAAAACCAAACTATGAAAAATTATGAACAACAATTAAAAACTGTTTCTCTATAGAAAATTGTTTGAAAATATCTTCTTTATTGTCCATTGTTGATTTCAATATGAAATAGAATGCAAGAATAAAGAATTAAAACAAATAGGGTTGGGTTAGGATTGGACATGAAGATGCAAAGTGATGAAAGTAGGAAGAGAAGAGAGGAAATGAATATTGAAGTTGATGATTAATGGGGTGTCCAAAACACATTTATTTACACTTTTTTTTTCTGTCAAATCTTTTTTGGTTATTTTAAATAAGGACTTAATAGTAATGAAAAAATATAATTAAATTGGGATGTCCAACATAATTTTTGGGGTGCAAATAGAAGCTCCCTTAACTTGTATGTTGTTTGAAATGTAATGACTTTTTTTTTTTAATGAATAATGCTGAAACTTTCTTGTCAAAAATTCTGTTTGGTTTCATTTTCAGAACCTGTTTTTAGAAAAAATTTCTAAGAAACTAAATTTTTAATTGATGAAAAAAATTAGAAACATATCATTTTTATATAATTTTATCTTTGGGACGGCGGAAATAATTTTTAAAATAAATTTTTTTGATATTTATTTTCGTTAAATTAGTTTCTATTTTTTAAAAAGTCAAGCATGGTGACAACTTTGATATCATTATTAAACCAATCCACTAAATCAAAAAATTAAAAATTAAAAGTATTTCATATATTAAACATATCGATTACATATTAAAAACCTAATAAACATCCATTATATGATAACCATAAAAAAAAATAAAAATAAATAAAAAAAATAAACTATTAACAACAAATACCACCATCTATTACATGATAACCATCTAAAAAATCAACAAAAACAATCATCTATTACATGATCATTATTCCAACACATATTAAAAATTAATTTGATAAAAAAATAAAAATATAAAAAATTTATTATTTTTATATAATTTTATCTTTGGTGAGAAAATATTTTTAAAAAATTCAAAAATATTTTTTTGACATTTTACTTTTGTCAAACTAGTTTATATTTTATTAACTTAGCGACTTTGCTCTTGAAATAGAGCAACGGTGTCTTCCATTGTCTTTATTTAGAACAAGATTTAAAATTCAGTATCAAATGTATCATAATTGAAAAGTCAGGGACCAAAGTGGCACAAATCTCAAACTACAGAGGCTATTAGTGTGTATATATACAGTGGATTGGACAGTGCTATTGGGCCCATGGGGCCTACCACAGGTCCCATTTCGATAATCCGAACCGTTCAATGTGTAGAGTTTGTTGAATATTTCATTTTTATAAAAAAAAATCACGTTAATAGGATATCAATGGCCTCTTAATCAAAATATTTTTTTTTTGTCAATAATTTATTTTTAAAATCATATTTACTATTGAAAAAAAATATGATATGATTAAAAGATTATCAATATTTGATCAACGTGATTTTTTCAGGGATGAAATACTCAACAAACTCTATACATTGAATAGTTTGAATCATCAAAATAAGATCCATAATAAGCCTCACAGGACCAACAACACCGTCCAGTCCACTAAACCTGTTCCATATATATACGTATATAATAACGGAAAATTTGGTCAAAATTCCTTTATTTGACCATTTTTTTTTTATTTTTTTTGGTGAAAATGACAATCCATAACTTTTTCTTCATAAATCCCTTCACCTGAAGACTCATACTTGATGGAGGACACAGAAACATTTTTCTAATTTTTTTAAAAACAAATCTTGCCCTTCATGTATACGTGAGAGATTTGAGTGAGTCTTTGTGTAACAATGGCGGTTCAGGAGAACACGATGATGAAGAATGGTGACCTTGAAGCCGGTGAACATGGCCGATTGTATCCCTCTATGACCGAGAATCCACAACTTCGCTGGTCCTTCATTCGAAAGCTCCGTTTTAGATTCAAGATATTCGATCGAGAGATTGAAATGAATCTTTTCTTCAGAATGTTCCAGGCTCCATGTGTGGTGGTTTGGCCTACCACTAATGCAAGAGCTAAAGGTGAAAAGGTAGAATTAATCAATGTTAGAGTGTTAGATCCTTCTAAATCCAGTTCTGAAAAGCTGGATTTGCATCAATTGTGGAGTTTCCATTGTTGTCAAGGAGGAACTGACTTGGACATGGAATAGAGCCATTGATCATACCAAGAAGAGAATAAGCATGAAGAATAGTTGAGATATGATACTTACACATAATGTAGTTCGAACAATCAAGCTTCATAGAGATCAAATTTGAGATATTTGATAGAAGTATAATAGGATTTTGTATGACTGAATTCGTAGAAGAAAATGCAGAAGATGAAGAAGAAGAGGATGTCCCCAAGTTGTTGTTTTAGAGTAATGTTTACGTCAATTTCAATTATAATTTTCTTTTCTTTTTTTACGAATTTCATAATTAAATCTTATTTGATAAATCTTAATGAGAGGATTATAAAAATATTAATTTTATTAAAAATTGACTTCTAGATCAAAAGTTATATTATTTTAAAATTTAAAATATTAAATTACTTACTAAAGATATTTTTGGTAATAATGGTATATGCTGAACTTTTTAAGATCATTTTTTTTTTTTTTATATTTGTTCTTAATACATTAAAATTTTATTATGAGGGAGTTTTGACCAAATCCTTTAGAACAATCCTATTATGCATCACTCGAGTCCCGTCCCTAATCTTCGTATGTACGGAGTCGTGGGTTCGTGGATTATCAAATCGGAGCTTTTTTAGCTTTTTTGATTAAAATAGCACTAAAAGATAAAATAGGTTACAATAGCCAATAAGACAAAATGTCACATCAAATTCATAATCATTTTATTTTTTCTCTCACAAATATCACATCTAACTACAAAAAAATCCAATCATCTTCTCAAACACAAAGGCCTTGTTTGGTTTGATTTTGGGAGGTAAGTTTTCAAAAAATATTTTGGAAAGGTGTAGAAACCCCATTTTTGACCGTTCTCAAGACTTGGACGTTACCGTTTGAATACTCGGTGATCATCCATGTTCGTGTTCGTCTTGAGTTCTCGGAGGTTTCGGTCGCGCGCCTTGCCTCAAGACCTCTCGACTTGTTTACTTTGTGCTTGGTTATGCACCAAACACTTGTATTTTTGCTTCTGAGGGTAGGGAATGGCTTGTTGGCCATCCCCACACCTCACCGGCCATGGCTTGAGGCCATCGGCCTTGTTTTTTTTGCCATCGTCCAAAGGTTATGGCCGGTCGGCACGTTTTGTGGTCGGTCGGCCACCTTTGTTGATCAATCGGCCATTTCTGCTGGTCGACCCATTTCCATCTGCTTTTGGCAGATATTTTATGCCAGCTGTAACAACTAGCATCCACAATTGCCCCCCACCATACACGTGTATGGAGGGATTTGCCTCTTGTTTAGCTTGCTTTGGAAGCTTTGCAATTTTGGAATTCTATAAAGAGGGAGCTTCTCCTCCCTCCTCAAGGGTTCCAGAAGTTCAGAGAATTAGGGTTAGAAAGGATAGAGATAGCCTTGTATCTATACTTCCTTGTTTAGCCTTATTTTGTGACCTAAAGTGAGTTTTGTCTTACTTTTGCACTAGAACACCTAGCATTACACCATCCTTGGGTTGTTGAAGCCTTAGAAGGTTGTTGTTAGGGTTCTTGGACTAGTTTTGACCAAAGAAAGGTGCTGGAGCTTTGTTTCTAAAGGAGGTCTACAAGGGTGAGTATCCTTACTTTAGTTACCCCCTTCTTGCATAGGCTTTTAGCCATTCTTGCTTATTGTTTTAAGCTTCGACTATAACTGATAAAAGTTCTGATTTTGTGTGTTTTAAAACTTTGTTTAAGGTCACTTTGAGGTTTGGGGGTTGTCTCCCCCCTCCAAAACCTTGTTAGGCCTTGTTTTAGGCCATACCTTTTGGCCGTTGTTTTGAGCTTTGCATGGCCTCTCTACCACTGAAATCTAGAGGATTTTCAATAGTGGAGAGGTGGTTTTGAGGTCCAAAATTGGAGAGGGTCATCCCCTCTCCTTGTTGTCTTTAATGCTTGCATAAATGGCTTGTGTAAGTGGCTTGTATGCCTAGCTTGTTTTAGCTTCATTTCAGTAGGTATTAGGCCTTGTTTTGCCATGTTATACCTCTGTTTTAAGTTGGTTTAGACATGCCATGTATGCTTCATACACTTGCCTTGTAATCCCATGATTTGGCCTTAACATGCATCGTGTTGTAACATGTGTTTTTAGCATGAATTTGGCTCAACTCCATGAAGCTTCTAGCTTTGTTTTAGCATGCTAAAGGTCTGTTTTTGGTTGTTTTGGTCGTCCATGACTTGCTTTGTATAGCTGCCATGCAATCTAGCTTGTAGGCTTTGAGTGTTGAATCCTCTGGCATGCTTAATTGGGATCATTTCAGTGGTTTGGCACCACTTCTAATGTTATTTCAATCCATGTTTCATGCTTGAATACTTGCATTTATCACCTATTCCATGCCTTGGATAGTTTGTGTTTTATGCCTCATAAATGTGTCATTGTGTATGCCATCATGCTTAGGTATTTGGGATGACATCTAAGTGGGTTTTTGGGCTCATTTTCACATGTCATAACTCTGTTTTGGGTCGCTTAAATCATGCCATGTTTGGTTGTATTAGGTGTAATGTAACACCTCTTTGATGGCCTTACATGCCTCATTTTTTGCCCCTTTGTTTTGGCTTGTTTTGGCCTTTGTCATTGCATGTTTTAGGTTCATTTTGGCATGATCTAGGACTGTTTTAGGTCATACTTGCCATATGCTTCATGTTTCGTGTAGCCTTGGTTTGAGCCCCTTGGCTAGTTTCAAGTTTTGGGTTTTCTTGCATGCCATGCTTGCATTATTTGGTTGATTTGGCATCATCCTTTGCATGTTTTTCAGAGCTTAACATGTTGGTCTTATGTCCATGTTTGTCCCTTTTAAGTGTGCTTAAAAGTTGCCTCTTTGATGTTCAAGTGTTAGGCCAATTACCATGCATGTTTGTTTGTGGCCTTGTCCCTTGTCCCTTAGCATTTTGGCCACTGTTTTGGACCTATTAGAGAGCTGTCCATCTTGGTGTAAGCCCATCCTTTGCATGTTGTTGCATGCTTGCCTTGTATGTTGTTGCATACTTGGCCCATTGCATATTGTTGTATGCTTAAGTTGCATTTAGCATGCTTGTTAGCTTGCATTTTGTCATGTCTTTGATATGTTGTCACATGCTTGTATGTTTGCATGCTTGTTCACATGCTCACATTGCATTAGTTTACTTGCATGTCTAGCTTGCATGTTTAACTTGCATATTTGCATCCCTTGCCCCTTGATCAATCATGATAGAGGTTAGGATCATTGTGTGTTAGTGTGCATTTCATTTGATATCAAATTGCACACTTGGCATCTTGGGCCATCATGCATTGAAATGCGTGATTGATGGCCCGCGGGTCGAGAACCATACTCCTTTGAGTCTCAAACATGATAAGGAGGGTGGTGCTGCAAACATTGCTTTGGAAATGCATTGCCATGCCTTGTCTGTCCTCTGCTGTAGCAAAATAGGGTTCTGCAGGAAGAGATGGTCGACCGACCACATTCAGTGCCGGCCGACCATGAATTGGTGGCCGAGAGCCTCACTCATGGTCGATGACCAGTTTCCCATGGCCGATGGCCTCACCTCTTGGTTGGTGACCTCCCACAGTGTTCAGGGAGCAGTTCAGAAGCAAACCTTGGGACTTGTGCAGTCTTCAGAGATACAGAGCAGTGTAAACAGAGGCAGCATGAGTATGGTGATGGATTTCCGAGCGGAGCTGAGCATACACGCATTCGTCTCTCTTCCCGAGGCCCCTTCACTACTTTCTTAGCTTAATTAATTCGTTTTGATTAGTTAAGTATGATGTAATAATTTGTTAGCTTGTTGGTTAATTAATTTGTATTATTCTTTCGATCCCTCCCTCGAGAGGGCGAATTGTGTAATAAGCGTGCGTGTGTGTGATGCATGTCTTCCAACCCCACGTCTTTCTCCCTTTTACTTACTTGCTTATGGTGGTTAGTTCTAGGGCACGTTTCAATTAGCATCTATATGCTATGCATGTTTGCATTCATTCATTTGTATTGCATGCACCGGGCTCGGCGCATCATACTAATTGCATAGTACTTCAATTCCAACTTGAATACGTGTATCGAGTTGTCGCATTTCACATGCCATTCTTAGGATAGCCGAGCCTATCTTAGTTGCATTTTGCATGCGTTGCATTAGCCGTTGCTAACATGAACTAGGATCATGCATGATTCCTAAATAGTTTCTTGTTTTGGCTCAGAGTACTAGGTAAGCTTTTTATGCTTTAGCATCTTGCATGTATGCGAGTGTTAACATGACAGCATGCTTGCCATGAGGCTAATTGCTTATGTGATATGATTGCCTGGTTGCCTTTGGGTGAAGGTTGGATTGTTTGAATTGGAATAATTCATCGAAATCCATGTTTTAGCCTACTTGCGAGTAGCAAAATTCAAAACCATTTCCAAACAAATGGATATGCGATGCTTTGTTCCAAATTAGGCGATCTAGTCTATACTTGTGTGTTGCGCGCATCACCTAGTAATTCTAGCTAATTAACCGGAATAAGAGCACACAATGTTTTCAAAACAAGATATCATGGTTAGTAGAGGCCGATCTTTGATTGGGCGAGCAGGGGTGCTCATAGCTGACCTTCCCCAATCGTACCCAAGTTCCCGAGCCGAGACAACTTTGGTGATGACGGACACGTGGCCTTAGGCAACGAGTCAGGGTTTCCTAAATTTTCCCAAAATAAAAATTTAGGTAGCGACTCTGTATCTGGCAAATCAGTCCATGTTTGGCACTTCTTTCTAAAAATCTATTTTTCAAAACGATTTGCCGGATTTGGACTCTTTGGTGATTTATCGGTCTCGCATTGCACTTTGCGGGATTAGATTCAGAACCGTGACATTTGAGTCCGAATTGTAGTGAGCCCCAAATGAACAAAACGGGATTTTCCCTCCCGGGACGTTCGGGGACGTCTACAAAAGGGAGTTTAGAAATTTGTGTAGCTTGTTTGGTTGTATATTTTGAAAATAGTTTTGGAGTTTTGGAGTTTGGGAGTTTGGGATGATTTGATATTTTGTTATAATTGAATAGATGTATATAAGAGAAAAAGTGATTAATTGATATGTAGGAGAGAGAAAGTGATTTTGGAAATTTTTTGAGAAAAATTACAAACCAAAAAAAATTTCTAAAAATTTTCCCCAAAATATTTTTTCCAAAGCCTAACCAAACAAGGCCAAAAATTTTAACTTACTAAAATAGTCAAAAACTAAAATAGCCTACTAAAATAGTAACTTCCTAAACACCCACAAAAGAAGAAAAAAAAAATAGGTTTAAGAAAATCATAAAGAATCTAGGGACAAAAAAAAAAACAACCACAAGTACTTACATGAATGGGACATTTCTTGTCAATTCTTTATTTTGAAACTCACACGTCCTTAGGATGGGGTGGTGGGCAAACATAACGACGGGTTTCATTCAACCGAATCATTGAAGACCATGTTCTTATTAAGTAGCCAAGAATACGTAATTTCTCTCTCAGTAAAATGACATTCTCAATAAAATTGCATTATCTTATTTCGTGTGTAGCAGTATATGGTGAAGTATTGTAGCAGCAATTTGGTGAAGTAAATCTGCTACATTGAAATATTGAATGTTATGGATCAAGGATGGAGTCATGAAACAAATGCTCTACTTTGTTGATTGGCCTCTTAATGCTCTGTTGTTGAAGCTTTGTTGATGCTACTACTGCAGGATTACTTTGCTGCTTGTATGCTTGTATAGTTGTTCTGTTCTTCTTTGGGTGTTCTTGATTGGTTTCTGTAGACACCCCATTTTTTACCACCCACAAGACTCAGACGCTTGGTTCAATGCACTCAATGATGAATATAGCGATCCCGATTTCCCTCCATTGGTTGTTGTATTCCGGACTAGGTTCCGTGGATGTCTGTTGTTGTATATGTTGCATTTCCATCCTTTAATTCTTTGTATTCGAGTTTTAGGATGTTTTGGGCAGGTTTGTTACAGGTTTGGTGTGTTTTGAAACAAATGATTGCTGCCCAGATTTTGGTGTCTTCGCTCGAGCGAGGCTTTTGTCGCTCGAGCGAGCTTTGTGTTTTAGTTCCTTCACTCGAGCCAGGGTTCCTTCGCTCAAGCGAGAGTTGAGTGTTGTGTCTGGTGGCTCGAGTGAGAAGTCTTGCGCTCGAGCTTGCGTCTGCGTCTGGTTTTGGACCTGAAGGTTGCATTTCTTGGCTCGAGCGAGCTTTCCTTCGCTCGAGCGAGCGAGGGCTATGTTTTGAGTTTCCTCGCTCGAGCGAGCATTCTTTCGCTAGAGCGTGCTTCTGGGTTGCAGACCTGAAGCTTCGAATTATTGGCTCGAGCGAGGCTTCTTTGTGTCTAGTCGCTCGAGCGACCACTCCTTCGCTCGAGCGAGCCTCGAATATATCAGTTAGCAGCAACGGGTTACACTTCACTTTTTCATCACCTTCTTTACTCAAACCCTAGCCCCGGCTGCTTCTCTCTCTAAGATTTCATCTACTCCTAGAGTGTTTCTACCCTAATCTCTTTGTAAGAAAGATAGAGGGTGATGTGGGCTTCACTTTAATCTGAAAAACCGTGGATTTGGAGCACTTTGAGTTTTCTTCATCAACTCCTTTGGGTCTCTTCTTTTGAGGTAGGGATAACCTACTCCTTTCTATGAGTTTTGACATAGATATTATGTATTTTGTATAAATGGTGGGTTATGGCAATTTTGGGAAAGTTGGGGTTGATTTAAAGTTATAAAAAAAAGGATTTCAAATATTAAAATCCATATGTATGTGGGGCTATGAAAAATGGAATCATTTTTGATGAATTGATGAAAATGAGCCTTAGGGCTAATGTTGGGCAAAAGGGAGAAAAGCCTTAATTTAAATGTGACTGATTAATTTGTATAATTAACTTGAGAAATTGTGAAAATGTGAAATTGAGTTGGAAATCATGAAATTGGGCAATTGTAAGATTGAATGGTGTAGTTAGATAAATAAATCACTCACCTATGAAAATGTTGATATTTTATTT
Organism: Camellia japonica; assembly: GCA_030407325.1. NCBI lineage: Eukaryota > Viridiplantae > Streptophyta > Magnoliopsida > Ericales > Theaceae > Camellia > Camellia japonica. The sequence goes on from JAPPVO010000003.1 coordinate 803,998, forward strand.
GTTTGATAAATTTATTATCTGTTTAGAGATAACTGCTTTGGGCTATTGGTGGAGGATAGTCTTAATTGTTGTAGACACTGTATGTTGATTAGGGAAAACTGAAACTAATCACCTGGAATAGGTCATTGAATATGACGGTTGGAATAATACATCGAATATGTGTATTGATTGATCATTGTATATGATAAGTGTTTAAATACATTGTATATGTATATTGTTTGGGAAGAGATAGGGGATGTACTCCATGGTTTGAGAGGAGATAGGGGATGTACTCTCAAGCCTGTTTGGGAGGAGATAGAGGATAGACTCCATTGATAACTAAGTTGGCCGAAGTGTCCAGGGTGAAAGTCCCGAAATCTTGATTACGTTTGCATAACGTAAATAATTGAAGTATTGAAAGTGTTTTATTATGAGTTGTAGTCTCATGTGAATTGTGGAAAAATGGAAGTATTTTATTATAAGTTGTAGTCTCATTTAATTGTCTCGCCAGGTTCTGAGCCATGTTCATGAATTGAAATTATATAAGTAAAGGAAAGTGAAATGAAAAATGGATGTACCTGTTGTTGAAGTGGAAAGTATCATGAGTTGGTTTATAAGTGTTAACCATTTATCGAATGCTAATGTTTTAGTTAATTCTCATACTTGGTTTAGTATATCTCTACTGGGCTTTGACTCACCCTATGTGGGACATCATTTTCAGGTACAGGTGACATGCCACCTCCAAGGACGTAGCTTGGAAGGCTTATAGGCTGAAAGATCTTTTTGTTGTTATTTTGTTGTATTACATATAAACCAAGCCAATGGCTTATTTTGTATAAAGAGTTAGAACTCTTCTTTTGTTGTACCCAAGTGTTGACTTGGAAAGTTGTAAGCCCATAAGACATTTACTTTTGATGTCAACATGTAATATTTTTGTATCTAATACTCTGATGAATGGAAAATATGCTTTACTCTATTGCCTATGCATGTCAAGAATGTTGCGTTTATATGTTTTATTTTGAGGGCGTTACAATGAAAGTTGAATTATGAATTTGTAGCGATTCGGAATCAATCAGGCTTCCAAAATAACCTCACATCTTCAACATTTACCTTGTTTCAACCCTTGGGTTTCATTTTTGGACCATTTCTCACCCTGAGCTGAGTTTGAACCAAAAAAACAGGGAAGGCCATCAAGGTCCGGCCGTGCATCAGTGATGGCCGACCATGGCTATGAATGGTCAACCGGCCTTCGATGACGATAAACACTGTTCTGGGCGGGAGGCCACCAGCTGTCCATTTTTGAAGATATTTATCACCTTTTGAGCTCGAATTCTATAAAACCGAAGCTCAGGGATTGTTTTGAGGGTTGAAAAAAATTCAAGAAGAGATATATACACCTTGAAAGCCCTTGACTCCTTTTTCTTCCATTGCAAGGCATCTTTGAGCTAACCTAGCTTACTTACACCACCTATATACACCATATACAACCTTGTCTTACCATCCAAAAGCCTTGGTTGATCTTAAGGAAGTGTAATTCAAACTTGAGAATACATTGAATCCAAGTTTGAAATATCAAACAACAAGCTTACTTCTTGAAAGGTATAAGCTTGTTTTCTCTTATCTTGTCTTCATTTCTATCCTTTACTTCATAATTCTTGTTGTTTTGGTTGGTTTTGAGATTGTTTGAAGTGTTGGAGTTGGGTTTGAAGAGTTATCAAAAGGGTAGAGAGGGTTTGCTCTTTTCATACCTTTATTCATAACTCAAACCTTCTCATTTTCACTCTTTTCCTTTGGTATTTACACTGATTTTTAGAGGTTTGAAAAGGCTAAAAATCATGTTTTGAAGCTTCAAAAATTAAGGGGTTAGCCACCCCTCCTATCTTTGTTTACTAGCCTTAATTCTCATCTTTATTGTCTAGCTTTTCAACCCCTTTTCATGCATGTTTTACCTATGATATTCATGTATTTAGGACTATTTTGAGGATATCTAGGTCTTTTCAATTGGTTCATGCCTTGTTTAATGCACTTGTGGTCTCATTAAGTTAGCATACTTCTTGTTTATTATGCTTTCTTTGTTCATTTTCCATGTTTGGAGCTTAAGTTTACTAATCAATCAATCATTCTATACCTTTCATTCATGAGAATGGTTTCAACCAATTGAGGTTGTTCAATGCATGTAAAGGAGACCTATACTTAATGGCTTAATCTCTTCGGAGATTCATCGTCAACGGTGTAGTCTCCTTCTCATGTTTTAGAAGGACCTCTTATTTGGCATCACTTCTCGTTTAGAGGACTTTAACATCACATTTGGACAAATGGACTAATGAACGGTAATGACTAAAACAATTGGTTTAAAACTTGGATTAACACACTTAAAGAAAATGGCTTTAATAGCTTGAATTTGGCCGGACATTATGACAAGTTTCTTATGTCAGTGGTCATCAAGCATCAATTCACGGTGTTTTTGATGTCCTTGAAGCATCTCAACTTCATTTTTTGAGTTCATTCTATGACAAAAAGGAGAGGTGGTCCAGTTGCATTATATTTATTGATTTTGGTCCAAAATGATATCTGAGATCATCAAGTGATCATATCACTCATTGATGGTTTTGGAGTCAATCCCAACCTTCTCTTGAGGCTTTCCCATGACAGAGAAGGAAGGAATGACAAATAGAGCTTGAAAATGCTGTATCTGCACTAATTTCACCTCAGAGCACAAAAACAGAGTTTTATACCAAATCAATGCACGGCCATCCTTCTGTAGGCCCGACCGGCCATCAGTAATGCATGGCCGACCCTTGGTGTATGGCCAGCAGTGCAATTTTACAGAAACAGAGATAGTGGCTGAAGGTGAAACAGAGGTGGTCTGGGCAGACAGAGTAGCTTTCAGGCGATGCGCATTCAACCTCCATCCATTTTCCTTGGTGCTCATATCGAATGTGTTTGATCGTTTAATTGTTTCATTAGCATGGTGAATTGTGTTGTAATATTTAATTAGTCTAATTAGTTGTAACTAATTATTTGGTGTTGTAATATTTAATTAGTTTAGCCTAGTTAATTTCTTTTAATTAATTAGCTTAGATAGTTAGTTAATTATTCATTTCAAGTGTTGTATTAATTAGCTTAGCTTAGCTTAATTAGTTAGTTAGTTTTATTCATTCGGACTCTCTTTCGTGAGAGCTTGTTATAATAATGTGTATGTTTTCTAACCCCACATCTTTCTCCCTTTTATTTAATCGCTTTTGATGGTTAAATTAGGGACATGTTTCAATTAGCATACCTTATGCTTGTATCCATTCATTCGTATTGCATGCACCGAGACTCGGCGCATCATTCAAATTGCATTGTTAATTCAATACCTCTTTAAATACATGTTTAACCGCATGTTATTTAAATCGATCCATATGTCATATTAGTAGCCGAGCCTATTAATTGCATATTGTATGTATTGCATTAGGTATTTTGTATAGTTAGGAATCATGCACATTTTTCTAACTCATATCTTCTTAACTTTGAGTACTAGGTGAGTTTTTATACTTTAGCATATTTGCATGATTGTGAATGTTGTCATGCCTAACATGCTTACCATGAGGCTAAATGCTTAACTTGATAAATTGCATGAATGCCTGTGGATGGAGACTTATTGTTTGAATTGGAATGATTCAACAAATGTAAGTTTTAAATCCACTTTGTTGAGTGGCAAATCAGTTTTAAGCCCACTATATTTGGTGGCAAATTCGCAAACTTTAAATCCACTTGAGGTGGCAAATTCAAATCATTTTTCCCAAACAAACATGAAGTTGAATTGTTCCAAGTCGATCAAACTAGTCTATACTTGTTTGTGCACATCACGTTGTAATGCTAGTTTAATAAACCGGAACAAGAGCATATAGTATTTATAAAACATCATATCATGATTAGTAGAACCCGATCTTTGATCGGGCCAGCGGGGGTGCTCAATTCATGACCTTCCCCTCTCGTACCCAAATTCCCGAGCTGAGACAACTTTGGTGATGACGAACATGTGGCCTTTGCCACGAGTCATGGGTTTCCTAAATTTTTTCAAAATAAGATATTTAGGTGGCGACTCTATATCTGGCAAAGCAGTCCAATTTTGGCATTTTGATTCAAAATCAATTTTCCAAATGATTTGTCGAATTTGGACTCTTTGGTGTTTATTAATTTCACATTGCACTCGTGAGATTAGATTCAGAACCGCAGAAGTCCGAACTATAGGCTTTTTTTCTTACAGAGTTTTTTTTTCGAGTTTACGGTGTCACCTTACTTTTTTTTCTTCTTTTTTATTTTTTATTTTTTTGCAGAACTAGTAAAGGATTGTTTGAGATAATCTAAATAAGTGCACTTTTTAACTTTTTATGAAATATGGAATGAATTTGGATTGAATTTGAAGTGATATGTTAAAAAGGTGATTGACTTAAATAAGATGATGTGACTTAAATAGGATAGTGACTTTTTGACTTTTTTGAAACTTGTCAAACCAGCCCTAAATCTTAACAAAAAAAATTTTTTTTAAGCAAAAATAAACACCAAACAAAATATTATTATTATTTTTCCCAATTTTCAAAATTTTTGTTTCCAGTTTTTTCAACTACGTTGTCTCAAATGGGAGATCCATTCATGCCTCAAAACACCACAAGAAGCATAAACTTTAAGCTTTCTAGGAACAACATAATAAAAGGTCAATATAGTTATACTGAATACGAAACCTCCCCCAAAGCACTAAATTCTACAATAGGATAGAGCTCAACTGAACAGATCAAACACTCTGATTAAATTAGTCGAGCAGTAGTTAATTGACTCAGCTAGATCCGTAGTCCAACAATTCCCACCTGAAGGGACGGAACACAAACAGAACTTCAGGACAGCTCTTAAAGAGAAGAGCCACACAAACACAGACTGCAGCAATAGCCACCATCGACAGCATCGCAGGCCTGTACAGCAGAGAACTACTGCTGGCATTGTTGCCATAAGACAGCTTCTTCAGATCACAGAGTCTGCACGACTGTTTGATGCATCGCCTTATTTTACTACTTCCAATCTCAAAACTGGCAACTTGCTGCTCATTTTGCTTCTGGTTGATGATGTTGCAGTCTGACAGATAACCAGGAATATCAACCACCACATGCCCAGTTACTGCTCTTCGGTTAATTTTTTTCTGGACCAGGTGGATGTAAGAGTAGTGTCCCCGCAATCGAGCATAATCTTCAGGTGTGAAACCCGTGCTGTCACGAGCACTCTTCCATGCTTCAACTCCCACCTAAATCACAATATAGTCAGCAACTTCAAAAGTATAATGCTGAACTTATGCAGTATAACAGAGTTTTTCCTGAAGAAACACTAAGCAAGTAAGAGAGGCACATCAGTTTCCTAGTTAGTTAGGAACCAGTTGACCTCACTTTCATGAGCTGAAGCTTTTTGTTCAATATTTGAACCATATACGTTATATAGTAAATGGGGGCAATAGGTTCTCCCAGGTGACCCAGCTTTTATTGAATTGAGTGATCTGTATCTCACCAATTTTTTCATGGCAGGTTTGTGCAATGCCCCTTTAACACCACACAACAGTGGGTCCCATTTGATGATCAACAAGAAGAGAAATTCAAAGGGGTCCACACTAAAGTAGTTGAGCTGAATATGAAAAGGGAAAGAACTACCTTTCCAGGATCATCAGTTAAAGCATCCAGAACATCCTCAGAACCATCTATACCGGCTGCAACATGGAGGGGAGTCAAACCTGAAGGGCCTACCACATCAGGCCTGAATAAGTTCTTCTCATCACCTCCAACCAGATGACTGAGTTCAGATCTTAATTCATCTGAAACTTTCTCAGGGACATATCTCAACAGGCACTCAACCAGAGGCCTAGAATTTCTCCGTACAGCTCTGTGAATAAGACCCATCTCAGATAGTGTAGGCTTCAGGAAGGGGTGCTCTCGCGCACCTGTACCCACAGTTCCATCGAGAAGAACGTCCAAGAGTTTCTTGACTACAGCACACCAATCATGATCCATGGAAAATTCCATGAGCCACTTGAATCGTCCTAACGGAAAAAGTTCTGAATTGGGATCGAAGTGGCCCAATCGGGACTTCAAGCGACTTCTGTGGAGGAGCCAACCCATTTCATGTACAAAATCCATGGCTTGAGTCCTTGCTTCCATTTTTGCATTTTCTCCCTGGATATCATCAGTCTCAGTCAACTCAATTGCATTCTCAAGTGTACAAATCTCAGAGCAAACATCCTTCTCTGCGACTAGAAACGGAAAAAAGCTGCTGCTAAGACCATGATCTTCAACCTGGATGATTCCAAGTAAGCATATTCAGATAACAGAAAGGGAATATTGAAGTTCAGATAAGTTCAGAAAATGACACAGTAGTTCGCACATGCACACAAATATCAGTCCAGACATGAGCCAATCACAGGCTGACTCAACACCAATATTGGCATAGGCAAGTGCCTTGTGAAGCAAAGCCTGCAGAACCACGAACTGAACCTTCCCTATCCACCCAAGGGAAGATGCCTGCTTCAAGAGCAGATGCACAGCTAGATGGTTCCCCAAGGGTGGTCGCTGATGGGAAGCTCACTGGAAAAAGCACTGATAGCCATAAATGTGATGCTGCATTTTTTTATTTTATTTATTTATTTATTTATTTCTTCTGGTAAGCAAGCTGTGTAAATATAGTAAAAGAACAAGCGTGATGTAAAAAATACATAAAATGTGATGCTACTATGGAGAATAGGGAAAATAAGAAAAATGGGGGAGACCAGACCTCAATGAATCCTCTTCCAGTCACCGCAGGGATAGAGCAAGAAAAGTTGAGAATATTAACATCCTCTACCAACTCATCAGTAGCTTCTTCAACTAGATAATTCCCCTCAAGTGCACAGAGTAATCTGCAAAAAGAAAGTCAAACAACAATGGCAGAACTCAATAAAGGCATACTAGTTTACCAAAGATTACAACCCAAATTCCAGATAAAACACAAGCAATTTTATGTCACTTAAAATGAATGACAGTAATAACTAAGGCAAGAGTAAGTGGCACAAAGAAGAATGATGAATACCTAGTGGAGGGTCGTTTTAAGTTAAAACCTTTAACCAGAAATTGGGCTCTCTCTGATATAGATACTGCAATAGGTTTGACACTTAGAATAGCACTACAATTATCATTCTTTAAAGGTAAGGAAGTCTCTGCAACAACCCGACCTGCAGCACAAGAACACAACACAAAATTATCAATCTTCCATGAAGAAGAAGAGGCATTACGATGTCCCAAGAAACTTTTGGAAGATTAAATAATTTAATTAAACATGAGTGTGCAAATATATAAAAAATATGACGGACCATTGTACATAAAAGCTACTTGATGCTGCACCCTAATGTAAACCCATCCAGTTGTCCAGAAAGTGTCATCATTGGAGGCATCAAGAAGCCTACTCAAACTGGAGGTCAGATCACAGCAAAGCTGTATGAAGCAATCAAGACATGGAAAATTAGAAACCCTGCCTAACCAAATAACCACTATTCCGCATATATGTAGAAGAACAATACCTCTTCCCATGCTGAATCGGGCAGGCAAAGATAAATTGTTAAGACAATACAACCAGGCCTAATGTAGCTCTCGATGTTGGTAGGACTGTGAGATAACCAGTTGAGAATCTAGCAATCCAGAACATTTCACATAATTATTCTTTTTTGTGCAAGGAAACACCAAGAAGGCTCACTTATCCTCCACCCTAAAAAGAAAAGGAAGAATTTCAAAATAAAAGGAGCACTAATAAATTAAAGTTTGAAAAGTACCTGTGCCCGTAGGACATAAGGAAAATCCCTTGGTTCTTTCCCAAATAATTTGAGAACAATTCGATCTGTGCGGCTCTGTAAAAACAGAAAAACAAAACCATAATAACCATTTACAAAAAAAGAAAAAAAAAAAAAAAATTTTGCATGGATATTTAATACTTAAAGTGTCAAAAGGTTAAGAATAAAAACATATGGCTCAACGAGAATATTCTTAATCCACCAATTAAAGCATGAAATTAGCATGGTTCCTACTTTGTAGAAATAAAAGAGAAACTCAACAAGGCAAATAGGCAGTGAATCCAGATCACACAATTTATCCAATTGCATTGCCTACACTTTAGTATGGAGGATGGGTGGTGCATTGAAAACAGACATTTTTTTTTATACGTCATTCATTTTATTTTAATATTTACCTTAAAAGTTTAACAACCTGTTGTACTCTACAGGGATCTTATTTTCGTGTTCACAAACATGATCATGAAAAAAGTGATTCGTAGTCCTCAACATTAGTCTAGGGTCTCTTCTAGTAACTGGAAGAGATTTATTGCTAACATGAAATAAACAACACCATCATTTGATAATGAATAAGCGTAATTAATGACCAAAAAATTCAATATGGCTGTCATTTTAACATTTTCATCCTATTTTCAAACAAAGAAAAAATATTGTCAATAAACTGTTAATTTTCTATGCTCTCAACCTGTGACATGAGTAATATGATTTACAACAATGCCTCATTTCCCCAGTATTAACCCGTGGCTCCGGTAATTAAACTGGGGATGGCCAGATACTATGAAAATTGTCTGTGAAAATTTCAAACTTAAAACTTAAATTAAAATTGTTCTTTTGGACCCACATGCCTGTGCACCTGAGGGGCCCACGCCACGTATGCATATACTACATGCCCAATCATTTAAAGACTGTTTTCCTCTTAGTAATTGAGCAGACTAGATAATTTCTCAAACTATTTCGCAACAACCAGAGTATTGAGGAATGTAGCCAACTGTTTTCTGGCTCCATGCATAGAATTTAGGTTAGGAAAGCCATGAACAAAAGCAATCTACAATAAAAGTAAACCTTGACACCATATCTAAAAAAAACATGCTTTAATGTACCTGAGATTCTCCACTGAAACTAGAAGGTGACTGGGCAGATGCTGAATCTGAATTTCCACTTGTCTGAGGCGGACTTGACTGATGAGAGTCTTGTTGTACCCATGAAGGGCATTCAAGAGAAGCAGTCCTCAAATCCAACACCACTGGTGACCTCTCTAAATCTTCTGTACACTCATCTGAATCAACATATACATCATTTAAATCAAAATTATTCAACCTACTTCGCCCTGCAGAACTGTCTCTGGCTTCTGAATAAGCTGGAGGACTATCTTTAATTGAGAACAGAGTAGTCGGGTTTTCAAAGTGTGCAGTTTGTATATCTTGATCCCTTGCATCCTTGACACAGAACCCTCTTTGCGGCACCTCAGATGTGGTTACTGGGAGATTTTGTTGAATGGGTCTTGGAGCACCTTGAGAACTATTAGAAAGCAAAGCCGAAACCATTTCTGAATTTCCACTATTCAACAAATTCTGAGATTCCTGCAGGAGGCCAGATATGTTTTTATCCCCATGGAGACCACCATGGCTCGCTAAGCTTCTTAAAATATGAGATAACAGATCCTGATCACTTGGTTGGTTTGATTTATTGGCTGCAATTCATAAAAACAAGAATCTCTTGACATGACTAATAATATCAAGCATATAAAGCCTAATAACAAGAATAAAATAAGCCAAGAACATGGTCACATAATCAATTTTTTCTTTCCTCTTTTTTCTCTCAGGAATTGGCGATAAGAGAGAAAAATCAAGAAAAGTACGTGGTGGACTACCATAACCACATGGATTGGAATTCAAGAGCCACAGACTCCAATATCATTGTAATAATTCAACCAAAGCACTGCATGCGATATGAAATGCTTATTCACAATCTAAAATATTGTAGTGATAAGTCAGCCTGGGACAAAATGGTTATAATTTACAAGAGGCAACTGAATCATCTAATAAAAGACAAAAATAAATAAATAAACAAAATAATGTGCACATTGTTGACAACCAATATTAACACAACCTGAATCTGGCATTCAACCTTATAGATAAGGTAGCAAATGCGCCAAAAGATTCTAGTGCATCCTCTGATTGATCAAGCAATCTTGGGCAGTAGATCTGGCATAGGACTCCACAAGCCCCGAAACCCAATGAGCTATGATTAACACATTTAGGTTGCACCATGTGCTAAACAAACAAATAGCCAACGCAGAAAAAAGCTTGAATGAGAAACAAATAACATAAGCTGCTTTGGTCCTTTCAACTACTAGAATGGGAATTCCTAATTCCTGAACATAATTCTCCACTCAAACAGCCTCTAATGTCGGACAAACATAAAAATTAAAATGCACCCACCAACAAGTGATGCAGGGGGGTCGGGATGAAAAGTATTATCAGAGATGTTCCTTCAGTTCAATGAGAGTCAGTTTAACCCCTGTTTAGCAACCCTCTACCCAAACAAATACTGCTTCAAGAGCTTTCGACCTTCTGATAGTTATATCATTATCTACTTGATGCGTTTTAAAAGAAAAAATAAAAAGGGTGTGAATGATCTTCACTGTCCTTTTCTTATCATCTTGCCTCTCACAATATCATTTCCCAAAGAAAATGTCAAAGCATAAATAAAAATTATCGTGGCTCCAAAGAGATAAGCCAAACTTAGGACAATACTGGTTTTCAACAAGAAAGAAGATTCTCCCTGCCATGAGTGTTTTACATTCTCTGCACGAAATACCACTAGTATACTATGGATATATGGATGAAATATATATATATATATATATGAAGGTAAGAAAAAGAGCCCATAAGATGAGTAAGTTATTCAATTGTAATCAGATCTTGATCCTCAAACAACAAATAAACATAATCAAATTAACAATATACGCTCTACTTGAATGTTCTGGTGATAGTTTGATTATTTCATCTTCATAACTAAAAGGAAGTGACTAAGATGATTCAAAAGATGACCAGCAGATCAACACATGCCACAATGTGAAAGGGAGTGTGATGAGTACAAAAAACTACCCAATTCTCTAGGGATACACCCAAAATCAAAGAAATACTGACATGTGCCTTTTTACAATAACTTGGATTTAATTTGGGAACTCTTCAATAACCAAGTTGAATGTCCTAACAGAAATAGAGGATGGACAACGAGGACTTCGGTTGAAGCGATGGACATGGATTTTAAAAGAGCCATCTAGAAAAAATGGATCTATCTAGTCGACCTCAAGTAATTGAGACAAAGTCTTGTTGAGTTGAGTTATGCATGAGCATAGCTCTAGCTCCTAGAGTATGGAGTACTAGTTATACATGAATCAATAACAAGAAGAAAGAATCTCAACCTTTCATGATAAGCATATTGGAAGCGTTAATGTTGTGTTTGGTTAAGAGATTTGGAAATGGAAATGGAAAGGGAAAAGATGTGTGAAACTATATGAAATGTACATTTTATTCACATTTCACCTACCTTTTCCCTTCCCCTTTCCCAATCTCTTCCCAAATGTCTCAACCAACCACAGCGTAAGAGATTTTTTTATAAGAAAATAAAATAACCCTTTCTGGCAACCAAGACAGCTATGAACTTTTTTTTTTTTTTTTGGACGAGTTGGTTAGGCTTTTATCTAACCATGAAAACATGTCAATATATAGCACTTCAACAATTAAACAGTTGCAAGGACAGATTTTCAGTTTAATCGAACTGCATGGACACCCATTTCATGCACAACAATCTCACTGCATATTCTATCTCACCACGCATTTCTTTAATGAATGGACCTGTTTGCCATCACAATGTCGGAAAAATGTTCCCTGATTCTTTCATATATCTTATAAACTAACTGAACCAGGAAAGCATTATATGGAGAAACATATAAAGCAGGAGCACTAACACAGTAAGCACTAGGACTAAAGAGCATTACAACAGTGAACAGAGGAGAACGAAGGAACCATATTATCCACCATTCATAAGAGAAATTAACAAGACATTACACCATAAAATGAGAGCTATTCTAAGAGCGTACTGAATCCAATCGTTGCACGTTTTCCCTTTGGCTAAACCACCACTTCAGGTTGGCACTTACTCAAGTTAGAGTTTTGCGCTCTCTCAAAACGCCTGCATGTCTGCAAGTTCTCTCGTGTTTGAGCTTCTGAAAGGGGGGCTTGCTAAAGCACTTTGATAAACAGATTTGATCCTGACAGACTCAATTAAGGTGTTAGTGTTTGTTCTATTAGACAACAAAGATCACATTTTTTTCACTTCGTTCAAAATAAGAGTTGTACGATCTCTAACATCATCTCTACTCCCTTTATCAATTCTCCTATCCCACCTAGTTCTATGAATTTCTCTATCAATTCCATTACCTAAAGAATGAAGAAGACAAGTTCCTTGATCATTAATTCCAAGAGTTACCAGGGATACAAAAAGACATAAAAGAGAATAATCTTGCAGAAAAATTCTCATACAGAATCCATGATTGTCATTATGATGAAAAAAAAGGCGAGTTACTTACAATGCATGTTGGAAAGTATCCTTAGTAGATTTATCAATAAATAACTGCTAGCCTGGTCATCGTTGAACGAACTGCTATTAACAACAGCATCAGGTTGTGTCTTCCTCCTCCTCCTATTATGGCCTGCTAAACGTCTCCGACAGCTTCGCTTCCCTTCATCAAATTCTTTCAGTACATGAAACCTGCAGATAATGCAAGAAAACGGCAACTAACTACATAATTTTTGCAAACAAAATAATCAACCATCAATGATCTGACATTGATAATCTAAAAGGCAAGAAACCATAAAAATTGGAAAATTTTGGGAAGACCATAAGAATTCTGCTAGCAAATTTGAAACTTTCATATCTCAATGGATGGAAAATAGAGTAATACAGTGGATGTGGATAGGGTTCTGATTGATGATGTTCCCAGAGTGTTGTGTTGCGTAATAAATTGTAGTACAAGAAGTTGTATGAGATGATGATGATGATGATGATGATGATGATGATGATAGTAGAATTCGAAACACATACCATCCTACCAACAACTAAAAACAACTGAGAAATTAACACTGACCTACTGCACTGTTGGCAGAACCGCTGCAGAACACTCCCAACAAGTGCCCTGCTAGCCTTGGAATGCATTTCGCAAACCTTATGTCGTCTATGATAATCCTTGGCATTGCTCAGGTCAATCCCACAGTCCTCTACCTGACAAACAGCACGATTTGTAATTGGGGCACCAGGTAACTTGGACTTGTTCCCATTCCCACTTGTCCCATCCCAATTCCCAGCCTCCCTTTCAGTTTCAGTCATAGGATAGGCATGGCCACCACCAATCTTTAAAGTAAGGTTCCTGGCCTCATCATCCAAATTCTCATCTTCAACTACAATTACCCTCCTCCGCTTCTCCAATTCCCTTTTTGCTTGCACAGTCACAGGATTAACCACCTCATCAGAGCATGATGATGAACTGTTGGAGGAAACCCCAACCACGGGAATTCCAGAAACAAGTGGGAAAAGTTGCCTGCTCTGGTAATTAGAAGAATGATTGGAATTTAATGGACTAGCAATGAAAAGATCACCATCCCATCTCCAATCATTAGGATCCCACTCCAGACTCCTTTTCCCAACCGCCCTCAAATCCGCAGAAGCCAGACCATACAAAAGATTAGCTTCGCCTCCAACTCTCTTCTCCATTGATTGATCAAGCCCAAAAGAAATACAAATCCACAACAACTAATCTAAACTGGACTCTACAGATCAGAGCTCAAATTACCAAAACAGAACACCAAAACAAAACTGAGAAAGGTTTGGTTTGGTTTGGTTTAGCTTCATTCAACTAATCAGCCTCAGTTCTTCCCCAGAAGTCCAGAAAAAGTACACCAACGCATCCATGATTCCAATTGAGAGCAACCCACATATCCAATTTTAACAACTTCTGATCTGAGTAACTAAAAATCTCTCCTAATTCCAGCAGGACAAGATTGAAAGACAAAACTTTAGATGAAGAAATTATTTGAAGAGAAAGACTAGTACTTGGCCAGAAAAGAAAATTAGTGGATATCTTCTTCTTATTCTACTTCTTCTTCTCTTCTTTTTTGGTATAAAGTGATGGAGGTGGCCGGCGGCGACAGGTGGTAATGTCGGGAAGGGAACAAAGGAAAGTTGAGTTGGGTTGGGTTGGGTAGAAAGATAGATTGATGGCGAAAGGTTCGGATGGACATGAATGTGCAAGTGCGGAGAGAGAGAGAGAGAGAGTGGTGGTGGTGGACGTGGGTTGTTTTTTGTCTTTCTTTTGATGTGCTGTGGGTGGGGGAGAGAAAGGCAAAGGAAGCAATGGTAGTAGGACACATTACACAAATGCATTTGCAACAAAAAAAAAAAAAAAATAAAAGTTGTTTTCGAGTATGATTTATAAATTATTTTTTATTTATTATAAAAATAAAGGTGTAATCCAAATAAATCACTAATTGCAAATTATGATTTGAATTAAAAAAATTTAAAATTCATAACTAAATCAAGAATTCTTTTTAAAATTCTTAACTAAACTTTTTTAAAAATTTTATTTTTTTTAAAAATAATTTTTTATTTTTAATTATTGGCCAAATAATTTATTATGATTTACATATATATTGGCGATCCAAAAATTTTTAAAATTAAAAAAAAAATTAAAAAATGAATATGTAAAATATAAATAAATAAAATTTATATATTTAAATTAAAAAATAAATTTTTAAATATTTCAAATATTTCAAAAAATACAGACACAAGTGTAATAAATACAACGCATATTAAAAAAATAAATAAATATTTATAATAAAAAATATTACCCTAAAAAAATAAAAATAAGAATATTTAAAAATATTTAAAAATAAATAAATTTAAAAATTATTTTTAACTCATAACCGAATAATTTTTTTTTTTCTTTTGTAAATCTCATTTTAAAAATTAAATCAAACAGAATGTAAATTTCTTTTTGTTCACAAATTACCAAAGCAGCCTATAATGAGGCCCATTCCCCTATTACTTGTGGGTCCACCCATCGGAAGCCGTGTCTCCCCCTAGTCCCCTCACTCACACGATAATTATAAATTTTTTAAATAAATATAAATATATAAATTTGTTTTGAAAGTCGAATAATTGTTGGAACATCTATTCTGATATGAATTTAAGAAGAGATTTTTATTGATAAGTCTAATTTAAAAGTGTTTTAATCTAAGAAGTTTATGGAGGAGTTTTGTAACCCATTTAATCTCATGTATGTATGATTTTATTTTATAAAGTTCATTTTCTTGATTTATACTATTTTTTTGGACAGTTATGCCCTTATATTTAATTTTGATACCCTTATAAATATTTTTTGATTAATTAGCAATTCAATTATGTGAAAATTCATATTTTAAAATTCACATTGGTAGGAATGTAAAATTGGCCCGTGGGCGGCCCGAAACCCGCCCGCGAGGCGGGGCGAGCCCGGCCCGTTGACAATGTGAATATTCACATTGACATGTTAACATTCACATTAATAGGAGTATAAAATTGGCCCGCGTCCCGTGGCGGCGCGAAACCTGCTCGCTGCTCATGGGCGGCCCGGGGCGGGCCCGGTCCAGCCCGTTGACAATGTGAATATTCACATTGATAAGAGTATAAAATTGGGCCGCGGCCCATGGGCGGCCAAAAGCCCATCCGCGGCCCGGGGCGGGCCCGGCCCGGCTCGTTGACAATGTGAATATTCACATTGACATGTTAACATTCACATTGATAGGAGTGTAAAATTAGCTCACGCCTCGTGGCTGCCCGAAACCCGCCCGCGGCCCATGGGCCCGCCCTGTTGACAATGTGAATATTCACATTGACATGTTAACATTCACATTGATAAGAGTATAAAATTGGCTAGCAGCCTAGGGCGGGCCAGACCCGGTCCGGCCCGTTGACAATGTGAATATTCACATTGACATGTTAACATTCACATTAATAGAAGTGTAAAATTGGCGCCTGTCCCGTGGCGGCGCGAAACCCGCCCGCGGCCCATGGGCGCCCTGGGGCGAGCTCAGTCCGGCCCGTTGACAATGTGAATATTCACATTGACATGTTAACATTCACATTGATAAGAGTATAAAATTAGCCCGCGACCCGGGACAGGCGCGGCCCGGCCCGGCCCGTTGACAATGTGAATATTCACATTGACATGTTAACATTCACATTGATAAGAGTGTAAAATTGGGCCGCAGCCCGTGGGCGGCCCGAAGCCCGACTGCAGCCCGAGGCGGGCTTGGCCCGACCCGTGACAATGTGAATATTTACATTAACATGTTAACATTCACATTGATAGAAGTGTAAAATTAGTCCGCACCCCGTGGCTGCTCGAAACCCGCCCACGGCCCGTGAGCGGCCCGGTGCGGGCCCGGCCCGGCCTGTTGACAATGTGAATATTCACATTGACATGTTAACATTCACATTGATAAGAGTGTACAATTGGCCCGTGACCCGTGGGCAGCCCGAAGCCCGACCTCGGGCCAGGGCGGGCTCGGCCCGTTGGCAATGTGAATATTCACATTAACATGTTAACATTCACATTGATAGGAGTGTAAAATTGGCTCGCAGCCCGTGGGCGGCCCGAAGCCCGACCGCAGCCCGAGGCGGGTTTGGTCCGACCCGTGACAATGTGAATATTCACATTGACATGTTAACATTAACATTGATAGGAGTGTAAAATTTGTCCGCTGCCCGAAGCTCGCTCGCGGCCCGGGGTAGGCCCAGACCCAAACCCGAGCCGCCCCAGGCCGCCCATAGGACGCGAGTCAATTTTACACTCTTATCAATGTGAATATTAACATGTCAATGTGAATATTCACATTGTCAACAGGCTGGGCCGGGCCCGCCTCGGGCCGTGGGCGGGTTTTGGGCAGCAACGGGGCACGGGCTAATGTTACACTCTTATCAATGTGAATGCTAACATGTCAATGTGAATATTCACGTTGTCAACGGGCCGAGCCCACCTCGGCCCGGGGCCGGGCTTCGGGCTGCCCACGGGTTACGAGCCAATTTTACACTCTTATCAATGTTAATGTTAATGTTAATATGCCAATGTGAATATTCACATTGTCAATGGGCTGGGCCGGGCTAGGCCAGGCCCGCCCTGGGCAGCGGGCGGGCTTTAGGCCGCCCACGGGCCACGGACCAATTTTACACTCCTATCAATGTGAATGTTAATATGTCAATGTGAATATTCACATTGTCAACGGGCCGGGCCGGGCTTGCCCCGGGCCGCCCATGGGACGCGAGTCAATTTTACACTCTTATCAATGTGAATGTTAACATGTCAATGTGAATATTCACATTGTCAACAGGCCGGGCCGGGCCCGCCCTGAGCCGCCCACGGGCCGTGGGCTAGTTTTGGGTAGCCACGGGGCGCGGGCTAATTTTATACTCTTATCAATGTGAATGTTAACATGTCAATGTGAATATTCACATTATCAATGGGTCGGGCTGGGCCCGCCCAGGGCAGCCCATGAGTCGTGAGTGGGTTTCGGGCCGGCCACAGGCCGCAGGCTAATTTTACACTCCTATCAATGTGAATGTTAACATGTCAATGCGAATATTCACATTGTCAACGGGCCGGGCCGGGCGGGCTCGCCCCGACCCGAGCCCCAGGCTTCGGGCTACCCATGGGTCACGGGCCAATTTTACACTTTTGTCAATGTTAATGTTAATGTTAATATTTACATTGTGAACGAGCCGGCCAGGGCCCGTCCCGGGCGGCGGGTTGGTTTCGGGCCGCAGGCCAATTTTACACTCCTATCAATCTGAATGTTAACTTGTCAATGTGAATATTCACATTATCAACGGGCCGGGCCGGTCCTATTTTTTTGGCCTGTGGGCCAACCCGGCCCGACTCGAATTTTTCCGGGCACCCACGAGGATCGACATGGGCCGGGCCCCTACACATTGACGATATGAACATTCACATTGACGGTGTGAACATTCACATTAGGGGTATTTTGGTAATTATGCCACCCATAGGACTTATTGAAATATAAGAAAATAATGTGAACTAAATAGAACATAAGTATATGAAAAGGGTATTTTGGTCTTCTTATCTCAAATTGGACCTAATGGAATAGTCAAAAAGAATATGGGTTGAATGGAATAAAACTCTTAGAAAATGGATTTATCAAAAAAGCTCCCACTTAAGAATGATAATTTTTTAATTCATATTCGACTTTTTTTTTTCATTTTTTATTTTAATTTTACTCAAATTTCACTCAATTTTTTCTTTTTTCTTTTTTAATTCTTATCCAAATTTCACTCACATTTTTTTTTAATTTCCAAATTCCTACCTAATTTTTTTTTTTCTTCTAAATATAGACTTTATCAAATAATAATTGAATTTGTAACAATATCTTTTTGAAAATCATTTTATGTGATGCGGTATTAACACGTTTTTTTATTTATTTTTATTTTTTTAGAGCAATGCATGTTTTAAAAAATAAAAAATGATAATGACAATAAATGCAGTATGACCTTGACAAATATTAACAGATTACATTACTTCATTGAAGTATGTTAATTGATACATGGTATGATTCCTATTTAAAATAACGGATTTTTATTGATAAATTCATTTTAGAGTTGTTATAATTCATTAGGTCCACAAAGGAATATTATAACCTGATTAGTCCCATATACTTTTCTTTTTATTTTATAAGGTCCATTTTTCTAATTTAATATTTTTACCTGGACTATTATGCCCTTATATATATATACAGTGTTAATACATATCACATTGCATGTTTCTTCGCTGATTCAGTTTTGGCAGTTTCTATTTTATGCTTTTCATCATCATTTTAATTCAGAGGGATACGTTTCTATTTTGCATGCTCGTTCCAAGGCTTTGATGTGCTAAGGTTTCATTCTTGCTGTTGTAGTCTGGTTCGGTGATTTTCGAGTGAAGATGACGAATTGGAAGGTGTTCGGTTGTCACATTTTATGGAGTATAACTAGTTCAAATCAGTTGTTTTCGAGTTTCTGGACAATTGTAGGATTGCATGATTAAGGTTAGTATCATTTTGGTTATGAATACATGTTCAGTTTATGGTTTCATTTGTATGATGGATCAGATGTTCTGTTTTTGGATTCATATGGATCAGATGCTCTGTTTTTTCAATTATATGCATTTTACGTGGTCCTGTGAAGGGGAGTTCATTTAGATTATGTGAAGAATGTGTAGTTCTCATTTTACTTTGATGTATCCATAATGAGGCTCTGTGTAGATGATATAATTCAGAGTATATGTATCAATGTGAATGTTTACATCTTGTTAATGTGAAGAATGTGGATGTTCTCATTTTAAATTGATGTTTACTTAATGAAGCTCTGTGTGTGTGATATAATTCAAAGTATATGTATCAATGTAAATGTTGACATCTTGTTAATATTATGTGAAGAATGTGGATGTTTTTACTTTGATGTTTGCTTAACGAGGCTCTGCGTGGGTGATATAATTCGAAGTATATGTATATGTATCAATGTGAATGTTCACATCTTGTTAATGTGAATTATGGATTTAGCACTTAGACTGTACACATAGTCATCTAATTTTTGCACAATGTGAATTTTCATATCGATTTGGATTACTGTTCATTGTTGTGTTTTTGTGTTTTTACAAGAGATGGATACCTTTATGATGTTGGTGTGTACATATGGTTGCAGTACAACTGTAATAAATGTTGCCCGCGCATTGTGTTATTCTCGTTTAGTGGAGTATTTGTGTGAAAAATGGGATGAGTTGTCTGCTGGTTCTATTTCATTGTTCTGTAAACTACCTGGGATTAATAGGTGTGATTTGGACAATGAGGAAGAATTTCAGAACATGTTACTGCTTGCTAAATCAATGGGGGTACAACATGTAAAAGTTGTTGTTGAGTTGAAAAGTGATATTGGTCAGTCAAGTAGCTCTGGGTCGCTGCGTATGGGGGTTAAGGAAGAAATTGATGCACTACGGAGATTTTGCCACCATAAGGAGAAGGTGTTGTTGTCAGCCCCTTGGGCAAATGGTATTACGCATGCGGGACAACGGTTTGTTGGAGGTGCACAAGATTTTCGTGATGTTTTATGTAAGTATGCCATCCAATGTGGGTTTCAGTTTAAGTATGTCAAGAACAAGACAACAAGAGTTACTGTTGTGTGTGCGATGCGTGAGGAGAGAGGCTGCTTGTGGGCTATACATTGTAGAGCACAATGAGCAAATGGTTTTTTCTATATCAAGAGGTTTAGTGATGTGCATAGTTGTGGTACGGATGTCTGAACATCGAAGAATCCGCGAGTTAGTTCGGATTTGGTGTCGAGAACCATATCTGAAATTGTGAGGGACAAGCCGTTGACTCGGCCGTGTGATGTGGTGACTATTTTGAAGAGGGATTATGGGCTAGATGTGAGTTACCACGTGGTATGGTTGGGCGTGGAGAAAGCAAAGGCTGTTATTCATGGAGATCATTCATTATCATTTGACCAGCTGCGGTGGTATTCGGATGCTGTGATCCGTTACGATCCGGGGAATGATGTCAATATTGACTATGATGCAAGTAGTCAACAGTTTTGTCGTTTCTTTGTGTCATTCGCTGCGTGTATTTCTGGGTTCAATTCTTGTCGGCCTTTATTATTCCTCAATGGAACATTCCTCAAAGGAAAGTACAAAGGTCAGCTACTTGCGGCAACGGCGAAAGATGGAAACAATGGTTAGTATTTTTTTTAGTTGTCTATTCATGTAAATATTGACATTGAGCAACATAGATTATCAGTAATGTAAACATTCACATTAGTATACGCTGATGTGAATGTTCACATCTGCGTCTGCTAATGACAGTAATGGGTACATTCACATTATTATACACTGATGTAAATGTTCACATCAGTGTCTACTAATGTCAGTTTATCCATTATTGAGCAGTATTGTGAATGTTCACATCATCAATAACTTCAACAATCAACAATGACATTATTAATGGACGTAAATGTGAATGTTGACATCATTAATGTTTACAAACCCAAATCCAAAAACAACAATAGTAATAGGGCAATGTAGATATAAACATCGACATGACTTGTTTGCTTTATATTGTTTTCTATTCACTTTGGAATATTGTCAACAGTTGTGTAATGGTGTTGTGTTGTAGGTCTATTTCCTATTGCATTTGCGATTGTTGATTCAGAGACCACGGCCAATTGGTCGTGGTTCTTGCACGAACTTGGGAAGGTTGTTGATGGTAAGCGCCAGATTACTTTTATTTCGGATCGTAATCTTGGTTTGTTAAAAGCTATGCCAAAGGTGTTCCCATCGCCTCCCCACGGTTATTGCTTACAACACTTGAAGAGCAATTTAAGAGACCGGATGAAAGGAATTGATAATGGATTTAGGGATCACCTAGTTAGTAGTTTGGGTGATTGTGCTTACGAGCCAACTGTGGTAGGGTTCCATGAAAAGCTTGCGAAATTAAAAGAGGAGGGTAAGCAACGAGCACATAATTTTTTCAAGGACTTGGCACCTAAGCATTGGGCAAATTCATACTTCAGGTAATAGTAGTTTCCTAATGTATTCCATTTGTCAAGTTTAGAATGGTAGCGATGTGAAGTTTCAGTTATATTTTGTGGCAATGTGATATTTCATATTCAGTTTAGAAGAAATTAAATTTCGTATTGTACAATGTTTGTGATGTTGTGCAGGGGCATGCGTTATGGGGAGATGACATCCAATGCAGCGGAGTCATTTAATAATTGGATTAAAGAAGCACGCAATCTTCCTATCACTCAAATGGTGGACACAATTCGTACGCAGTTGATGCGGCAAATGTCTGCACGGCGTGACCAAGCAAACAAATGGAATGAGCTTATTTGTCCTCCATTCGAAACAATCCTTATAGATTCCTTCAACGACAGCAGGTCTTGGCAAGTTAGCAAAGCCAATGAGGATGTGTTTGAAGTTCATTCGATACCATCTGTTACAGTTGATATTGCAAGGCGTACATGTTCTTGCTTCAAATGGCAAATCAACGGATTCTCATGTGACTATGCTGTGATTGCTATTCAGAAGAGCCGCTATAATCTCAGTGATTGTGTAGAACATTACTTTCATGTAGAGACATATCGTGCAGCCTATTCGGGTGCCATATTCCTATACCACCGGTGGAAAAGTTGCCTTTTGATCCCATGGACTTCACTATATACCTGCCAACTGTGAAAAGACCACCCGGAAGGCCGAAAAAGAATAGGATCCCATCAAAGGGTGAGAAACTGAAGCAAATAAGGTGCAGGAGATGTGATAAGTTGGGGAGCCATAATTGGAAATCATGCAAGTAGTCGATATAGGATGTACATTTTTCATTTCAACATTGTGTTTTACATTGGATTATTATATTCATTTTTGAAATAAGATTATGTTGTGTTGACAAACATTGTGTTGCAATAAGATTACGTTGTGTTGGCAAGCAGAATAATAGTTTGGCAAACTTAGTATTTCATTTGTGTTTTTTCTTTTTCTTTTTGGGTACGAAACTGATATTTTGTTAAAGTTTTAATGATGAATACATGATGTGGACATTCACACTTATGTAAAAGAATCATATTATGTGAAAACTTGCACATAGGTTGAACTTTTTTACCTTATTGTTATCAATGTTGACATGAATATAAACTGTGATGTGAACTTTCACATACATAGAGATTGACATGGTGTGAACATTCACAACTGTTATGAAGAAGAACAAATGTGAATATTCACACCTGTATATGTTATCCGTAATGACGTCATGTAGACAATGTGTACATTCCTGCACAAAGTATGTGTATTACAGAAAAATCGGGTTCAAAAAATCGCATCAATTATGCTCATCACAACACAGCATTATGAATATCATATGTGATATGAACATTCACATCAGTGTTGTAACTGTGAACATTCACATCTGCAAAACATTAGTGCATATGAATATCTTAAGTGAATGTTCACATTTGGCTGACAAGAATAACATTCACAATTGTTATGAACAAGAACAAATGTGAATATTCACACATGTGTATCTGATCCGTAATGATGTCATATAGACATTCTTGCAGAAAATATGTGTACTATAGAACAATCGGGTTCAAATCATTGCATAAATTATGCTCATCACAACACAGCAGTCTGAATATCATAAGTGAGTATGAACATTCACATCAGTGTTGCAACTGTGAACATTCACAACTGTAAAACATTAGTGCATATGAATATTATAAGTGAATGTTCACATTTGGCAGAGAAGAATACCATTCACAACTGTTATGAATAAGAACAAATGGGAATATTCACATGTGTATGTGATCTGTAATGATGTCATGTAGACCAAGTGTACATTCCTGCACAAAATATGTGTATTATAGAACAATCGGGTTCAAACAATCGCATAAATTACACTCATAACAACACAACAGTATGAATATCATAAGTGAATGTGAACATTCACATTAGTGGTGCAACTATGAACATTCACATCTGTAAAATATAACAACACCAAAGGTAGTTCAAAATTCGCAGGTGGCTTTTTCCCATTAATAGATGTTGTATCACTGTTTTACAATCAGTTGTTGTGTCAAAATGTCAAAGCATTCGATATTAACATTCATATCGAGTGTTGATTAGTTTGTAGGTGGACACCCCCCACCTATAGGTTTTAATGAAGCTCTGATTTCTTATGATTCAAAAAACTATGTACTAACAAATCTCGTAGTCCACACCATTCTGAACTAATGAGGCTGCCCACAATTTCTTCATGGTATATGTGCGCCCGCATGATGTAACATACTGTAGGTCCGTAGTCCACTCTGTAAATGTGAAATGGTTTTGATTAGCAGTTGACATGTATGTTTGAATAATGGTTATGGAGGATTTGTAAAAAATGTAGTGAGGCTTACGAGTCGTCGCCTTGCTGAGGACAGACATCAACTGTTATGATTGGTTGTGATGGATATTGGCCTGCTAACTTAGTGCATAGCGGTGATGACTCGCCAATAACGCGCACAACATGCTCGATGTACTTCCTCCGTGTAGAGAATTTCAAATTAGGCACCAACAAACATATGTGTGTGTACAGTCATTTAACGCATGAGAACAAGTCGTATTTGTGTTCAAAAAGAGCCACTTACAACTTCCTGTGCTTGGTCAATATGCGGGTCATGTATGCCTGTCCTTGGGCGCAATGAGTTGTAATGTCTCCACAAATTGTCTTTAGCATCATACACAACTATCGTCCAGTGGTACTCATGGTGCAATGGGAATAGTAAGTATCTCTCTCCTTGGTAGTTTTTGACATGTGCATCAATGTGTTTACTCTTTTTGCGAGGATGGTACTCTCGTATCACTTTCTGTACACATTGGACAAATAATTAATGGACTGTGAAGTTTCACATTCACATTAGAAAAAATGGAATGATAGATTTTACCAAACACATGCTCGTGAAGATGAATGACGCTTCATCTGAAGTTGGGTTGACCACCTCGTGTTGTTCATGTAATAGTTTGGCATATGCATCTATGAGCTGCTGTAGACACCCCATTTTTGACCGTCCTCAAGACTTGGACGTCACCGTTGGAACACTCGGTGATTATCCATGTTTGTGTTCGTTTGGAGATTCCCGGAGTTCTCGGCTACGCGCGCCTTGCCTCAGGACCTCCGAACTCGACCGTTTGATGTTTGGTTTTGCACCAAACACTTTTGTTTTGCCTTGGGAAGGCAGGGAATGCTTTGTGAGGCATCCCCATATACCACCGGCTGTGGCTAGAGGCCACCGGCTGGCTGGTGTGGCCACCGGCACTATATTGTGCCGGTCGGCACTATTTTGTGCCGTCGGCACTCTTTTTGGCGAAATGACCATTTTGCCCTGCCGACTACTGTGCACTTGCTTTCTGAGATATTTTCAGACAGCTGTGTGCAATCTGATTCCCCTCCATACACGTGTATGGAGGGATGAGCCCTTAGTTGCTTAGCTTGTAAGTCTTACAAGTTCTATAAGAGGAAGGTTCTTCCTCTTGGCTTAAGGTTGGGATTTCTTGAGAGGTTTCAGCCATTTTAGAGAGAGAGCAAGCTCTGGTTTTAGGTATATATCTATCTTATCTCTCTCCTTTCTTGCTTATTTAGTACACTAGGTGCCTTAGTTCACACTATTGCACACAAGCACCTAGTGTCTCACCTTCTCCTTGCAACTGAGGTTCTAAGGGCTGGTTTTTAGTGTTCTTGACTGGTTTGGAGCTCAAGGGACCAACTACTCCAACCTTTGTGAAGAAAAGCTTCAAGGGTAAGGAACTTACTTTATTTACCCCATTTTTGCACTCCATTTTTGCCTAGTTTAAAACAGTTTTTGTGCCTGGTCTATAACACAAAAAAGTTCTGTTTTTTAACCCTTTTTGTTGTATCTTAAGAGTGTTTTGTGGTTTGAGCAAGTTTGACCACCCTTAGGCCTTGAAAAGGGCTCTTTTTTGTGCTATTTTGGAGAGATCCGGGACTTGTGTGCTTGGACCTTTCCACCACTGAAATCTTGAGGGATTTCAGTGGTGGAGATGGTGCCTTAAAGTCCTAGAAAGGGGAGGGCCACCCCCTCTCCTTGATGTCCTTGAAAAGGGCAAGTTTTGCTTCCTTATGGAGCTTCATGCTTGAGTGAGTGTTGAGCATGTTTGACTTGTTTTCCATGCTTATATTGCCATGATATAACATGATTTCAAGTTGGTTTTGGTCTCCTATGCATGCTTAGTATAGTTGCCTTGTAATGCCTCTTTATGCCTTAACATGTCTAGGTAGTGTGCCTCCATTTCTAGCATGTTTTAAGCTTGCATTTGTGAAGCTTGTATGCTTATTTTGCCATGATTTAGCTCTGTCCATAGTTGCTTTGGTCAATTTCATCATGCATTACATAGCTCCTTTGTATTTGGCTTGTTGGCCTTGAGAGCATGTGAGTGTAGCATGCCTTGCTTGCCTTATTTATTATGGTTTGGAACCATTTAGCATGGTATTTCAGACCTTTTAGTGTACTTGTATGCACG